>JAAVTJ010000055.1:0-371995 GCA_011947355.1 Phytophthora boehmeriae | reverse complement strand
CGTGCTCATCCTAGTTCTGTGCTGTGCTGTGATTGCAGGGCCACAGGTGCTTCCTGGTGGATGTGCCGAAGGAGACGACGTTCCGAGCAGAGTATGACTCTCCTGACACGACCGACGTCATGGTACGCAGAACTCCCATACGCACGGCCTCTACAGTACGAACACTCACTTGCACTGCTGTTTGGGTCTCTGTAGAAGACGGTGCTGGCGTTCTACGCGCCTGATCCGACCACTGACAGCGACGAAAACGCCCTCGTGAAGAAGGAAGTGACGGCCAAAAAGCCGAAGAAATAAAGCCTCCCAGTGCTTAGGAGGATTTCTAGACTACTAATTTTGCTGCTTTGCAGGGGGCCATTTCATTCACAGCGCAACACAATGGAGTTCACTGGGTCTGCGCCAGTCTCGACTCGTCGAATTATGCGCTTCCAGACGATGCGACGATGGTACAGAAGGAGAGAAGTCTTGAAGTTGCTGAGTGGCTTTAACTGGTTGGATGTGGGCTATGATTGCTAGCGATTCGCGTTGAAGGTGACGATGGGCACCAGCCACGCAGAGTATCAGAACTTGGCCAAGAAGAACGAGATGAATGACCTTCAATTGGAGATCCTTAAGCTGCGCGACCGCGTGCACGCCATCCAGCGTAACCAGGACTATGCCAAGGTTTGCTGTGGCGTATTATTTGCTGTGGTAATTATCGTGTGTTTTTGACGACCTGTATCGTGTTGCGCTTAACAGGAGAAGAGCTTGACTCTGCAGTCTTCGATTGAAAGCAACAATTCCCGCGCGACGTGGGTGTCTGTACTACAGGTGAGACAACAAGAATGACAGCGTTAAATTTGTAGAGGAGGCTAAAGACATGCTATTATTGTGAACTGTAGATCAGTATCCTGCTCGTGACAGGCTTCTATCAAGCCAAACACCTCCAAGGATACTTCCATAAAAAGAAGTTGGTGTAGTTCAGCCACACGTGTAGCTCGATTGCGTCACATCAAGCCACAGCAGCCTGTGCTGCCTGGGTTAGGCCTGTTCAGTTGGCTTAGCGCATAATTTGCGTATTCCTTCTGTGCATCGGTTCCGACATGAACAATTGCATCAAGTAGCGGAATCAGTCCATGCCGTTTAATCTCAGCTCGGACAGATTCGCTGCCTTCACAAAGACCACTGAGTGTGTATAATCCAATCAACTTCTGCTCTTCATCTCCATCTCGCAGAAGCGCAACGAGTGGCGGGATGGAAGCTGCGTCTACAATCTTGAGACGGACTGAATCGTTGCCGCCTGCAAGTTTTCCCAGTGCATATGCTCCCGAATGCCTGTGCTCTTTCGTCCCCCTTTAACAAGTTCGACGAGTGTGGGGATAGCTTGTTCGCGTGCGATTTCAGCGCGATTGGTATCGTTGTTATGGGCAAGATTTCCTAGAGCTCGTGCAGCGAACAACTTCTGCTCATCAGTCCCGGATTGAAGTAGCACGACGAGTGGTGAGGTGGCCCCTTCACGTGCGATCTCGATACGATTGGCGTCATTGTTGTTGGCAAGATTCCCAAGAGCCCCTGCAGCATGCAGTTTTTGCTCATCGTTTCCAGTTCGAAGAAGTGTGATAAGAGGTAAGATTGCTCCTTTGCCCGCAATTTCAGTGCGATTGGCATCGTTGCCGTTGGCAAGGTTGCCCAGCGCTCCTGCAGCGAACGATTTTTGGCCATCGGTTCCAGATCGAAGAAGCACTACAAGTGGTGGAATAGCTCCTAGACGTGCGATCTCTACTCGGTTTGTGGCGTCCCTGTCGGCCAGAGCCATCAACGCGCTAGCAGCCTGACACTGTTGTTCATCCGCCCCCGCTCGTAGAAGAGCAACAAGAGAAGGGATACCTCCGTCGGAGGTAACCTCAGCGATATCGTTGTCGTTGTCCATCTTTACCGATTCGGCGGCAGCATTGAGTGTTGGCTCGTTTTGTCTGTCCTGCAGAGGATCGCCAAGGGGTTCTGTTGTGATTTCGCTGGTAATGGTATTCTCTACGTTGTGCTGGACAAGATGTTTCCATTTGTCTATCACTTTAGTTAGCTTGCCTGAGTCTCCCAAAATCGCGTCAAAGTTTTGAACGACTGTGCTCTCTGCTGAGTCGACAGATTCGGTGACCTCCGTGTCATGTAGCTCGCCACAGTTCTCCACGTCAAGATGAACCGCTTCTGTGTCGGTTTGGACGTCCCCGATCGCTTGAATAATCGTTGTCGGATCCATGGAGCTCATCTCTTCTTGTTGCGTGCGTTGGTCCTCTTCATATTTCTTCTTCCAGTCGTCCGGTGCCATCGTGAGATGAAGCACCGGGATGAGACTGTCGATTTCTTCGTTGAAAGAGTAGATTTCGTCCATCATTTGTCGATACTGGAGAACACGCAGTACCGATTTTTCGTTGCTGTAGGGCTTTAGACGCTCCAGACATTTGGACACAAGACTCGTGTACTGAACTAACGCCTCACTATCCGGAAGCTCATCGTTGGCCTCCATTTCGTGCAGTTCGTCGAAAATACTCTCAAGTCGATCGTGGAGACTTTTTGTCACGTATTGGATCTCCTGTGTTTCGTTGCTGATTTCAAGAAGAGTGGAGAGGGCTTCCACTACAATACCTGATCCAGGGCAATGCATGTCGAGCATAACACCCATGAGAGTATTGAGAGGCTATACCAGAAGCTTGACCGACTTGGACTTTGCTGGTACGAAGAAACAATGCGATGTTGTCCATGGGAGACATCATTGGACCGAAATACCTAGCCAGCTCAGTCCCCAGGATAAAGACGAGCTGATCACGTATTTGGAACCAAAAGAAACGCCCTTGAGGCATGCTGCTTTGGTTAACAGTAACAACCAAACAATTAACCGATTCCATCAGCACCTCGTCCACAGCATAGCGACCACATTGCATAACGACTTGTTGGATTTACGTGTGAAAGGACGCTCACAAGACTAACGATCTCGTGGCAAGTCTGGCTGCCTTCATTCCGATGCGGCTAGTACGTGGCGGTCGCATCCTGGTCGACCACCTCCTGGCCGTGTTGATCTTTTCCGTCCTTGTACCGTTCGTAGTGGCAACTTTTCGAGGATCGTGCTACGAGACGTACGGGATCGCCATTGGGTCGTGCGATCAACTGGACTGGTACTGCTACAACAAAACCTGCAACACAGTTAACGACGATATTTACTTCACGTGCTTTGGGCCGTACTGGTGCAATGGCTCGTACATATCTTCAGACTCGATGTCAAGCTCCAGCGACAATACTGGATCGTCGGTCGACTCTAGCAGCAGCAGTAGTGTAAATAATACTGGGAATTGCGATTTACTGACTTTTCGATCGTGTGATGAAGCCCCAAGTGCATTCGACAACATTGATTGCACCGACTACTATTGCTCGAGTACTACAAGTGGTTATCTTTACGCGACTTGTTACGACCCATTTCGTTGTCACGTTTCGTTAGGAAAGTATGGGGATGAGAAGCCCATGAACGATGCGGATTACCAAATGGTGTGGGCTGTGTACTTGGCGGCTGCATTTACCCTCGTGGCAATTGCTGTGGCAGTCCGCCAGTTTCGCCCCTCGGAAACGAATAAGGAGCTTTCCCTCAAGGCAGTCGTGGAGACGAAAATGCCAACTATTGTGCTGTATCTCTATCGGGTATCTCTAGCTGCGTTTGTCTGTGAAGATGGTTCGGCTATGGGCTTTATTAATTTTTTTGCCCAGGAGAAAGACTTCTTTGGGTTTATTGACTGCCGCAAGAACAGAAATACGGCCCGACCTCGGTGGATGCGAATCTGTGCAGTACTTACGACGTGGGTAATCCTGGAATCACTCGCATTTTCGCTGGGAAGTGTCCTACACAATACTGAAGATTGTTGGACCTATCTATCCACGTCTTCTCCGGATTATAACGGTACTGGTTGCGAGGCGAACAACGGAGTGGGGATAACTTGCTTTTTAACAGCGATCGCTCTCACTCTACTCGTGTCACAGTCCGGCTCAATAACTATCAACTCCGCCAAGGATGGTAGCAAGCGGCAGAAATTGCTCCACGTGGCTACGATTGGTACGGTGGCTGCACTTATCCTCTTTGGAGTTCTATACTGCGATCGTTTAGTCGATGCAGACGTCAAAGCACGTGCCAACTCCAACGCACGTAGAATGGATACAATTTGGATATTCCTGTTGTGGATATGGGTGGGCTACGAGGTCACTAGTATTGGCATTCTCATCTTGCAATGGATGTTTTGCTGGGTCTGCTATCGCTGGCTGTACAAACCCAAGCTTCAAAGTGTTAAGCATTCAAGGTCAGTTGTGCGTCCCAAAGGTCCAAGCCTGGACAGCTCCATCGGTGTTAAATGTGCACCGAGTAACGTGCCGAGTAATGAAAGTGCAGTCATCGAAGCCCAGCCAACTCTGGACAAGGCAAGTGATAAAATTGATGGAATCAGAGCTTGGGGAGGCACAGAAGGGGGGTCCTCAGGAAGCGGGGAAGGCGAACGAGGATACAGCCACCAACAAGACTGAAGGCGTAGAAGCATTATCGGATAATGATACTAAAACAGCTCCAGCAAACAAAGAGGACGTGGTTCTTCAGGGGAAGATGATCAGGGTAAGTCCGTCGACACTTCACCGAAAGCGATAGGCCTGTCCCCGGGTCCGGTGAAGACCAACCAAGACGGCTCCCCTGCAAAGATCAAGGACATGAGTGCTCCACCAACTAACGTTGGTGACTGGAGAAAAGTGCAAATGATAGTTGGGGATGTCATGTTGCAACTTCCGCGGCGGGGCGAACAGTAGGAGCTGCAACCACAACATTTCATAGTAGTCGCATTTACAACAGGAATTGCCAACGAGAATGGCAACTTTTATAGTTGAAGTTATTAAAGTGAGTCCCTCGCTGCAGTGACCTTGAATCTGTGTACAAAACGCGTGTCAGTCGTCAAACAGATCAGGTCGGACCTAATTCCTCCCCCAAAGGATGCACGAGAAGGCTGGCGTGGACATTGAATTCGGCTTGGGGGCGTCCTCGGACTCCTCCAATGGCGACATGGACGTCAGTTCCTCTGCTGTGCTCGCGTACACCCGTCAACTGGATCTGCAGGGGCCTTTCATCGGCGTCTCCGTGCTGGGAGCTCTGCTGCTTCTCTTCGGCGGCAGCTTCCGCCCCATTTTCCTGGTCTTCACCATCTGCTGCTACGGCGCCCTGTTCTCTCTCTATCTGTCGCACTGGGTGCTGGCCAGAGACAACGGGACGTCCGAGATGCAGGAGGTCTCGACGCCAATCCGCCAGGGGGCGGAAGGGTTTCTGCGCATCCAATACACTGCCATCGCCCGCATTGCGGTGGGCATTGCGGCCTTGATTTTCTTCAGTTACGCGCTGCGTCCAAGCAGTTCGTTGAGCTCCGGAGTGGAGAAACTGGGCAACTTTACGCTTGGACTCGTGGCGTCTGTGGCCTTCCTCATCGGTGCAGTCTGCTCTGCTGCTGCTGGTTACGTCAGTATGTGGGTCTCGGCCAGGTCCAACATCCGAGTGGCCAGTGCTGCACGTCGCTCCTATGGGGAGGCGCTGCTGGTGTGTTTCCGAGGCGGAGCGTTCTCGGCCGTGCTGGACATCACGCTCTGTGTGGGAGGAGTGAGCTCTCTGTACGTGATGCTGTACATGATGTTCGGGTCGATCTTGCGCCCCACTGAGATCCCACTGCTGATGGTCGGGTACGGATTTGGAGCATCGTTTGTGGCGCTGTTCATGCAACTTGGAGGAGGAATTTACACTAAGGCAGCGGATGTTGGGGCGGATCTTGTCGGAAAAGTGGAAGTCGGAATCCCTGAAGATGATCCGCGCAATCCGGCGGTGATTGCCGATTTGGTGGGAGATATGGTCGGCGACTGTGTAGGAAGCAGCGCCGACGTGTTCGAGTCTGTTGCAGCTGAGATTATTGGCGCTATGATTCTGGGAGGCACACTGGCGCGTGAAGCACAGCTGCCGTACCCCGTGGCGTTTGTGTTCTTCCCAGTCGTTGTGCACGCGTTTGACATTGCAGTGAGCAGTGCCGGTATCTTGATGGTGAAGGCGCCTTCTGACGTCGAAGCTTCGCGTCCAGATCACAATCCGATGGCTACGCTCCAGACCGGCTACAATGTCTCGTTGGCACTAGCACTGGTTGGTTTTGCTATCACGACACGATGGCTGCTCTACACACCTGAACTTTCATCAGCCTGGATTCACTTCTTTCTCTGCGGTGTAGTGGGTATGCTTACAGCGTACGTCTTCGTCAAGTCTACACAATACTACACAGACTACGCGCACCCACCTGTTCGCAGCATCGCGAAGGCAAGCACCACAGGCCACGGCACTAACATCATTACTGGTGTTGCTGTGGGCATGAAATCCACAGTTGTGCCGACGCTCATGGTAAGCTTTGCAGTGATTTGCGCGTACCATTTGGGCGCTAGCTCGGGCATCGGTGGCGAAGGGAACCGCCACGCTGGTCTCTTCGGAACGGCCGTGGCAACCATGGGAATGTTATCATCGGCTGTATTCGTGCTGGCGATGAACAACTACGGTCCTATCGCTGATAACGCTGGTGGCATTGCCGAAATGAGTCGCCAACCGGAATTCGTGCGTGACGCCACGGACAAGTTGGATGCTGCTGGCAATGTTACCAAGGCCATTACGAAAGGCTACTCAATTGGCTCGGCAGCGCTGGCATGCTTTGTGCTCTTTGGTGCATTTATGGACGAGTTTTCCGAGTTTGCTGGTCGAGAATTTAAAACCGTGGATATCGCGACAGTCGAGGTTCTGGTCGGTGGCTTGTTGGGCACGATGATGGTCTTCTTCTTCACTGGACTCGCTGTTTCGGCTGTGGGTGAGACTGCTGGAGAAGTAGTCAATGAGGTGCGACACCAGTTCGAGCTGTACCCTGGAATTATGGAGTACAAAGCCAAGCCCGATTACCGCACGTGTGTTGCGCTCGTCACGAAGGCCGCATTGAAACAGATGCGCTTTCCTGGTCTTCTAGCTGTACTCATGCCCGTCTCTGTTGGACTTACGTTCCGCGTGGTAAGTTTCTTCCCACTATGTTCTTCAGTTGTTATCGGTGTAGTACCGGGTACGAACTCACTTGCATTTTTGACGCATTCAGATCGGAGAGTACCAGGGCAAGCCGCTGCTAGGCGCTGAGGCTCTGGCTGGCTACCTCATGTTCGGCACGGTAACCGGTATCATGATGGCCCTCTTCCTGGACAATGTGGGTGGCGCGTGGGACAACGCGAAGAAATACGTTGAGCTTGGCAATTTTGGCGGGAAAGGCAGTGAAGCTCACAAGGCTGCGGTCACTGGCGACACGGTGGGCGACCCGTTCAAGGACACGGCGGGGCCAGCGCTGCACGTGGTCATCAAGCTCTTGTCCACGACGGTGCTGGTGTTTGGCCCGCTGTTTGTATCGCGCCAGTAAGCAGTGCATATCAATTTTGTGACAATGTTCTGCGTGGCAAAGGTAACAGGAGCAACCAATCACTTACATAGCAAGAAAGTAATATTGCCTGGCACTTGGTCTCCTGCAATGAATATTTTGAGTTGGTACTACTCAATCGTTGAATATGGACAGCGGATAGACTGGGTTGTGAATTGCTTGCAACGATTCCTCGCGCAAAAATGCTTCGTTGTTCCACATTGTTGGTGTCGGTTCTGGGGGCAATCGGGCATTTAGGTCTCCGAGAAACCTTTGCGCTACAACTTGCGAAACACGACGAAGGTCGTCCTTCCCAGGTACCTTTAGCGCACGGATAATATGTTGGACACCGGAGAAAAGCTGAAGGCTTACAAAAGAGCTACTCGTAACTGCGGAGCACCTGCCGTCACAAGTTGAATCTTCGATGGAGTGAGAGCCATGACGCAAATCATAAATACAGTCCTCTCCGCTGAGTGTATCTGCCATAACGAGGGAGTCGTTCAACAGAATATTAGTGCAAACGATAACAACAACAATCACGTTGAATTCTTACACGAACGAGCTGCAAGTCGTAGTCGACGAGGTTGTAATGCTGCAGCGGCTTAAAAGACCCCAGAAATTCCCTAGGAAACACTCGACATCAAAGATGTGCTCACAAAGACACTAAGGGGAAAAATAAAAGTGTTAGATTGCTCGCGTATGTTGTCTTTATTACATGTGTGCGTACCTGAACACCCACAGTAGCGCCAGAGTCGATATCTCTACGTGTTTGTTCGGTCACTTCTTGAAATTTTGTTGGGAAATCTGGGGGATAGTACCACGAATCTACATGATGGTCATGTTAGTCTCGAGGTAGTGACTGTCAAGGTACTGTTGTGACCATGCTGATCATGTCGACGTACTTTGAACAAAATGTGAGATGCCTAGGCCTCTTGGTGTGGTTTCATCCAGCCATCCAGTAGCTGAGTTTTCATCAATGCCCGTTTTGAAGCCTCTAATCCAGGCGTGAAACACTAATATATGCACAAATGTGCCGGCATTGACGAGCATGTGGTACACATTTCTCGGGGCGCCAGGTCCCCTCACCAGCTGCGCCAATTGCCGTTTTTCCAGCTTCTGTGAGAGTGCATTAATACTGAACTGGAAGTTCAGACTTGCCACAGCAGTCGCTCGTCCCCCGTCATCAAACACTGGCGATGGAGCCACCACAAGACGACACAACCGAGAGCTCTCTTGGCTGTCAGTTAAACATTCAGTCGTGATCGCCATCACCAGAGAATGGTCCGAACTCTGCCACACCTGCAAAGGCGTGCTCACTGCATAGTAAAAGAGAGGGGTATGGGTCGGTTATACACCAGCAATACAACACTGGCTGTTGTTCTTCTCACCGCCGTAAGCTGAGGATCCTCCGTCCACACAGAGCTTGAGTTTGGTCTCCGGTGGCTCTCCGCCCTCTCTCCATTGTTCAAAATCTCCAAAATCCACTCGTCTCCATTGCACTTCGTAGTGCGAATCCCTCCAGATGGAATACACTGGATGCAATGCAGCAGAAACTAGGTAGTCAGCTCAGATTCAATAAATTAAGTACGTAACAAGTACAAACCGAGGAAGTTCCCGTCGCTGGAGAATCCTAACAAGACACCGCCATCCTCTTGACGAAGCACCTGTCGTAAACTGCAGCTTCTTCGATGTAAAATAGGCCGAAATGACCGTCTTCCTGTTACTTCTCGCTCCGCGATAACCCGACAAACGTTTGGCTGCCTCGTTGGGGTAGCCATACTTTGAGTGTCCCTATAAAAGGGATAAAATGCTGTAGCCATTTATCTTACCGTGATTACTCTTTACAAAGCTCACAAGGCTACATTTCGATGATCGACAGTACAAGTTGCGTTGACGTTCAACAGCTCGTGAAGCTGTTGCGAAGCGAGAGACACATACTGGTCAATGTGGCTAAACTTTGCTGTCGGAACACGAACCGAGCAGTGAGATCAGCTAGTGCATGGTTAGGGAAAATGCACTCGGCCTGCTGGCTCGTGCCTCCTTCACACATTCTGCACGAAATGGCAGAAGGCTCGTCCACACTGCCGTACTTGGCTAGACAAGCAGCACAATACGTGTGACCACATGGTGCAAGTGTCATGGGGCTAGTGAAGAGCTGCATGCACTGCAGACACGTGAATGTGCTCTCAGACGCATGCTCCGCCTCCATCAGCGAGGTCACAGTCTTCTCCAGAGAGTCTTGCGTCTTGCGGAGCAAATCGATGGACTCGCTAGACATGACGCGCGACCTGAGATCTGCTATCTCGAGGTCTTGAGTGCAGGTGAGCTGATGCTCCTTTGCCAAGTTACTGCTGAGCTCTTCCACTTTTTCAGTCAGCTCGGTATTTTCGCCTTGCACGAGCCGCAGTTGGCTCTGGAAAGACTCGGCCTTGTACTTCTCTCGAGAGACAAGCTTCTTGTATCCAAGCTCCATCTCGCCCTGGCTGCGTCTGAGTTCATCAATTTGCCCTTGTAGAGTTTTCAGTCTCTCGTTACTTTGAGAGAAATCATCTGGAGTAATATTCTCCTCATTTGTTGTCGGCGCAGCAGCTTGAACGACTTCTTTCTCGACATCACGGATCTGCTCAGTTTGTTCAACCAGCATGGTTTCCTCCTTACACAGCTCATCAAGTATTTGGTGGTTCAATCCCAAACTTACCAGTAGCTTCTCTTTAGCCTCCTTTTCTTCCTGCAACGCTGCTCGTTCGTGCTCGAAGCGCTCTTGCATTCGCTGAAGCTGCTCTTCCAGTGAACGTTTCTCCTCATTCAAAAGCGTTAATGCCTCATAGTTGGCAGCCTTCTGTCGTGCCATCTGTAGTGCTTGCACTGTTTCGTCCTGAGAGAGCTGTTTTAAATTTTGGAGCTCATTGTTCAGTCTATTCACTTCGTCTTGCAACCCCAAGTTTCGTTGTTCTTGATCCTTGAGGTCACCTTCCAGTTGAACAAACTTTTGCATCAAAGTAGCAAGTTCTTCATCTCTCGTATTAATCAACGTAGTAAGATCCTGCACACTCGAATTCCGCGCTTCTGCCTCCCGTATCCGAGTTTTTCCCTCTTGTATTCGTGTATCAGCAGCCTTTAGTTGTTGCACATAGGAATTAATTTCTTGGTCCCTGGCCGTGAGCTCTGCCTCAGCATTTTCTCTCTCCTTTTGCATCGTTACTTTCATCTGCAAAGCAAAAGTGATTCATCAGATATGCAAGATATCCGAACCAACAAACACTTGAATAAATACCTGCGCTAGTTCTTCAAACACTTTATCCATCAGTGTCAACCGTGCTAGCAAGTCGTTGCACCGGTAATGTGCTGCCTCCAGCTCCACTGATACTGCAGCTTTCTCCTTCTGCAGTTTCTGCACCTGGGTTTCTAACGCCTTGGCAATTCCTTCAGTCGTGTCACTTTGCTGAAGATGTTGCTGAAAGCTCAAGATTTTAACCATCATGGTCTCCTTCTCTTGAACTGATGTTTTCTTAAACTTTGCGTGTTCCTCTTGAAGCAGCTTTTCGCGTTTTTTCATACCATCCAGATCGCGTTGGAAGTGGTCTAAACTTTTTCGAAGATTGTCGGCAATGTGCTCATCTTGCTGTACAAATATGCACAGAGTTAGATCGGTAGGCAAATTGTTCAATACTACCGGTGGTACATACGCTCATCTTCTGCAATGTCGTGCGCAGTCCAATAATCAGCGCTGACTGCGACGAAATAGTGCTGGCGAGGTTTTCTGTTTGAGTTGCAAGTCGGAAGTTATCCTGCCGCAATGTCTGTAGTTGTGTTTTCTCTTTTGTTTGAGAAGTTTCAAGATGCTGGATCTTCGCCAGCAACTTCTTGTTGTTTTCTGTCATATGCAGGCACCGGTTCTCGAGCGACAACACCTACATCAAGGCATCATATCGATTTTAGTCCATATCCTCTTTCTGTGCATCTCACAAAACTGCTTCTCCGCACCTTTCGCTGATATGACACCTCCATCTGCGTGTGTTGCTGCAGAGCTACCGTCGACGCTGTTAGCGCCACAGCGCCATTAATATCGGGTAGAAGTCGCTCCTTGGGACCACTTGGTGGTTGCTCCTTCTGAGTCGAAGTGATCTTGTTGTAGGTCAGTTTTTCAGCTTCGCGTAGTTCTAACACCAAAAACGAACAATAAGTATCTGTGTTTCTACCATCACAATTCACTTACCATTTAACTTAGCCAGTTCATTAGTGAGTCTAGCCACCTCTTCGTTCAGTGAAGCTGTTAGTGCTTTCTCCCGTTGATTGAACGCCGTGATAGCTGTCAGGTTTTCCTGCAACGTCGCGATAGTTACGCTCGACTCGATCTGCTCGCGTTGTGGTTGGTCAAAGATGAAGAGATTTTCCCGTCGGGATTCCTGGCGACTGCCTCTAGGTCGTGCTTCCCGCACAGTGAGGTTGCGGCTGCTATGACTGTTGTTGCCAGTCTCCTGGTTCGATGTCGAAAGGAGTTCAGCGGATGTTCCGTCCCCGCCACCAGCTTTTGCAGTTTTGGCAGAAGTGCGACGCAAACGCGCAGATGCCACTCCATTATGACCATGCTCTCGTGCTGTAGGAGGAGGCCCTGGGGCTGTTGCCGCCTGGTACATTGGACTCTGTAGACTGCACGGTGAGTATCAGAGTGTGATGTTGGGGAGGTATTTCGGTGAAGCCGGCGTCTCACGAGTCGCTGCTTCTAAAAAGCGACTACCGACTTTTGCTGTACATGACCTTCACCCAGTTCTCCTTCATGAGATTCCTGTCAGAACGCACCAGAGCTGAAGGCGCTCTATCTGGCGAGGACTCAAATGCCCCTGTCGTTGCCGAAACAGCGAAATGTAGCCATGTCGAGGATGCCCATCTCCCATAAAACTGAAGTTTGCCCATCCCCTTTTCTTTCCATTCCACAATAATTGAGCATGCGCTTACATAAATTCAGTAGTATTCTGACATATCGCTCATTTCGGTCAATTGAACTTTCATTTCTCAGATACTGGACCAGCATTCCGCGTTACTGTATTGGAGACGAAGGAGAGAGAAAAAAAGTATCGGCGACCGTCACTGCAGTGAACTCGTCTCGCCATGCCGCACGCCAAGCACGCGTTGATCGTGGGCGCGTCGTCGGGTATCGGCCTCGCTGTGGCGTACAAACTCGCTCAATGGTGAGCAAGCTGACGCTCTGCTCGCGCACGTGTCCGCCGGGCCTCGTTGAGTCCATTCAGACGGAGAACCCGAGCGCCGAAATCGTTTATGAACGGCTGGACGTTTCTCTATTGCACGAAGTGCGCAAGTTTACAGCCAGACACAAAGACAGCGAGTTCGACTGGATCGTCATCACTGCAGGAATTCTGTCGCTCAACGGCCGAACCGAGACGCGCGAAGGTCTCGACGTCAAGATGAGCACCCACTACTACGGAAGGTGGGCCGACTGGAGGCGAGTGTTGTACTGGTGGAAGCATTGACTATAACAGAATGGTTTCGTGCTGTTCTGTGCAGATTCATGCTGGTTCATGACCTGCTGGAGGAGCTGAACAGGCCTGGAGTACGCGTGCTCAATGTGTTGGGAGCAGGACGAGGTGGAGCGCCTCACCTTGACGACTTGGACCTGAAGAAGACGTACTCTATCAAGCTCTGCGCTGACGCCACGACGTTGTACTCGTACGTGATAGTCTGATCCTGCTTGGGGAGCAGACCGCTGTTTGATACTGCTCTGCTAACTCTTGCGTGTACAGGGATCTGATGGCGCAGTCTTTGGCGGAACACGCCCCGAAAGCGTCCTTCATGCATATCTACCCAGGCTTCGTCAACACTGGACTTTTCAATCGCTTTCCGTGGTATGTGCGACTGCCTTCCATAGCCTTAGCAGCCATTGCAGCGCGCTCGCCCGAACGCTGCGCTGAGTACATGGTCGATGCGCTGACGAAGCCCGAGTTCGCCACTGGCTGGAAACTGCTGGGAGAGCGCGGCGAGGTGCTGTCCAAGTCGAAATATCACACGGACAAGCTCAAGAACAAGGTGTGGCAGCACACACTGGACACGATTGACACTGTGATGAAACTATAAGGGCTGCATGTCATTAATAAAAAGCAAAAACGCATGAAACTTACAGCAAACTTCTACATCAAACCGAAACACAAGAAACCAAAGCATGTCCAAATCACAGCAAACCGAAACACAAGAAACAAATAACATGTTAAGGAAAAGAGAGAGCAAGGAAGCCTTTCTATTTTTCTGGTTATTCAAACTGCAGAGCTGCCAGCGCTAGACTCACACATGCAAATCAAGCTCCAACAATTCCATGGAGAGAAGAATGAAACGAAGAAATCACCGGCAACTCGCGAGCGAGTCATCGACCTCCGCGACAAAATCACCTTTCGAGTGAAGCCGCTTATTTCTTCTTGGCAGCACCCTTGGCCGAAGCGTCCTTCTTGTTCACCGACTTGATGACACCGACGGCAACCGTCTGGCGCATGTCACGCACGGCGAAACGGCCCAGAGGCGGGTACTCAGAGAACGACTCGACGGTCATGGGCTTCGACGGCTCCAGGATGACCATGCAGGCATCGCCCGACTTGACGAACTTGGGGGCAGTCTCGAGCACCTTGCCCGAACGACGGTCCATCTTCTCCGTGATCTCTTTGAACTTGCAGGCAACGTGGGCCGTGTGGCAGTCAAGCACCGGCGAGTAGCCGTTGCCGATCTGGCCAGGGTGGTTCAGCACAATGACCTGAGCAGTGAAGTCCTGCGTGCCCTTGGCCGGGTCGTTCTTCGAGTCCGAAGCCACGAAACCACGACGCAGCTCCTTCACCGACACGTTCTTGACGTTGAAGCCAACGTTGTCACCAGGGACAGCCTCCGGCAGAGACTCGTGGTGCATCTCGACGGACTTGACTTCCGTGGTCAGACCCACGGGGCCGAAGGTGGCGATCATGCCCGGCTTGATCACACCAGTCTCGACACGGCCGACCGGTACCGTGCCAATACCACCGATCTTGTACACATCCTGGAGGGGCAGACGGAGGGGCTTGTCGGACGGACGCTTGGGGGTTCAGGTTGTCCAGAGCCTCGAGGAGGTACGGTCCCTTGTACCACGGCATGTTGGGGGACTTCTCAATCATGTTGTCTCCCTCCCAGCCGGAGATGGGCACGAACGGGATCTTGGCGGGCTTGTAGCCGACCTTCTTCAAGTACGTCGTCACCTCGTTCTTGATCTCCTCGTAACGGGCCTGGCCGTACATGACCGAGGAGTCGTCCATCTTGTTGATGGCCACGATCATCTGCTTCACACCCAGGGTGAAGGCGAGCAGAGCGTGCTCACGGGTCTGGCCCTCCTTCGAGATACCAGCCTCGAACTCACCCACACCCGAAGCCACCACCAGGATGGCGCAGTCGGCCTGCGAGGTGCCCGTAATCATGTTCTTGATGAAGTCACGGTGGCCAGGGGCGTCAATGACCGTGAAGAAGAACTTGGGGGACTCGAACTTCCACAGGGCAATGTCGATCGTGATACCACGCTCACGCTCGGCCTTCAGGTTGTCCAGCACCCAGGCGTACTTGAACGAGGTCTTGCCCAGCTCGGCAGCCTCCTTCTCGAACTTCTCGATCGTACGCTTGTCGATGCCACCGCACTTGTAGATCAAGTGGCCCGTGGTGGTCGACTTGCCGGCGTCGACGTGGCCGATCACGACCAGCGAGATGTGCGTCTTTTCCTTGCCCATGATTGAGTTATTACCTTCTTCTCCGCAGAATGGATAATGATCGCCCACAGGCTCTCGCGGCCCGCAAGGGGCGAGAATGGATGGCCCTGGGCCATTCGCGAAAAACCTCGGCTACCAAAACCTCGATCGCCACATGAGGTTAAATGGGTAGAACCTCAGATGTGGTCCACATACACGTACGTATTACCGCTTCAACCATCTTTGCCCATCTCCTTGCACACTGCTACAAACAAGTGTGATGTTGAAAACTTGTTTTGTTTGTTTATGAGTCGAAAACTACCGAGTCGTCCTCAGATCCACCAGCAACGGAGCTGTCGCCATGTGCACTCACAAAGAACTTCATACTGTCGCCGTAGCACTCGTTGGCGTCGAGTTCGCTCGTGGGCAGAGCAAACTCGAACATTGGGAAGGAATGGCAAGTGGCATCCGCAAACAAACTCATCGTCGGCGTCTCGTCCTCCCAAATCACTCGGAAACTGGTGCTGGCGTCCAGCGTCGGGTGGCAGTCGCTGTCGATGCGGTAGGCAGCAACACCTTCCAGCTCTGTGCAGTCTGTGTAGGGAGTGAAGATCTCCACCAGAACGTATGGAGTGCCGCCAAAGGCAGCGCTGGAAAACTCACGCGGCTCTGTCGTGCAAGTCGCTGAGGCGTAAAGTCCCAACTCCTCAGCTTCCACCGAGCACTGGGCGTTGGCGGTGATGTTGCTGCAGTCGTCGAGGGGTTGAACACGATCTGGAGAGGGGCGTCAGAGCACGAGCCTTCGTCGAAGATTGAGACCGCAGTCATGTTGGGCGAGGCGGTCGCAGTCGAAGCCGCCAACAGAGTCGTGAAGGCACTAGAGTTTACGAGCTTCATACTTTGGCGTTTACAGGCTGAAGTGCTGCTGGAGAGTTGGATTTCTGGAGAATGGACTGAGGCACGGATGGCATGGTGGTCGCTCATCCTCGAGCCTATTATTGGTGGTCACCAAAGCTTTTCGAGGGTGACTGCAGCCGTCCCCGTCCCGAAAAACTCGCCATGAGATGTGGCAAACACCCAGCGTTTCGCTCGTAATCGAGGCTAAATCTGAGCCTTGGACTGCTTTAATCAGGCTGTCTTTCGTTGACAGTATTTCCATCGACAACTCAAGTCGAAGAGCCACCCGGAATGAATTCGATTGCGCTTGACGAATTCAACTAATGGACGAACTGGAGGAGGAAGAAAGCTCGAGGGAGGGCGAGGAGGAAATGGAAGAAGAAGATGAGGAAGCTGCCGATGAAAATGACGCTGAGAGTGTCGGTGAAGATGAAGCGGATGCTGGTGGAGTTGACGAGGCGGACGAAGACCAAAACGAGGGGATGGAAGAAGAAGACGACGGAGAAGAAGAGAGTGAGGATACAAGAAGACCTGATGCAGCGACAGCCGAAGGCCAAGAGAATGAGAAGGAAGCGGAAGCTGAAGTGACGCCGATGGAGGCTGCAATTGCCAGTGTCCTTGACGAAGGGTGTACGAAGGTGCTGCGAAGGCTCACAGAGCGCATGCAGCTTCAATCTGATGGGCTAATTGGCTGTGAACAACGCGTTCAACTCGCTTTGCAAAGGCAGCGAGAGTTCGCCAGCAAACAGGAACAGAAGCTAGAACAAGCCAAACTCGAACGAAACACCCTGCAGACAAAGATCAAGCAATTGGAAGCGACACTACAAAAAGAGCAAGAGGAACGCGCAGAGGAAAGGGAATGGCTGGCAGAACTGTGGCCGCACAATGTTCCTCCACCTACTCTCTTGGTCCCGTTGAGGAAAGCTGCACAGGATTGCCATAAATCGAAGCAGGAGACCGAAGCTGCTGCAGATTCAGTGGCTTTTGTGAAAGACCTTCAGGACGATCAGGAACGCCAATGCCTCGAGGCGCTCGTTGCTCGACGAATTGAACGGGAGAATATACGTTGCAAACTTGCAGAAGCCTCGCAGTGGAAACTGGTACTACCGGAACCTTCGTCAGATGAGAATGACGGCAGTGATCAAATGGCATACTTCATCAATACAGTCACTGGTGTATCTGTGTGGGATGCCCCCGTTGCTATGCTGTTTGAGCCACCACCTGGTTGGAACTTAACGACAATGGACTGGGAGGATAACTACGGACTCGAGAACTTTTATCCTGGCGCTCGAGCGTCAAAGCCTAAAAGCGTGGGAAGCGACGAAAATGACGATGGAGACGCAGATAATGGTGATGAAAGCCCAGTCGACGATTATTCGAGGAAGAAAGCAAAACCTAAAGACGAGGAAGACGTGGAAGAAGACGACGATGACAATAACAATGACGCAGCGTTGATGGATCCAATGCCGACGCGTGAGCGCTTCGAAGAGGAAGTGAAGCGGTATGCGCGGCTGAAATCTGAGATCGAGCAAAGTGCTGCAAGACAACGCTCTCTTGCTATGGAGGTCCTCACTGCTCAACGAGAGTTGTTTGAAAGGGAGCAGGAACAACTCAAAGAAGAAGATGCCGATGTTATGGCTGTCGAGCGCAAACGGCGAAATGCAGAGCGCGAAGAGCAGGCAGCTGCTAAAGCTAAGGCTGAGGCCCAGCAACGCAAGGCGCAACAAGCTAGCACGGGAAAATCGAGTGCTCAACCAGTGTTCGGGCGCGATTCGGTAGCTAAGAAGGGGCTAACCCTCGCAGCGAATGACCAGTCATTTGAGCAGGAACTGCGTGAATTTGCAGAGGAACAACGAGCTGACCGGCTGTACCTGTCCACTCCTTTGACTCGCGATGCGCGTGTTCGTGAGCGTCACCGATTAGAACCCGAGTACGTGCATATGAAGCACGTGGAGTCGCGTGTGTTGGGATCGGAAAAGCTCGAATTTCAGCTGCTTGAAAAAGTTCTTCACGCGATGAAGAGGCTACTGCCAAGGCCGCCGAGTTACGAAAATTGTGTCAGCAGATTCGTGAACAGCAGCACACTGTTCAGGAAGAGCTTGTGCAGGCTGAAGCTTCGATTGCTCGGTTCAAGTCGGAAGCTGTGCCACCTCCAGATTTGCCACGACCGACTGAGGAGGAACTAGCTCGAGCTGCAGAAAGGTTTTTAACGGTTGATCCGTTAACTGATGACGATGAAGACGATGATAAAGATGAAAATGACGTGGAAACTTTGCGAGATGAAATGGCAGACGACGGGAGAGACAAAGATAATGCTGGAGACAACGAAGCAGCAGAATATTCAATTTCGGTGCCTATTGCGGCACCAGAATCGGACAAGGTCACAAGTATTCCTTTAGTTGTTGTTGCAACTAGTAATGCGACTTCGGTTGACGCTGCTGATGAGCGTATGAAAAGGGACGAAGCAGAGTTGCGTGAATTGAAGGCCTTCACGAATAACGAGCGAGAGTGGCGGAATTGGGAAAAGGTAGAAAAGGCTCGGATAAGAGATCTCAACGAGGCTTTGGCTCAATACTCATTGTTGATGACGTCTCGCAAGCAACTTGCGATGGATCTGGTTCTCTATGAAGACGGTGACGCTCCGTTCTTCGAGCAACTGCGAGACCGGGAAAGGGCTGCGAACAAGCGGATGTGGGACTTGCAAGCTCAAACACAAGTGGAGCGAGCTCGATTTGTGATAGAACGTGCTGCAAGGGAAGAGTCGGTATTCCAGATGCGCGATCACTTTAATGAGCTCCAGCAGCAACTCGAAGATGCATACTGTTTGCCGAAGCAAGCTTTGCATCCGCTGGAGCGCGTCGAGCTAGAAGATCAGTCCAAAAGTTGATTGCAACTCTACACAAACAAGAAGCCGAGCTCCAGGGTCGATATAAGAAGGAGGAAGAGACCAAGGAGCTTCTCATGCAGCTGGAGCTGCGCTCATGTGACTATGCCGATGCAAAGCTGCAGGAAGAGATGAAGTTGTTTGCAGAGAAACAGGAGCTCTGGGATCTCAACGTTACCCTGATGGGTGAATTACAGGACTGCCGTCAAACGATGGATCGCTTAGATTTGCATATGCAGCAAAATGAGCCTGTTGAGCACAACCTGAAGTCGCAACAGGAGAACTGTGACGCAATTCTGAGCAGTAAAGAAACTTCGGCGGATATTAGTCCCATCATGGTGAAAGCCTTTCAGAAAGATGATGCTGGAAGTGAGGCTAATGCACCTCGAGATCTCTACAAGGAAACTCTTCGCGTGTTTGAGACGAAGCTCGAGAACTTGCGGCAAGTTCGGCGGTTCTTGCTTATGTGCTATGAACGCGAAGATCGTTGGCGTGCATTGAACGGTAGTGCACTCATTAAGGACACAACGTCAGACGAGTGGATGACGAGCATGCAGCAGTCGCGTCATGAGGACGCACTGAAACTATTACGGACACAGCATAATGAGCAGCAGCAGGTGCTGCAGCACCAGATTAAACTGCTTGGCGAGGTCAAGGTGGGGCTGCAAGCGCAAATTGAAAGTTTGAACGGGAAAATGCTTCGTTTGCAAGGCGACTACCAGGCCGCCAGCGAGATCGTCCGAAAGCAGACCCAAGAGGTCATCAAAGCTCTCCGGGAAGAGATTGAAGAGGGTAAAGCTGTTCTTGAGAAGGAGAAACTTCTATTTCGTTCGAATCACGAGCAGCTGATACGGGAGCACAACGCTATTCGAGAGGAACTCGAGAAGCAGCTACAAGACGTCGAAAGTGTAATGGACAAGCAAACGCATTGGCTAACAGCGGCAAGACGTGAACTGAAGGCACAGCGGGTGGCCAATGAGGAATTGCTGAAGGCGTACCAATCGCTTGAGAAACGCCGCGCAGCCGAGGTCAATGACATGCGCTTCCGCATCTCTGCGCAGATTAAGAAGATCAATAACATCGAGATGTGGAACCTTTCGATGAAAATCTCGGCCAAGGAGGCCCACGCGGATCTCATCAACATGCAGAAAGAAGTCGATAAGCAGCAGCAACAACATAAGCAGCTTCAACGTGGTCTGAGACTTCAAAATTGGCGTCATCGCGTGGCAGCACAAGCAGTCTTGACAGACGTTAATCTACTCTTCGCCTTCTTCGCCGATGGGATCGCGATTTTGGCTGGAGCCACGC
Source organism: Phytophthora boehmeriae (assembly GCA_011947355.1). Classification (NCBI taxonomy): domain Eukaryota; phylum Oomycota; class Peronosporomycetes; order Peronosporales; family Peronosporaceae; genus Phytophthora; species Phytophthora boehmeriae. The sequence continues at coordinate 351,743 of JAAVTJ010000055.1, read as the reverse complement.
CTGAAATTAATGATACGCTCCGAGAAAACGCTGGAATTGAAGTCATGGCGGCGCTAGCGCAGCATTCAAGCCAGAAGTCCGTCCGAGCAATTTGTGCTCAAGCCCTTGGTCAATTGTCGTGGAATGCTAATGTCACCGCACGATCGTTAGGCTGGAAAGCAAAAAAAAGTGGTTTGAGTGGATGAAGGCGCTGTCCAGCTCTATCTTGGACAGGCTGGAGGCGTCAAATACACCATTTGATGCTGTGGCAGACGAGGAAGCGGGCGACCTTAACTGGTTGGCGGACCCCAGTGCTTCTGTCGACGATATTTCAGGGGAGGTCGACGACGATATGAGCGCTAAGGGCGGGAGAAACAAAGCGAAGAAACTCTTGTTCACGAAAACATGGCAGCAATTCGACGACAAATCCTACCCCGACACGAATGTAGCTAACCAGCAGTACATGGGGCTCTCCTCCAATGTATTGCAATCCATCTTGGGTCTCTGTCGATCTCCAACCTCGGACAAGCAGGTCCAACGTAACGCCTTGCACTCGCTAGCTCTGATCGTGCGGAGCTCGCGAAATACTTCTGTCATTGGGCGGATGGCTGGAAGCATTGAATTGCTAATTGGGCTGATTGAACCAAAACCAGCGGTGGGCATGGAGGAAGCAGAAGATTCGCAAGTGGTGCGTCATGCGACTCAGGCACTTGCAAATCTAGCCTTCAGAAATGCTTTCAATCAACAGGCGATCTATGCACACGGTGCTATCCCGTTCCTTCTTCATCACTGTAACAGAGCCATCAACTCAAATGATGCACTCGATGCAGATGTCGACTTGACTCTCGCGAGCGTACAGACATTGGCGCACCTCTCACACGAGCACACTCTCGTGTCAGGCGATCGTGGACTTGCATGGGATTTCTACCTTAACAAGATTGTGTAACTCGCCCAGAATCCAGGATACCATCGATCTGGAAATGTCGGATCTCATCCAAACGTACGCTTCACAAGGTATCGCCAATGTGATCACTCTGCTTGATCGCGAGGATAACGAAAGTGACAGCCGCTCTATCCGAGTCGCAGATATTATCATCGAGGAGCAGTCACGACTTTCAGGTGGCAATGGCTCACTTGGCAAAACGCGTGACCATGACAACCAACGGCAGCACGCCGACGAGACTAGCTCTCAGCTGCCGCCAAAATATGCTGGAGTTGCCACGTTTGTTCTGATGTGTGCATCATGCAACCGCGACGTTGCATTCCACGGTGCAATCGTGCTAGGCAGCATCGCTCAGCACGATGCCATTCGTGCGGCGATCGGTGCTGCCAGCGGGATGGACGCGCTCTTTTGCTTGCTGCACGCACGGATGACTTGCCGATGGCTGCACAAGCCACTTGGGCTCTCGCTAATCTGACATGGAACCGCGACAACCAGTACCGAGTCGCGCGCTATCTCGACCATCTCTATGAACTCTGCACTTTGAACTCACAAACTGCACAAATCTCATCGAATCAACAAGAAGCTGATCCTCAAGGGCAAGAAATACATCCCGAGGATCCAGTTGCCCGAGTGCTTCGTAAAAAGCACGACGAGCAGCTCATGCAGCAGATCCGCGAACATGGTTTGTGCATCTTGGCAAACTCGCTGTTTTACAACGACGAAAACCGACAGCTCGTGGCGTCCCGTAGAGATTGGATGCAGCTTCTTGCTCGTAACTCGCTCAACACTGACGGTGCTACGTTAGAAAATTCTGCTCGCGCGCTGTGCTCTTTATCGTACAGCGATAGCATTGCTCTACAGATGGGCTCCACGGCTATTATTGACGTTCCCAACACGAGCTCGAGTAAGAGCGTGAAGGCTACGATCTCGATGAACGGACTGCACGTGTTTGTTCGGTTGTGCAGCCGCACAGAGAGTGTGGCTGTACAGCAGCATGGTCTATTTGGCGTCATCAATATGTGCCTTCACGACGCCAATAAGACCAGGCTACTAGAGGTGCCCCATGGAATCGACACACTCGTGAACCTCAGTGGGCACATGAATAAAGAACTGTGCGACCCTGCATTTGAGGCATTAGAACTGCTGTCTGATCTCCGTCAGCTCAAGCAGAATCACGGAGTTCCTCAATCCCAATCGTTCGAATCCGTCGACATGAAAAAGTTGATCTCGCTACTGTCAGAGGCCACAAACCCGACTTTCGTGTCCATGATCAGTGACGCCATTGCTGACGAGGTTTGGAAAAAGCCCAGCGCACAGGTGAGGCTCCGCAATGAGCATGGCCTCGAGAGGCTACTTGAAATCTGCGTGAAGCCGCCGCCGCTGTTTCCGGCTGCAGCTTCCGATAGCTCTCCTGCTGCAGCTGCTGAGATCGAGCGCCGAGTGTTAATTTCTTGCCTATGGGCACTGCGAAACACCGTCGCTAACAATGTGCGAAACCAGGATCTTGTCGGTGCGTTATGTGGTGTCCAGCAACTCGTTAGCGTGTTTGATCGCGAGCGACAGAACGAGGAGGTCGTGGAGGCGTTGCTTGCAGTTCTCGTAGCGCTAGTCATGAAGCACCCTCGCAATAGCCAGCAGGTTGTGCAGTTTGGACTAGATATGCTCATCGGTTTGGCGGATGAATCCGGTGACGGCGATCGACACGAAGAAGACCGACGCAGCAAAGAGCAGCAGCGAGGCGTCACGTTACCCCGTTTGACTCGTACAGCGGCACCTTCTCCTTCCAAGACCGATGCAGGACTACCCACCATAAAAACTGGAACAGGCAAACAGCTAGAAAACTCAACGCTAGCCAGGGAGTTGCTGCACATGGTTGCAGCATACAATACCGGGAGGATTCGACGGCCATCCTTTCACCAGACGCAAAAGTGAGGAAGATGCAACAACTGCAACCCTCAGCGTCACCATTGCGCAGGCGCCAACCAGAATTGCATTCGCCATTTTCGCCGTCAAAGTAGAGCACGGTGCTGTTGCAGCAGACGCAGTTGAAGATTGGAAACAGCAGACTAATGAATGTACATTGTATTGAAAACCAGGCAGGGCCTTTTCCGTTGGTTGCACACACGCTGGTCTCGTGCCACGACATCCTTCTCTGGCGCTACGATACTTAGTTGTGCATAGTCTCGAGGTATTCCTTACACTCCTCAATCTCCTGCTCCCGGCGAGCCTTCGACCAGCCATGCAGCTCTCCCATCATGTGGACAACACGAGGTGCTAGTTCCATGCCGACACCACTGTCGATAAATGCCAGACGCATGCGGCGGCCAAGAATGTCAGTCGCCTTCATCGCATACTCTTGTCGGACGGCAAACACTACCTCAGCCTCCAAGTACGGGTACTTCGGGTGCAAGCGACGCGGGTGGTCACTGCGTTTGCGGTCCAAAACCCATCCTGCTCGATCTCTGCAACCTGGAGAGCACGGGTACCGTAGTTACGCATCAGGTGCTCAGCAATGTCCTTGTCCAGGTTGTAGTTTTCGCGTAGCGTGACCGTAATCTTGTCGAACTTCTTGTTACACACTTCGCCGATACGGTCGGCGCCGATAATACCCACGTCCTTCGTCTTGCACGGCGAGGCCTTAGCCTTGATCTCCGGGACAGTCTCAACCAGCTTGTCAATAGCGTCCTGCGCCATACGACGGTACGTCGTCCACTTTCCACCGGCGATCGTCACCATGTTCGAGTCCGACACCTCCACAACGTGCTCACGCGAAATCTTCGCGGTCGAGCCGTCCGCGTGACGCGGGTCCTTCACGAGCGGGCGAATACCAGACCACGCAGACTTGACATCATTGCGGGTAACGTCCTTGGCCAGGTAGCGGTTTGCCTCATCGATAATAAAGTCCACCTCCTGCTTCGTTGGCGACGGCAGCATCGTGATCTCGGACTGTGAGTCGGTCGTACCAGCCAACGTTCCATTCTCCCACGGCAGGAAGAACAGCACACGGCCATCGCTCGTCTTGGGCACAATGAGACCCATGCGGTTGGGGCTGAAGTGGTCCGGAAGCACAGTGTGCACACCAGCAGCAGGCACACAGATTTTTCCTTCTTGGGGTCGTCCATCTGACGGAGTGCGTCTGTGAAGGGACCCGTGGCGTTCACCACAGCGTGAGCCTTGACATCCCACTCTTCTCCGGTCAGCGTGTCCTTCACATGGGCACCGCGCACCTTTCCTTCGTCATCCTTAATCAAGTTCACCACCTTGACGTAGTTGGCCACCGTGGCGCCGTTCTGCGTGGCCGTCAGAGCGATCGACACGTTCATTCGCGTGTCGTTCATCTGTCCGTCGTAGTACACAATGGCGCCCTTCAGTCCTTCCTTGCGCAGCATGGGGAACTGGAACATGGCCTCATCAGCGTTGATGTAGTAGCTGCCAGGCACGAAGCGCTTGGTGCCAGCCACAACGTCGTAGGCCTTGGCGCCCACCCACATGTACGGGACCTCCCACCACTTGTAGATGGGGATCATGATGGGCAGGGGCGGTTCATGTAGGGCGCAGCCGAGAGGAAGAACGAACGCTCCTCCAGCGCCTCATTCACCAGCTTGAAGGCCGCGTAGTCCAGCTTCATGAAGGCCGTCTCCAGGTAGCGGATGCCGCCGTGGATGAGCTTCGTCGAGCGGCCAGAAGTGCCCGCCGCAAAGTCGTTGGCCTCGACCACCGCCGTGTTGAGACCGCGAGTGGTGGCGTCCAGAGCGCAGCCAGAGCCCGTGGCGCCGCCTCCGATCACCAGAACATCAAAGTGCTCCTTCTTCAGGCGGTCCAGCTGAGCTGCACGCGACGGCGTCTCATACGGAAGGATAGTGGAGCCGTCCTCGCACTTGATGGGGGCCACGAGGCGGTTCGGCTCCTTGGCGGAGACGATGGCGGCGCCTGAGAGACCGCCGGCGCCGAGGAGACCGGCCCCGAGTCCCATCGCCACGCGCTTGGAGCGACGGAACGCAAAGGACGCCATGCTTAGCTTCTTATTGACTGACTGACGTTGACTTGGCTTGCGCTTGACACGGCAGATTCGAAAGTGAGACCGCCGGTACAATCCGGGAATGGATACCGAGCGCTGATTGGTCGAGAGCAGCACCCAAGCAGGCTTTAGAAATCGTCGACATGTGAGCAAGCAGGGTGACCAGCGTGCGTAGACGGACGAGTGTCGAGGTTGTACTGTGGTGCGCGCAATGCATGCTGGGGTTGACGCCACTTGGTTGGCGACGAAGGTGTGTTCATGGCGGCATAATTTGTTCAAGACTAACAGTCATAGAGACGTGCAAGTTGAAGCTCTGTCTGCAAAAGAACCTACGCGCCTTTAGTTGAACCATCGACATGAATGTCGGCGATCGTGCAGTGCTCGCAGACTGCGACGCAAGCGATGACTGCTTGGCAGTGCTTTCCATGCACGTGCTAGACACAAGTCTTCCTAAGTTACTTCGTCATTGGCGTGGCTCATGATGGCTAAAGCAAGCACAGTGGCAAAGGCGGAGCTCCATGGGACGAGTGACTCGTAGCTAAAAGCATTCGTTGTCGACTTTAGATCGGCGCTGTCTCAATCGATGCCCAGGTTTGGGGCGACCATTCACTGACGTCCTTGGCGGCTTCTGCATGAACGGAGAGAGCGATGGCTGGGCGCGTCAGACAGAAGCTAAATACGACTTTCGTTGCCTTCCTGCTCTTTGTTCCTCCGTGACGACTGTGCAAGGCTCCTGTCCGTCCAAGTGCAACCGTCGCGGTGTCTGCAGCAGCTCCAACATGTGAGTGAGGAAGAGATTACGTGCCCTCTATCTCGATGGATTCTGACAGTGCAAATCGTTCAATGCGTTCTTCTCTGCGTGTGATGTTGGCCAGATGCACTTGCTTTCCAGGATACACAGGCTACGACTGCAACTCCAGGACGTGTCCATTTGGGGTCCCCTGGGCCGACTTTGCAACGGGCACAGACTCAACCCGATCGGTACCGGAGGAATGCTCCAATCGTGGTCATTGCAATCGTGGCAATGGACGCTGTGAATGTGACGCCGGCTTTGGTGGAGTCGCTTGTGAGCGACTGCAATTGTGCCAATCCGATTGCAACGGCCACGGCAAGTGCATGTCCATGCGAGCGATGGCGGCGGCTAAGAACGACTACAACCTGCTCTACTCGGCCACGTACGATACACCTTGGGACGCTGATCGGATCTACGGCTGCGTGTGTGATCACGGCTACACAGGTGTGGATTGCTCGTTACGGCAGTGCCCTTATGGCGACGATCCCATTTCGACCGGCCAAGTCGACGAGATTCAGTCTGTTTCTTGTCTCTGCAATGGCTGCACGGGGACGTTTACGCTGAGCTTTCGTGGAGAGACGACACGTCCATTAGACGGAAGTGTCGACACAGCGGCGACGCTGGAGGCTGCACTTGCCGATTTGTTGACAATCCGTGGAGTATCCGTCACGCTGAATGGCGGAACAACACTTTGTGACGCCGACGGTGTATCCTCAATGATCACGTTCACCTACGAACACGGCGATCTGCCAGCACTGATTGCTACTTCAAAACTATCAGGTGGCACACGTGTCCTCACAGTGCAAACAGGTGCGGGTAATGGCAATTAACATCGGCAGCGAGAAGTTAATCAAACTTCGCGCTCTGCTGTTTATCCCACAGATGGAACTATAGCCGCGTATGGATCGACCCCTCCGCTGACACAGCGAGGAACGAAAGAGGTATGTGCTACGAGTGAATCATTCGATGCTTGTCAATGAAGCTAAAACCTTAACCAATATACCGTGACAAGTGGCTCGAATGCTCAGGCAGAGGCAATTGCAACACCCTGATCGGCCTTTGTGCCTGTGCGGCAGGCTTTGGACCTAGCGATGGTAAGTCCGGACCACCCATGGATAGGCATCGATTGAACATTCAAGTTCATTTTATTTGCCTCCACCTTGTCTACCAACAGGGTTGGGCGGCTCTGGGGACATCCTGGATTGCGGGTACTTTAGCGATGGCGTCTTGACAACGTGTGGAGGTCTGTTCATCCTGTGTGTGAACGGTAAAGCGACCACATTACTAAATAATACTTTGATCGTCATTGTCTGATTACAGGCATTCCCGGTTCGGTAACACGTTGTTACGGCCACGGAAGGTGCTTGGGCGGACCTCTTTACAGATGCCTATGCAACGATAATTTCGGAGGATATGACTGCTCTCAACCGCTGTGCCCAACAGGACGTGCCTGGGTGGAAGAAGCAGTAACAAACAATGTGGCACATAACTCGATCGTTTCGTGTTCGAATGCGGTACGAACGTCTACAGTACATTTTTTTCTGACAGTTTGTGCGGCTGAACGATCGTTCCATTACCGGTAGGGCCTGTGCAATAGTGCAGGCGTATGCAGATGCCTTCCTGGGTTTGAGGGGCCTCGTGCAGTCGAAGTAATTCCATTCCTTCGTTTGTAATCTTGGTCGAAGCACAATCTAATATCCTGTTCTGGTCGCACAAGTGTCATGCCCAACCAGCGATGGTGCAGTATGTAGCAGCCGAGGCACGTGCAGATCACTTCGCGAGCTGGCGGCGCTCACTCCAACCACGTCCTACACCACCGCTGGTTTTGTCTACGGATCGGATCCCAATTCAATGGTAACATGGGAAGCCGACATGGTTTACGGGTGTTACTGTGATAAAGTCTCCCTCGACAGCGGCAAGACCGTGCGTTATTCAGGCTATAGCTGCAGGAAAGGTATGCACCGCTCGCCATTGCTCACCTGACTTGAATTTATTCCAACCGAAAGCTTATTCATCGACAGTTCCGTGCCCACGCGGTGATGATCCATGGACAACCGGCCAAGTGGATGAAGTGCAAACTGTGAGTTGTGCTGCCGACGGAGGGGTCTTCACTCTCTCCTTCCGTGGAGAAACAACTCTGCCACTACGTTTTTCAGCATCACCTGCTCAAGTCGAAGCCGCGCTCGAAAGTCTCATCACGTACGTCTCAGTGAGTGGAGGCAGATGTTTAGTTGGCGTAGTACGTTGATACAACGATTATGTTGGTTTCAGGATCACGAGCGTCAGCGTCACCTTCTCAGCAGGTTCCTCCGCCTGTACGAATGCTGGCAACGGTATGTGAACGATTGCTGCATCCTTTGCTTGTACGATGCAGTAACCCATTGGCTCAATTACACTGCAGCAATTGTGGTGACGTTCCATTCCCCATCGGGAAACCTGCCACCGCTCAGCATCTCGGCGTCAGAACTGACACATTCCACCGGTTCAGTCGCCACGAATGTCGTCGAGACAGTGGAAGGCACGAAAGAGGACAGCGTTTGCAACAACCGCGGCCGGTGCGACGAAGACACTGGGACGTGCATCTGCTCCTTGGACCACGCTAGCAGCGATGGGTTTGGAGGCATGGGCGCCTTGAGCGACTGCGGCGCTGTCGACCCTTTCATGACCCATGGCGAGCTCTGATTACCAGTTCGTCCAATCAGTGTGTATCATTTAGATCTCTGCATACACATGCCAATATCAAATGAAAGAGTTGCAATCTTTTCACACTCTGTAACTCTTCGACACCCGTCCACCATCACAATCGGATCCGCGTCGCGTCACCGTCACCTCGTGGCAATGCACCAGCGGATCGCCGCCGCTGGCGCGCTCGTTGTCTCTGGGCGCGTTGTCGCTCAGTGCTGGCGCTGTCGGCATGGGCGCTGTGGCGCTGTACGTGGACGCGCCCACGGCGGACCTGGGGGACGGAGCGTACGACGGCGGACGACGCCCCGAGGTCTTCCCCGAGTGGCTGCACGACGTGGCGCGAGCTCCGGTCTTTGCGGCCGCCACTCTCGCGTCGAAGGTTTACCTGCAGCTGCTGAATCGCACCAAAGTGGAAGGCAGCGAGATCCTCAAGCAGCAGCTGGAGCAGCGACCCAAAGGCACGGCCATCATCACAGTCTCCAACCACTCGGCCACAGTGGACGACCCTGCAGTCTTTGCAACGTACGTGGCGGATGGTTGCGGTGTGGGTGCGAGAGTGAGTGGACTCATGTGGGATGTTTTCTTGCAGCATGATGCCGTGGAAGTACGCGTGGCCGAGGAATGGACGCTGGAGCTTGGCCAGGTGAGAGGGGGATGGGGTTCTGGTGGTGCTGCCAAGACTGTTGACTGAAGTGCGATGCTATTTGTTGTTGCAGCCAGGAGTATTGCTACACGAAGGGAAGGTTCTTGTCCGCCGTGTTCTTTGCCTCAAAGACTTTGCCTGTAAAACGCGGAGCTGGCATTGACCACAAAGTACGTTTGCATGGCAATCTACACGTCCTGATCCGACTACCACTTATTGACGCGAATCTGTGCAGATGATCCAAGCCATCTTCGATAAGGTGGAGGAAGGCGCGTGGGTCCACATTTTCCCAGAGGGCAAAATTGTGCAGCAAGAAGGTGAGGACTTCTGTTGATCCCGTCGGTCTCTATAGAGCTACTTACCATACTGATCACCGGTGTGCGTTTGCATTTGTGCGTATTAGCCCTTGGTGGCCGCCCCAGTCCGCGTCGTGAGGAGATCGGCCGTCTGAAGTGGGGGTGGGCAAACTCATCGCGCGTGCGACCCAGCGGCCGATCGTGGTGCCCGTGTACCATTCCAACATGGAGCAGCTCATGCCGCAGGACGCGAACAACCGCCTCGTCAGCATGATCCCGAGGACCAACCTCGACCTGGGCGTGATCGTGGGCGAGCCAGTGTCTTTTGACGACCTGTTCGACAAGTACGCGGCCGACCGCGTGACAGGCAGCTCTCCATGGGAGAGTCAGGAGCGAGAGAAGGCGCTGTACTCGGCCATCACGAGGAGAATAGAAAACGCGCTGCTGGCGCTCGAGAAGAGGACGCACTCGCAGCAATAGACTAAGTCAGCAGCCAATGGTCAAGTAGGTAATCAATCTGTCAACTTGTATCAGGTGGACAATGGCGGACACATGTTTGTGTCAAACCTATGCAACTTCATCCACTTTCTCTATCCGAGTTTTGCGAGTGTTTGAGCCGTCGCTAGGGAGGATTTTTCACTATCGAAACGTATTGCGTGCATTGGCGTCAAGTAAGAGTCGGGTCAAAGTCGGGTCGAGTGGTTATGAGCAACACGCCGTTCGAGTTGTCCATCGACACGTTGGACGCCTGGTGCGAGAAGCTTCTGGGCTGCAATCCGCTGACGGAGAACGAGGTGATGCAGCTGTGCTCCAAGGCCAAGGAGGTGCTGGTGCAGGAGTCCAATGTGCAGCCTGTGCGCTGTCCCGTGACCGTCTGTGGAGACGTCCACGGCCAGTTCCACGACCTCATGGAGCTCTTCCGCATCGGCGGCCACGCGCCGGACACCAACTACTTATTTATGGGGGACTACGTGGACAGAGGCTACTACTCGGTGGAGACGGTGACGCTGCTCGTGTGTCTCAAAGTGCGGTACAAGGACCGCATCTTCATCCTACGAGGCAACCACGAGTCCCGCCAGATCACGCAAGTCTACGGCTTTTACGACGAGTGTCTGAGGAAATACGGCAGCCCCAACGTCTGGCGCTACTTCACGGACGTCTTCGACTACCTCCCGCTGACGGCGGTGGTCGAGAACCAGATCTTCTGTCTGCACGGCGGACTGTCGCCGTCGATCGACACTCTGGACTACATCCGAGGCTTCGACCGACTCCAGGAGGTGCCTCACGAGGGCGCCATGTGCGACCTGCTCTGGTCCGACCCCGACGACCGATCCGGCTGGGGCATTTCACCCAGAGGAGCAGGATACACCTTCGGACAGGATATCTCGGACCAGTTCAACCACGCCAACGGCCTCACGCTCATTGCGAGAGCGCACCAGCTGGTTATGGAAGGATACAACTGGTCGCACAAGTGCAACGTCGTGACCATCTTCAGTGCGCCCAACTACTGCTACCGTTGCGGCAATGAGGCGGCGATCATGGAAGTCGACGAGCAGATGCAGTACACATTGTACGTGGGTTGTAGAGCTGAACAGAGTTATTTGGAGGCGATAGTACTGATGTGATGTCGATTGCTTTTTTGTGCTGTGTGCAGCTTACAGTTCGACCCTGCTCCGCGTCGTGGTGAGCCTCATGTGTCACGTCGGACGCCAGACTACTTCCTGTAGAAAGCATGACTGCTATGACCAGACCAACTTTCGCGTACGACCATGCTTATTATGTCTTGCCATTACATCTTCCCGGCAGCTCTGCTTCACCTGACTTCAGCACTTATGCCCGCAAAAGGGATTACAAAACTTGAGAGGAATGCATACTCACTCACAAGGTAGGAATAAAGTTAGCTTACAGATTATGATTCCGTGGTAATGTACCGCTTGTCGGTCTATGACGACGGCCCTAGGCTGTAGTTGCGCACCTTCTTGCGCTCGTTGACCATTTCGGCTCGTTTGGATTGCAGCTGCTTCAGCTTGTTCACGGCTGAGCGCTGACTTGATGTCTCGCGGTCGCCCAGCCGAGTTCCTGTTGCAGCGGACACCGCAAAGGCAGAGAGGCTGGCTGCGCCTCCGCGTGCTTCAGCGACCGGCGCTCGCTTGCCAGAGAGCATTAGCATCTCTTTCGCTTGCTGCAGCTTCAGCCGCGCATCCGTAACCTTGGCACTGGAACTGCCGCCAGTCGTTAAATCGGAAGCTTCAGTGCCAGCAGAATCCCGTCGGTCATCCTGCTGGAAAAGTCTGCTAGGGGAGATTTATCTGCGCTCCGATCTGAGTTCAGTCGTGATGGTTGTCGTTCATCACCTTCTGCCTCTTCTTCACCGTGTCGGCTCTCATTCGAAGCAGTAACGTTAACGTTGGCTTCGCTATCTGTTGCATGCTCCGAGATAGTTGGCGGTATCACCCGAGCAGTACTATGCGGATGAGATGGCTGCTTCCGGGAGCTTGGCCGCTTGTTTCGCGCTAAAGCCAACAACTGATCATCTAGGTTGCTCTTGGTTGATCCACCCCCATCTTCAGAAGCAGAGTGCACAGAAGTTGCAGTGCTAGACCGTATTGATCCTCGAGAAGGACCTGGGTCCAGTGATTTCATCATGGATAATGTGCTAGGTCTTCCCTTTGTAGACCCGCTATGTGCAGCTTCTTCATTTTCCAAGTTGCTGGTACGGCTTGTAGTCGAACTTGGTAGACCACCATCTGTTGCGGTTGCACCACCATCTTTCTCGCGCTCCTGCTGAAGGTGTACGTGCACCTTCACCATGCGGCGGAGTTCCTTTTAAGAGTCTTGTTGTGAACACGCGCTTCCTCCAACGATTGGGTCAGCTCCGCAATCAGGTTCTCATAATCTTTCTTGCCAGCGAATTCCACACGGGGTGTAGGTGACCTCGACACTGCATCTCCAGACCCACTGCGGCGCAAGTCAGCGCGAAGTTGGTTGCTGAGCTCCATGAGTTGGCTGCGCTCTCGGACAAGACGATCGATATCGCTGTTGGCAGACTCAAGCTTTCGCTTGAGATCTGTAATCTGGCCTTCAATAGCCACTCGCCCACTTTGCAGCTCCGGCTCCGCTGCTCGTACTCCTTCTAGCTCTGCTATCTGTTGTCCAAGTTCAGCTATGCGCTTCGTTTTGGATTCGATGACTCGCTGAGCTTCTGTGAGTTCTCGCCGGCAGCTTTCGAGCTCCGACGTAGTACGATCAGCATTACCTGCCGTGCCACTGCGCTCAAGTACTTTCAGCTGCGTTTCAAGTGCGATACAACGCTCCTGGGCTTCTAGTAACTGCGCCGCAAGTTTTGAGACACTCTTACTACCAATATCTTGCCTTGACGGTACCTCCACCTCTTCCGCCTGCTGAGCGAGTGCGTCCTTCATGTGTCGGATAACGTCCCGTAATTTGACATTCTCCATCTCCAATTCACTCGCGCTGGCGGAAGTATTTTTGGCTGCACCACTGGGCTATCTGCAAGCAGCGGAGATACACCAGGGAGTGGCGATAATATACCAGGGTCGTCACTCCACAGAGGAGACGGCGCAACAGGAATGAAATCCGAAGAATTCCTTACATCCCCATTGTGTCTAGCCACAGATGGTAAGTGTTGCGAACCGAAGGAATCGGTGATACGAGCGCTAGACTTTAGTGACGACAGCTCAGAGCGTAGCCGCTGCACATCATTTTCGGCGTGAAGTAGTCGCTCTTCCACAACTTGCTTTTCTCCCAAAAGGCGGTCTTTTACTTGCTGCAGCTCACGAAGACGAAGCTCGTGCCGTTCGTCAAGCTCTTGCTGTTGGTCTTGCCACTGGTTCTCCCACCTCAAGTTGACCGCAACAAGTTCTCGACGCAAATCTTCTTGTTTCTCCACGCTTTCTAGCAACTCTTGGCGCTGCGTCTTGTCCTTTTCTTTCAACAAAGCTATTTGCCGGTTTGCATCTTGAAGCCTCTCTTGCAGAGCCTGCGCTTCGCGGTCACCAGCACGAAGCTGCTGCTTCATGTCGCCAGCTGCACGCTGTTGCTCGTCTTCCAAGTCCTGCAAAGCACTCTTAATACGCTCTATGTCCCGATCCTTCTCCATCAGTTGATCGTCTGCATCCCACTTGACTTGCTTCAATTCTGCCTGTAGAGCCTCGACTCTCTCCTCACTGGCACGTAGTTTACTCGCAAGGGTCTCGAGTTTTGCCTCACTCCTGGAGCTCGCTTCCTGGGCCTCCTTCTCTTTCCGCTGCACATGTCGCTCCAGTTCCTCGTCATATTGCGCTTTCTGCTGCACAAACGCCTTCTCCACAGATTGCAACGATTGCAGGAGTTCCGCCATCTTGCTCTCGTACTCATCCAACAGCTTCTGCTTGACTTCATTGAGTTTCTCCACTTCGGCTTCCAGCTCACCCACCTTGGCGTCTTTAGCTGCACGCACGTCAGCCAATGTCCACTCCAGCGACTTGATCTCCTTGTCGTTTTCCTGCAGCATTTGCTGCAGATTTTCGTTCTTCGTCTTGAGCTCCTCCGCTCTCGCTCGCTGCGCATCAACATCTCGAGCCATGGCCTTGTTCTTCAGCTCCGACTCCCGCACTTTGGCCTGCAGCTCGTCCGTAGCTCGCTTGAACTCCGTCTCTCGCTGCCGCATCACGTCGTCGAAGGCCACCGAGAGCTCTCTGCGCTGCGTCTCCACGTCCTCGTCTTTCTCGCGTAGAGCTCGCTCCGAGCTGCGTCTGTGCGTCTCCAGCGCGTCCTGCTGGCGCCGCAGCTCGTCGTCGAACTTCCAGCGCGCGCCCTCCATCTGCGCCCTGGCGTCCTTGAGCTTCTGCTGGTGCTGCGCTTCCTGCGCGTCGCCGCGCTGCTTGCAGCGCTGGAGCTCCGTCTGCAGCTCCGCCTCTCGGGCCCGCAGCTCGCTCAGCTCCGTCTCGCGGTCCCGCAGCACGCTCTTGAGCGACGCGAAGTTGGCGTCGTACAGCGCCAGCTCCTCGTCCCGCCCCTCCAGCAGCTTCAGGTTGTACTTGAAGTCCTCCTGCAGCTTGCTGAGCTTCTGCTTGGCGGCGCTGGCGGCGGCCTCCTTGTCGCGCAGCAGCGCCTCCAGCGTGCGGATGCGGTACTCGTTGATGTCGTGCAGCTCCTTCTCCTTCTCCAGGATCAGCGACCGGATGTTGCCAGGCCCCACGCGCGCCGCGAGCGACGCCGGCAAAGCGGCGTCGGGCAACTCCATGGTGTCGCGTTAGAAACCGCGCTCGATCGCGGACGATTTCTAACTCGAAAAGGCGGCATCGAGGTTAGAATATCATAGAAACGCTTCAGTTAGAAAAGTGAGAGAACTGTCCGAAGTTTACAAGGTAGCAGAAATCTATTTAGAAACGGTCTCAATGGTTAACTTACGCGTAATCAAATATTCTATGTAAGCTTACGTCTAATCCAATATTCTAACGTTTCTGTCAAATTAGAAATTGTCTTGCCCATTCGTTTCAAAAACACGATAGAAATTTGGAATCTAAGGAGTGCAGCTCATTGATTTTTGGCTGTTTTTAGCAATATAGAATGGAGTCGGGTCGCAGTCTACTTTTGTTAGGTCTCTCTTTCTACTGGAGAAATCATGTTTGACCTCATAGCTAACATTTACATTCGGAGCTGAAGCACTATGGAAGAAGCCGCGGGTTCAAGTACCGAAGAGCGCATGGAGTAGAGCAATGCTCTTGTAGTATCGCTGCATTTGTGAGTTCTACTCCAAAATGGATTGGGCGGCTTCTCGAATCAATCAACCAGGCAATCGCGTAAAACAGCAATGACTTGTATTTACTATCCGGCTCGATTGAGTCCAATACCATACTTATTGGAGGTACGCATCAATTGCCTGAAAAGACTTGAGGTTTGTATGGAAGCGATTCAGCCAGTTAAGGTCAAACTGGCCGAGATCGGCAAATCTGACCGGAATTTACAATATTCCTCCGGATGCACAAGTACAGCTCTGCCTTCCGAGACTCGAAGAGCATCGCCCAACTTGTTGCAGCATGGATCCGTTTCCTGGAGGGTTTCAACAAAGATAATAAGCGATCCTGTGTTGCTCTGCCGTTAAAAAACAAGTTCAGCGCACTCAAGTCAATGCACGACAATATCAAGCCAAGTGAACAGCAGACTGGAAACAGCGCTGAGCGTCTAATTGAATATCCAAGTATCTGGCCAACGTTGGTCATGCATTTCGGAGGCTTGACGGGAATGGGGAATCGTGACTACGGGAAACGGGCTCCACACCAGAGACTTCGTCACCCGAATCCACACCACAAGAGAACACCGTCATCACTGAAGGAACAGTCAACAAACGATACTTACGCAAACGTAAATGGACTTGGCTGACGCAGTAGCTTTAATGACCGAGCTGCTCAGCACACGATTGAGTGCGCCTAACTAACGACACGGGTAATGAAGGACTACAGCCAGTCATGGTGGCAATAATGAAAAGATGTCTGGTGTTTAACAATCGAATAATTGACTTAGATGGAACTCCTGCTCTACGTCCTGTTACATTTGAAGATTGGATGGAGATTGATCGTGTGTGGTGGGCTACGGACGAAGTGGCAGGACACGATACGTCGGCTCAAGGAAAACGGGACGCAATCAGAGATTACCTATTTGCTCGTCGGTTTGAGCAGTACTTGAAGAGCTAGTATCCAAAGTAGTAGCAGCAGTAGCCTGCAAAAAAGTTAAAATGGCGGAATTGTGGTGTAGCGACTCTGTGAAATGTTGCACCAGTGTATGTCCGGTGGCAGTAGCCATCTCGGACAGTGTGGAGTACGTGACACCAACTAGAATACGGCCAAGTACGAGGTTCGGGTAAAGTTCGGATCAGAACACGAGGTTAAAGTGCAGATCTCAAAGGGTCGCCGAGAAAGATCTCGAGCCCGGCGAACGTGAAGGGACGCCCAGCGAATGACTTGGAATTAGTAAAGGAGGGGCCGTAGCATCCCATTTACATTAGGTATTTGTATAGGACCCATAAGGAGGGCCAAAAGGCCCTCAAAGGATAACAGACAAGAATAACAAAGTGGAATTTTCGGGGTCCAAGACAAAGCGGCAAACGGTAGTTTGTCCCGCTGGACTAGATTACGACCACCGGTGAGATGTGCTAACCAAAGTGACGAGAGTGATCTCACCCAACCGGCAAGTCCAAGAAGCGTTGAAGTGATTCTGGACATTGGACCTAAGGTCACGTTTTACTCGCCGAAGTTGGCGAGTGTGGTTTTTCCATTGGCCCTGCAGCAACGCCAGTCGGCGAGCACCCATTGCGTCGATGCTCCGTGATAAAGCTAAGGCAGCGATCGTCCATTTTTAGTGGAGGATACGGGAGTGGGAAAGAGAGAGGAAGTCAGCGAAAGAGGGGGTGTACTATTAGCTCCTGGGATAACTTGGTCAGTGTCTGGAGTACCACTACACCGCTGTAAACGGACCGGGCAATCTTTGATCACCCTTAAAGCCTACTTGTAGAAGTAGGCGTTGGGGTGTACAGTGGGAAGGCTAACAAGTTTACCTGTCTTGTATACCACAGAATTCACGTAGCGATATTGACCAATTGAAACCTGCACCGCCTCTAGCTTTTACTGCTGTTCAGTAGTTTGTTCCTCCATGCGAGCCATCTTAGCCATGACTGGCTGTAGTCCTTCATTACCCGTGTCGTTAGTTAGGCGCACTCAATCGTGTGCTGAGCAGCTCGGTCATTAAAGCTACTGCGTCAGCCAAGTCCATTTACGTTTGCGTAAGTATCGTTTGTTGACTGTTCCTTCAGTGATGACGGTGTTCTCTTGTGGTGTGGATTCGGGTGACGAAGTCTCTGGTGTGGAGCCCGTTTCCCGTAGTCACGATTCCCCATTCCCGTCAAGCCTCCGAAATGCATGACCAACGTTGGCCAGATACTTGGATATTCAATTAGACGCTCAGCGCTGTTTCCAGTCTGCTGTTCACTTGGCTTGATATTGTCGTGCATTGACTTGAGTGCGCTGAACTTGTTTTTTTAACGGCAGAGCAACACAGGATCGCTTATTATCTTTGTTGAAACCCTCCAGGAAACGGATCCATGCTGCAACAAGTTGGGCGATGCTCTTCGAGTCTCGGAAGGCAGAGCTGTACTTGTGCACCCGGAGGAATATTGTAAATTCCGGTCAGATTTGCCGATCTCGGCCAGTTTGACCTTAACTGGCTGAATCGCTTCCATACAAACCTCAAGTCTTTTCAGGCAATTGATGCGTACCTCCAATAAGTATGGTATTGGACTCAATCGAGCCGGATAGTAAATACAAGTCATTGCTGTTTTACGCGATTGCCTGGTTGATTGATTCGAGAAGCCGCCCAATCCATTTTGGAGTAGAACTCACAAATGCAGCGATACTACAAGAGCATTGCTCTACTCCATGCGCTCTTCGGTACTTGAACCCGCGGCTTCTTCCATAGTGCTTCAGCTCCGAATGTAAATGTTAGCTATGAGGTCAAACATGATTTCTCCAGTAGAAAGAGAGACCTAACAAAAGTAGACTGCGACCCGACTCCATTCTATATTGCTAAAAACAGCCAAAAATCAATGAGCTGCACTCCTTAGATTCCAAATTTCTATCGTGTTTTTGAAACGAATGGGCAAGACAATTTCTAATTTGACAGAAACGTTAGAATATTGGATTAGACGTAAGCTTACATAGAATATTTGATTACGCGTAAGTTAACCATTGAGACCGTTTCTAAATAGATTTCTGCTACCTTGTAAACTTCGGACAGTTCTCTCACTTTTCTAACTGAAGCGTTTCTATGATATTCTAACCTCGATGCCGCCTTTCGAGTTAGAAATCGTCCGCGATCGAGCGCGGTTTCTAACGCGACACCATGGAGTTGCCCGACGCCGCTTTGCCGGCGTCGCGGCGCGCGTGGGGCCTGGCAACATCCGGTCGCTGATCCTGGAGAAGGAGAAGGAGCTGCACGACATCAACGAGTACCGCATCCGCACGCTGGAGGCGCTGCTGCGCGACAAGGAGGCCGCCGCCAGCGCCGCCAAGCAGAAGCTCAGCAAGCTGCAGGAGGACTTCAAGTACAACCTGAAGCTGCTGGAGGGGCGGGACGAGGAGCTGGCGCTGTACGACGCCAACTTCGCGTCGCTCAAGAGCGTGCTGCGGGACCGCGAGACGGAGCTGAGCGAGCTGCGGGCCCGAGAGGCGGAGCTGCAGACGGAGCTCCAGCGCTGCAAGCAGCGCGGCGACGCGCAGGAAGCGCAGCACCAGCAGAAGCTCAAGGACGCCAGGGCGCAGATGGAGGGCGCGCGCTGGAAGTTCGACGACGAGCTGCGGCGCCAGCAGGACGCGCTGGAGACGCACAGACGCAGCTCGGAGCCACAAGTGTCCGAAAGGAGTTTCAGAACTCGAAGGGCGTTGGTTATCCGCCGCATTTTAGATTTTGACACTTGGGTCCCATGCGGCAGTCCTTCTACACCTCTCTGTGGTCCAGGATGACTCGACCTCGTTGGCTTGTGCTAGCTCTCGTCGCAGTCTACACGCTTGGCGCCTTCTCCATCTCCTCTAGAATGGCCTCTTCCATTCGGCTGCAGCAATCCCAGCAGATGCTGACTCAAAGGGACTCGACAAAAGCTGAAGCAACGTCGCTCTTCAGAAAACACGGGAGCCGCCACAACTCGATAGGGACGACTTCACAAGAGACAGCGACCGACGCTCGCATTCCTCACATCATCCATCAGTCGTGGAAAGACGCCGACAATATTCCGTCGTACTTCCACCCGTGGATGAAGAGCTGGAAGGCCTTCCACCCGACGTGGAGCTACGTGTTCTGGACGGACGAAGACAACCTCCAGCTATTCGAAAACCTCTATCCTGAGTATCTTTACGTTGCGAAAGCCGTTGCGAAAGTCAGTTTGGCAGATATGGCTCGGTATGCGCTGCTGCACAGCGTCGGAGGACTGTACGCCGATGCCGACTTCGAGTGTTTGAAACCTTTCGACGAACTGCATCGTGACTACAATTTGTACCTCAGCTCGGAACCGATGGCGCATACGGTGCTTCTGGAGAACTCTGAATCCGCCGCTCTGTGCAATGCGCTGATGGCGTCAGCCCCTGGTAACTCGTTTTGGCTGCACGTGCTGGACAACATTAAGGTGAAGTTTGACAGAGGCATTGGCGATCCAGTGGAACTCACAGGGCCACGCGTCGTGAAGGAAACATATCTGGCACTAGCATCAACTTCCGACTCGAACGAATCGGATGTGGCGGTATTGCCGTCGGAATACTTCTATCCGGAGATCGCGTACTGGAACCCGGAACCTTTTAAGAAGGCGTGTCGCGAACGGAATGACTCTGCTGCAACCAAGGCGTGCGAGTGGATGGTCAAATTCCCCAATGGCGAATACACGAGTAATACGCATGCAACACATCACTGGACTTGCTCGTGGTGCAGGGATGCACATCTAGACGAGTTCAGTCCAGTCAATGAAATCCTCACGTCGCCTTTCATGCGCCCGAACATTACATCGGCAGGTGTTGAGCTTGTCGAGTTCGCTGATCACCGCACGGTAGCAAATTAGGCGACCTTAAACATGAAATCATTCCTTCATTTTGTTGTTTTTACTCTGAAAGACCAGCAGCACTTCTAGATCGTTGCTCTTTATCGATGCCCTCCATGGTCGCTCGATCTCGTCCAGCCACCGCTCGCATTTAAAAACCGCAGAGCAAGACCAAAAGACCAGCATTAGCATCGATGAGATGAGGCAAGAGCACGAGGCCGTTATCACAGAGCGCTTTCGGGCATCCGTTACCACCGACGTCCGTTGTCGTCGGGGACGATGAGGCTTGAATGCCACCACAAAACCCAGTCAAACTTCTTCTCCATCGCGCACAGCCCGGTGCTAACAGAGGCACAAGAAATTCCCTTTCCATTGACAGCACGAGGGCTTTTTGGTGACAACTTCACGCCAATTGAAAATGGCGATTGGCAGCATGCTGGTGAGCCGCAATGGGACCGATGCCAGTCGCCACAAGGATGATGACGACTACAGCAATGAAGACGCTTCAACAGCTCGCCGTCATGACCTCAGAAAAGACCGGCGTGGCAATACGGCCTGCTTCTGCTTCTGCTTTGCATGATGTTGTATTCGACCGGACCAAACGTCGAGAAGAGCTCTGCCGTTTCCGAAGCTGAGGCTCCTAGACCAATATTGCGTTCGGCTGTAAGCAAGAGTAACGGGGTGATTGAAAGTTCGGGGGCAGCGTTGATTGCAGACCCAAGACGGGCTGGTGAGTCGATGTACGACAAAGGTGTCATCATGTGCATGCACGATGAAGTCATTCCTATGGGCTTGTCACTCGTGCGAGAGTTGCGATGTCTTGGGAACCAGGAGATTATCCAAGTTTACCATTGTTTTCCGGATGAACTGTCCAATGCATCGCGGACGTTGTTGTTGGAAGCTGACGATAAACTGGAGATTGTGGACGTGTGCTCGGATCTGGTGGCGCGTAAAGTCATGTCGGTAGACCAGGCCAGACACTACCGCAGTTGGTGGATCAAGCCACTGGCAGTATACCACACGAATATCACCGAGGTGCTGCTCATGGACGTGGACGACATCTTTATGCAGGATCCAGCCATTCTGCGTACCACGGAAGGATACAGACGCACGGGCACTACATTTTTCTACGATCGTGTGCTGTACGGCAAAGAGCACTTTAATCAAGATATCGATGGGACGCAGTACCTTAAGCACTTGCTGAACGAATTTGACTACGCGAAATTCGGTCTGCCACCCGGTGCCTCACCAACGACGCATCTCAATCCCAATACGTCGTTTGCGTGGCGTGGGGATACGTGCCACGAGCAAGATTCTTCGCTCGTTGCTATCGATAAATCACGAGCTGGCCAAGCTATCAACATCATGTACTACCTTATTACCGAGCAATACTTCGCGCATGATTTCTCGTACGGAGACAAAGAAACTTTTTGGATTGCATTCGAACTGGCCAAGCGTGAGTACTTCTTCTCACCATGGGGTGTCGGTGTTATTGCATCGTCAACAAATCAGGACATGGAACACCACAACGATTCTCTCTGTGGCAGCATCATCCAGTACATGCCAGTAGAAGATGACACACCCGAGTTTCTCTACGTCAATGGTAAGGCACTGTTGAATCCGTTCCCCGGGGATATCGATGGATTATATGGGGCCAGCCACAACGTACTGTTTAATCCCAACCCGACACACCTCTCACCCCGGCAGCGGCGCAGACCGAACGGTATCTCAACCACCAAGTACCAGGGTGGCTATCCTATGGAATGCCTTGTTGGCTTCGGTGCCGAGCCGCTCCCGAAAAAGTTCGCGTTCAACCTGCTCCGCCGTCGAATGTTTTACTTCGGCGTTGTCATGGGGGTTTCTCCTGCACTCGATCAATGCTTTCCCTTTGACGGCCTGAAGTAAAGAAGTTTAGTGGAGGAATGAACTACCTAGTATTCCTTTTGTCGCTCTACAGATATCTCATCCCAAGTTATTACTCATCAGCATTTGCATTTTGTCAGTCAAATTGAACTTTTGGTTATTGTATTTGTGCTACTACTGTAGATTAGTATCTCTGAGCGTCTCTCCTATCACCATTACCAGGACAGGAGTACTTTTCATCAAACAATCGACATTTTTCTGATGACAGGATTCTTCGAGCAATCGGCAGCATCGTAGATGGTCTTTACAATGTTTGAATTCGCAAAGATCTGTACAGATACGCCACAACCCTTGGATTCAAGCTCGGTGAGCGCACGAGAAATCCGCCGAATTGCCAATTGCAGTGGGCATTCCACTAAGTAGTAGGATGTCGTGGTCAACACCAGTAGCAGAAACACTTGCGAGAAGAACCGGTCGTAATAATTTGTTTTTTGACTGATGACGTCGGAGAAAATGACGAATGGATGCAACAGGTAGACGGAAAAGCTGATCTTGCCCCAATGACGCAGCACGTTCCACTCAAGCACTCTTGACACCGATGACGGCATTACCATCTCGACCACAATAATCGAAGCAACCAGCAAGCTGATGAATGGATCACCAGGAGGGACAGGAACTAACTTGTCGTGCACCCATTCATAGAGAACCGTCCGAAAGCACTCACTGATCAACATGGCGATCAACAAATATTCCACCGCTCGAATCACTAGTATTTGCCACTTACAGAACTCAAAACCAGTCGTTTTAAGCCAAGCGTCGAGCTTCACGAACACGACGGCAGCCAGGGACCCTTGAAGGAAAGTAGTGAAATGGGGTCGGAGAAGTATGTGGTGAGAGCGATATGTGTAAAAGCCTTCGTACACAACCCACATCTGCAGTGGAATGTAGGCAACCCACCAGAGGCGTTGCGACCGAAGCACGGCCAACACAAACATGGGTATGAAAAAGTAGTACGCGATCTCCAGTGGCAACGTCCATAGCATGAGGTAGCGGTGATCAAAATCAAACGTGAGCACCTTGTAGAGATCGTATTTGTCAGCAGTTTCCACCAAGAAGTAGCGGTTCTGGTACTCGAATGGAAGAAGCCGAATCACGACTGCAACCAAGACGAAAAACGGATACACGCGAAAGAAGCGCTTCAAGAAATAGTCGGCGAGAGCGAACCACCATTTGCGGTAGCTAGCGCCCTGAGCTAGCAGCTTTTCGCTCTTTTCCAGGAACAACATCGTCAGTAGAAACGATGACAGCACGAAGAAAGTGTCCACAGCACTGGCACCCACGTTTACGTCGTTCAAGTATTCCTTAGAGTGTTGCAGCGCCACCAACATGGCTGCAAGTCCGCGCACACCATCGAGAAATAACACCTTCGTTTGCCGCGGCACTGAGACAGCAGTCTTCGTTTTCGACTCACTGCTGAGTTCGGTATCCCCTAACAACGATCGATCGCTCGAGACCTCTTGGATTTTCAACACGATAACATCGTTGCCACTTTCAGGAGTCTTTACTGGCCCGCTTTCACTTCGTCCAACACGCAGCATGATGAGGTAGAGTGAGTCACTGCTAATCGGGAAATGCAGACATGGCACTTTCCTCTCGTTGATAACCTAGCTTGAACTACCACAATCGTTTCGACATCGTCCCGTTGCTCAAGTTGGCTCATCAAACACTTGATCAGCAAAGAGAAGGCATAGCTATTGCCCCCGTCGCACATATCGTCCATCAACAGTCATTTTTACTGAGGCGGTGGTTTTAAAACTACCCCCACAGCCGTTGCTTCAGTTTTATAAGTGTTCAATTGCAAGAGGCTGGACTCTCAAGCTCAGTGGAGTTCCACACGAAGAGTGAAGTCAAACACGATGGCAAAGCTGCAAGCAACACCACGTCGACTACTGAAGGACATCTACGGACGATTTCGACGATGGCATTTGAACAACTCGGTGAAAACAGGACGACGAGGTTACCGACTAGTTTTCGTTTTCATGGCCCTGGTGATGCTGTGGTTTGTGTCGAGCCTGAAATCTTACATCGGACCTCAATCGAAATTCTTCCGCGTCCCAGAGAATAGCACCGTGGAAATGAGTGAAAACCCCCACATCACGGACATTAATGAGACCGAGCAAGCTACGGAGGAGACACTGCCGCCACCAACAAGCGTCTTGCACCCAAACACACCGACCCAGGCCCCGATAAACCCTGAGATCCCTTTTACCGTCCACACAACGACAGGTTCGTTCGTCGTCGAGTACTCGGAATCCTTCCCTCAACACGGCAAGACCGAACCAGGGCAGCACTACCGCATCGAGAACTCCCAACTGCTGGCAAAACCTGAAAATCGAGCAAACGACTCGCTTCTCATCATCTGTGTCTTTAACGATGCCGAATCCTGGGGACCAACCGCAGCGTCTCGGACTTTTTCAACCTCATCGGCTCCTGGAATTTCTCGAAAGCGAAAATGTCCGTGGCTTTGCTGACATCGTCTGAAGACGAGTTTCACAAGGCGAAGGGGCTTTATGGCCACTACATTCGTCAACACCCAAGACTTTCGCTGATCTTTCGAAATGATTTCGCCCAAGAGGGCTTGGACCGAGTTAACCGGCATGACGACAACCTTCAAGCTGCACGAAGACGAATGCTTGCTCGATACCGCAATTACGCATTGCTATCAACGCTTGAAACGTGGCATCAGCATGTTCTGTGGCTGGATGCAGATATCAACGTTATCTCTGCAGATATTCTTCCCAAGATGATTCGATGTGAGTTTGCACTGGAACTGACCTCGATATTGATGCCAGTCACTAACCGTGTTTCTTGCAGCTGGACTTGACATCGTCCACCCCGTGTGCGCTTGGGACGATGACGAGAACAACCTCTACGATCGAAACGCTTGGACGGGTCATCGTAAAGTTCGGTCGCCGCAATCCGTTGATTTTGTGCCGGGCGAGCTGAGTGTGAAGAACATGCTAGATTACCGTAGGGAACCCGATGCAATCGTTCCGCTAGATTCCGTGGGCGGCTCCATGCTCTACGTGCGAGCAGACGTCCATCGGCAAGGCGTAATTTTTCCTGCACACTACGTGATCGGAAGTGAATGGGGCGCAGAGGGCTACGACGGTATCGAGACAGAAGGACTCTGTTACAGCGCTCACTTTCTGGGATTTAAGTGCTGGGGCATGCCCAAGGAAATCATCTACCACAGCGCATAGCTGGCATTTAATCTGATCGAACATTGCTTCACATTAATCTGCAATCGCTTGTGTTTTTCTTCTTCGTGTGGCAAATTGCAGTAACCTTACGCGTTCAAATGGATTTTTATCCGAGGATACGGTCTGCACAAAGCGAGTTACTCTTCGCGAGGCTTGGGCTTCTTGAAATCTGGGCCGTATTCCTCTAAAAGGAAGTACTCTGGGTCGTGCACTGTATTGTACGGCAACCCATTGATCGAGACTTGGGAGAAGGGCTCAACACGATAACTCGGCAGGGTGCGATCTCCCAACTCTTGCATCGTGTATGCCATCCCATCTTTTACCTTCTGCATGGCGTATAGATCCAGGTAGGGCACCTCGAATTCCTGGGCAATCGGAAGATCAGGGTCGTACAGGTTGGTGGCTAGCGGGTGTGTTGGCGCCACACACACGCGCCAAATTCCGTGATGAAAAGATGGTAGCCTTTGCGCCACAAAGTTGCACCCAGTTCGTCACCATACCTGATGCGTCCACTGTAAGCGAGGTCCGTGTCTTCAGTGAACGGGATCATCGATCCATTGCGAACGGCACCCAGAAGGGATCCAAACGTTAGAATCGGATCGTAATCTAGAGCTTGTAGCTCCTCATAGACGTCCACGAGCAGCAAGTGCAGAACACTGGCATAACACCGCGTTGATGTTGTTTGCGGCACCATGAGGTCCATGCGATCAGCCCCGGAGCAGAAGTCGGAATCTTTCCGACCGGAAATCGGGAGACAGTATTCGTATTGACGATAATATCTATCGGTGTCGCTGCACAGCGACTGGTGGTCACCATAGAATACTGGAGCTGGGAACGGCGTAATGGACTTAATCATGGCGTTAAAGCGGTGGTTCGACTCGTACTCAGTCTTGGTGGCGTCGACCATTCGCGGTGAACACTTCGACTCTGTGAGCATTGGTCTCGGCGACATCTGCATTTCCAGCACCACCAGTCCGCAGACCACAAGCACGAACCCGATGCACGCGACCAGCGCCACTTCGCTGAACATTGCGCGCGGACTTGAACTTCTAGTCATAAATCGTGCTTTTGGTAGCGGCAAACGCTTCTTGGATGGACTCACAGAGAACGATTGCTCTTTTTCTTGGATGGTGTCGTCCGCATTTCCATCCTCGACTAGCAGCTCAATCTTTTCGTCGTAACTCGACTCCTCTGTCACTGTCGCAGTGCGTGCTCTCTGCATGGATTTTGACGGACTCGGTGCTGCCGTTTTAGTCGACGTCTTGGCGAGATCGTAAATGCGTTGATGGCCAACAGGCGGATAGACAGTAACGGAATTATTACAGATAAAGCAAGATGGCCCTGCAATATCCAAGTCAAACCCTGGGTGAGAGACTTTTCGTCTCCACGCTTTTGTTTTTCTTCTTGCCTACACTCTTCGGAATGCCTCCAGTCGCCCACGTCCCAGTATCTCGCTCTTGAGCAGCTCGGCCATGTTGATGGCCGCGTTCACGTCTCGGTCCCAGTAGCGTGCGTCGCAGTCTGCATGGCCGCAGCGGAGGACTCCGTAACATTTCTTCTCGTCGATCTGTATTTCAGCGCGATTGCGAACCAGCACCTCACCCTTACATTTCTTTCGTTTTGGAAGCATTGTGTCGACGGAGTAGCGAACGACCGAAAGCGTCTGGTGGCACTGCGAGCAGAGCTTGCTCGTCCTGAACTCGTCCATGGAAACCACCGTCGCGCGCTTCTTCACACCTGCTTCAACCCTTTTACCGGACTTGGTGCATGGCCCTTGATACCCTTGCGTCTGCTCCAATCCCCGTACGCCACACACGTCATTTTGCTCACGGTAGGAACGATGCATTTTGCGATCGCATCGACCGCCACGCGAACCATACGCTTCTGGAAGAATTTCCACTTGAGGAACGGTCGGTCAACGCTGAACTGTAGCAGGAATCTCGCATTGCTCCAGAAGGACTTCAGTCGCTCCAGATACGTTGCGTAGCTCGCGGTCTTGAATGACGGCATGGCGGCGATGATCTTCTGCTACTTTGGATGCCGTTTCTTTTGACCTTCGTTCCACGCCCTAAATCGGTTGAATCCAGCCAGATGACGATACTGGCGCGTGGTTACCTGTACGATATCCCGACCGTTTCGATGCTTGGGAGGCTTGTGTCTACGTATCCATCTTGGTCATTTGCTCTTCTTCTTTCGCTTGGACTCCTTTTGTTGTCGGCGCCGTGGTCTATGTCTGCGTTTCATGGGTCTATGTCTGTCTGATCGGAAGTCTTCTCTGACTGCAGTCCAAATCGCCCGCATCCCCGGATCAAGTTTAATGACGACGTCGAGGACGTATCCAGTAGGAATGACATGACTCTCTGCAGACTTTTTCTTCGTCAGTCTTGGTCGAAAGAGCCGAACGGATGTGCTGTACCCGTCGGTAGTAACTTGGCTGGCAAAGAGGTGACTGGCGTGGTCGTACTTCTCCTCCACCGTCAGCCTTGTAAACTCTGCCTTGGAGAGAGGACACTGCGGAGCTCTTGTTTCAAACCGAGCAATGTCGAAAGCGTTACGCATCACCGTCCAACGGTTCTCTTTGAACGATTTTGATGAGATCTCCACAGCGGGAACTTCCCAGCGGAAGTCCTTTACGCGTTGTTGAATGCGCGAGTAAAAGCCAGCCAGGGTGGATCCGTAGATCTTGATATGCGCGCTCGTGTATGTTGAGGACACAGGAAAAGAGAGAACGCTCGACTCCTTTCTCGCTGGGAGCCTCCTCCATCCTCTTCTCGACTACAATCTGAAACTCCCAGATCAGCCTAACGTAGAACGCGGCACCATTCTCTTTGATGTGGTTTGGCCATGGAATCCACTGCTCGCTCCACTCAACTCAGTCCGGTGTAATAAGTACGTCTCACATCCATAGCGCTTTCATCACAACTGTCTTGTCGGTGATGTAGCACGTGTGCATGATCGGTTTTACGAGTTTATCCTTCTCCTTCTTTCGTATCATAGTGAGATCGCTACCAAGCTTACCAAGCGTGATATGTGCTGTGGCGAAGTAGGAGTACAAAAATTGATCCTGGTCGACGCCAACTGCGCCCAGACTACCGACTAACGGGGGGAGTCAGACAGAATCGTCTTGGGAATCTTCACGCGGCTGCTCGCGCAAACCATCACACAGGCATTAACGACCATCTGCTCCCGAAGCTCTTCTTTTAGCCCGAAGTATCCGGTGAGATTGGGAACTTCCTCGAGGCCTGATCACGATCTTTGCGACCGGTACACCTGGATCGACTTCCGCTATTTGGGATTCTTTTGTGCAATGAGATGCGTCTGAGGTGTGGTCGCAACACCTGCGCAGCAATGGTCAAAGAATGTCTTGTCAGTGTAGTCTGGCAGAGGAAGTCCGTCCTCGAGGCACCGGAGAAAGTGCAAGTTCACAAGGTGCCAGACCTCCATCTGGATTTGCTTCATGGCGCGAGCGGAGCGCTTGATCTCTTCAAACAAGCACGAGTCCGAGCAGATTGTGTTGAGTCGACAGACCACACTGCAGTAGCTTTTGCCCTTCTTGAAGGCTTTCTCTTTGACGGTACCGGGGACTTGTTTCTCTGCAGTCTTACTGGAGTCTTCTTGATCGTTGTCATGACCTTCGACTGCTTCCGTCGGTTAGACGGAGCCTTCTTCGGGCTCTTGCGTTTGTGCTTCATGGAGCTAATAGAATGATGAAAATACCGGTCGGTCACTAAAGGCATAACACCAGAACAATTTTCCGACCGAAGTACCATGTGGCCAAGTGCAACAATTCTCAGCGAACAACTGACACTTCGTAACGACGATTCTTAGCAATTTGGAACATACTGTTAGCATTCTTCAGCCATTAAGTGTTCTCGTACATGCTGCTGGAGTGCCGAGACTTTAAGACCTTGCTAGAAGCGTCATTTGTAGACAAACACGAACTCCGATTACTGCACTTAGGTCTGCACTCCTCTTCCTTTGTTGCTTGCTCTTGTCCGATTCGCGACTGTGACCTACCTTCACATGCATGCAAAAAGGTCTTTCCAGCTAGTGTCCTTGGTCCTTGTTGCTGGTCCCCAGCTCCCTGTCGCAGCTTGCCAGTGCTCTCCCCTAACACTTAGGACTTCTCCAGTAGCTGTATCGTAACATTAGGATTTAATAAATAATATTGAGGTTGGCTCCATTAACTTACTTTTTCTTGTCTCTTTTAGCTACTCGGCGTAGAGAACCTCAAGCGACTGGATTTGTGCGGGGTTCCTAAAATGCCGTTTCCAGCTTCGGATTCTGCGTTGTTGGTTAATGTCCAGAGTCCATTCCACGACTCGAGCCCGCCGATCGAAGTTGCTCAAACCGTAAGCCCTACCGAAACCAACTCCACCTCCATAGCAAAGTTGGATACCTTGGCGCAAATAACAATATTCGTTTACGTGGTCGTGACCCACGAACGTGGCTTTGACGTCGTTCATTTCTAGGAGCGTGGAGAACAAGCCGCAGTTGACCTCAGATCGTGTGGGAGCTTCGTTCATATCACCGATACGGGTCGACGAAGAAGCCAAGTCGTATTCGGGGATGGGGATGTGAAAATACATGATAGCTGGGACAACAGCACTCTGTGACGAGCTGCTGCCTTCGCTATCTCCTTCATTCACAACATGTGACGTAGCCAGCTCCCGGTAAAACTCAATCTGGGACTCTTTGATCCACTCGTAGCCACCACGTTCTGTAACAAAAGGGTACGTCTGAGTATCGATCTCGCCATGTGAATCCAAGAAGTACATCCGGAAAACTGTGGACCCCTTCAGACCCCAAGGACCATCTTCCGGTGCCACCACATTAACCTCATAATTTCCAACGCCTCCGATATCACGAGGTCCATACTTTACATGCGAGTGTTGCTGCCCTTCCACCATTAACTTGAGCATATCTTCCCGATCGAAGCCTCCGTCAGGGTCGTGGTTACCAAACACAGCTGCCCATGGGATTCCTCGACTTTCGACACGTCCAGTGAAGATCGATATTGCCAACGAGTGGTTGACGGCATCCCACGTGTGTACATTGTCCCCCGAGAAAACGACAAAATCCGGCTTCTCAATGTCAAGAAGCTCATCGACAAACGCAATTGTAAGTGCTTCACGGCACTCATTGTACAAGGGATCACCTTGTCCATTACTGCTAGTTGTGGATGACAAGCTATTTCGTTGTGTCAGCTGCTGAGCGATAGCTGAAGCAGCTTTCAAAGCATCGACACGAATGGTTCCAGCCGGTCCTGGCCTACATGGATAATCTGGGTCGCCAGTGAGATGCAGGTCTGCAATCTGGAGCACTCGAAAAGACAATGTCGACTGATTCGCTCCACCGGCAGGGTTCAACACCTTGACTGCCTCAACTGAAGATGGCATGGCTTCTTCGTCATTTGCTACGTTGTCTTGCATCAAGTTCAAGGCAAACGGTTCAAAACTTCGAGCAAGAAAAAATGTGTGCAAGCTTCCTGTAGCCTTTCCACCAACAACCTTCCAATTACCAGGTATCACAGTCGATATGCTAGTGTTGGCCGCTTCACTTTCAGTCGACCCGTACAACGCCAGCTCTGCGACGAAAGACGACATCGCATCGTTAGCAGACACTGCAAGTGGACCCCACTCTGCACACAACTTGACTTGTTCATCAGATATCTCGGTGCTCGTTCTGTTTGCTGCGGCTTGAGGGCAGGTAGCAGTTCGAGAAACTGCAGTAATATTGAGCAAAACGGGAGACGTTGCGATATCAGCTACTGGTAATCTTCGCACACAAACGATAGCATCGTTAGAATGTGTGTTCTCAGCAGTGGCTCCAGTAGACTTGAGCACGAAATCCGGTGCCTCCCACTGCCCTTGTGGCTCTTGATCGTCGCAAATGGAGTAGATGACATTCGTGGCCACGTTGTGCAGCACTTTTATCGCGATGATAGGGCGAACAGGGTAGCGCACACTTAAAAACATACTGGAAGCGCCCGAGTCCATCTTGAGATCAATCGGCCATGTAATCCATCCCGGTGTACCATGGTTGTAGTAAGCTTCTGTTGTGGTCATGAGATCAACAACGTATTGAAGTGTGTCAAAGGCATTTGTGGCGATAGTGAATTCTGCGCAGACGGACACTTTTGTGCTCAAATTCGTGACCGTCTTCATATTTGCGGGGCAGCTTTCAGCATTATCCAGGACGATAAGTCGACGTAGAACTGCGATCGTGTTCAAGTCGAGCGTATTACTGTGTTCCCCCTCGCGACATTTGCAAACTCTGTTCCATGCACAGGTAGGAAATTGTGCCATTTGCAGTCACCCAGTCGACCCCGTAGGGATCCAGCCAAGCCTACGGCATTGCTCCTTTGAGTCATCGTCGCGTGTTGCACTCACCAAGGTCAAGTTGGTGACGGCAACATGAGGCAAGTTAACCACACTGACGGGATAGCCCCTGTTCACATGCCGTGAAAGCACTACGGGAACGGTGATCGCAGCAGCCACAGCCAGTAGGATGAACATTGCGAAAGCCTTTTGCCATCTGCTGAGAGCCTGGCACAATTTCAGTTTCCTTGTTGTTCCTTGCGCGGCCTGCTTGGGTGTCTTCGTTGATGCTTTTGTTGATACCTCCATCGCCGCCACGTTTGATAGTTCCTTCAGCACTTCCCTGGGAGGTTCCTTCGACGTTTCTTGTGGTGCCCCCTTCGCTTCCTCCATCGACATCAGGTCAGGAGCCTTAGTCGATTCCCCATTCAACGAAACCATGTCTACCTTCAGCCGAAACTCCTCTTTAAAAGCGGCTGGAGTAGGTTGTTGTACTTGACGTGTAAAACGAAAATGAAGGTTGTTGACGCGAGTGAGTTGTTACCAAGGACGCAGGATGCGGACAATCCCACATTTCAAGTTCTACCACAAGTAGGAATGCGATGCTGCACACCGCCTGAAACGAAGTAGCGGAAACGGTTGACGAGTAGCTTCGCGATAATTCCAGCAATAATGCGGGGTCGAGATGATTTCGTTTCTCACGGCGTTCGTTTACATGTGCCAATGGCGTAAAACCTCTAGGAGGGCAGCATTATACTTTGCCTGTGCGCTGACTGCCTGTCTCCAGGTGCGGAATCTGCGCTGCACGACACGAGCAGCCTCATACTCCTCTGGCGGGCGGTGAGCAAAGTAGTGCGTGACTGTGAACTCAATAAGACTAGGTGTGGTGCAATCCGCAGACCACATACTAGGACTAGCGCGGCCAACGCGATTCTCGGGCGAAACGCGGAAGCGGTACGCGCGGTGAGGCTTGAGAAATGTAGCGTGAAGCTCTACGCCCCGAGAAACGAAAATCTCTCCACCGCTTTCAACTTTTTCCTGTAGACGATAGTTACTTCGGGTGGGCCTGACACTGTATTCGACATGGAAGCCACGCAGAGCCGCCCCACCGTCGTGAGCAGGCAACTTCCAAGCTATCACGGCACTAGTCGGGGTAATGTCAGAGACTACGGGTGCGTCGAAAACTGTATCGGGGGCGATGGGAGCGGTAGTCTGCACTGGAACACAAGCTACGCTAGCATTGCTGGTCCCAAGACTGTTGCTAGCGCTCACAGTGGCGCTGTAGTACACGGAAGCTCGAACATGACGTACAAGATACGACACTGCAGTCCCGGTACCACAGCATTTCAGGTCATCCGGAGCTACGATAAACTCGCGATAGAGTTGACGGATGCAAACCCCAAACTGTGTGTCCTCAGAGTACAAAGCGATGTTGTAGGTATCGATCTGGAGACCGTTGCGTTTTGGGGGTACCCACGTCAGCAACATTGTGTGGGCTGTCGGCTCCAAAATCTCGGGCACCTCAGGCGTGTCGGGGACATCACATAGAGTGAAAACGCGATCGGTTGGGAGAGATTCGGGAGATGTGAGCAGCTTGTTATCCACCAGGTTTGAGGCCGATACCCACACTTGTAGGGGGCAACCGGGATCCAAGTCGTGTAGTGTGTATTTTGTTCCTACAATTGACCGTGTAAGAAGGCACTTTGCTTGCTCGATAAAGCCGACACCACCTTCGACCTCTTGATGCCATCGAACTGTGTACTGCAATATTTCGCTGCCGTTGCAACGAGGCTTTTCCACTGCACCTCAACCTGCCGCTTATCGACGTTCACAAATACTGGTTTCTCTGGCTGATCAGGCGCCATGCAGTTCATTTTGACGTAGTCGGTCACGCGAGAGAATTCGCCGAGGCCACAGCGATTCGATGCTGCCACAACAAATTGATAGACTTCGCCAGGCCAGAGATCGTCGACAATATATGAGAGCACTTCAGGCGATAGTGCAGACTGATACGACACCTTTTCTGTTGATTCCCCACGGGAGCACCACCAGTGCCTTCTTTATGAGCCCGTACAGCAGCTTTCGTCATCCCTTTCTTTTTAGGCTTGAGTTTGGTTTTGGTATTATCACCTCGATCCGAAGAGCGAGATTTTACCGGTTTCCGATGACTCGAATTTATCTCCACTTTTGCGGGCGCTGTGTTGACAACCTTGAGATCAGCGACTGGAATCGTGATTTCGCGTAGAGGAACAAATGCTTTGTTTTCTGGTCGGCACTGAATCGTGTATGACAGAATTGTAGCTCCGTTAGGACACGGTGCCACCCAAGAAAGGCTGATGTGCGTGGCTTGGCGATCGGTGTATTGTACCGGACGTTCAACACGAGAAGGAATGAAGGCCAGAGTTTCTATGGGCTCAGTTGTAAAGCTGAATGGGCTAACACCGATCTGCCAGGCAAGCACAAATTCACTAATTAGTAGTTATTTGCATATTTTTACGTGCAGGCCAAGGCGTACCTGGTTTACTGCAGCGATTTGGAGCGTGTATTTCACGCCCGGCCGGAGTCTGTCGATGGACTTGGAAAGATATTTGGCTGGAACTTCCAGGTCGGGGACCACTTGGATATCGCTCCCATCATCTGCAAACGAGCTCATTTGCTTTGTCCGTACAATATAATAGAGAATCTTGGCTCCGTTTGCTAGAGGCTCCATCCAGGAAATACCGATAGCGAAGCGATCTACAGTAGCCACAACAGGGACCTCCGGTTGATCTGGACTTGATGGGCGTACTCGCCATGTGATTGCCATAGTATCTTCGCTGGCCGAGATGAGGAAGACACCAGTCGGATCAAATACAGTTGATGTTATGGTGTCGTAGTGTCCTGATAAACTGCACACACATTCCGCCCGATCAGGGGCATTTCTTCTCCAGACTTTGACTAAGTTGTCGGATCCACCTGTAGCCAGCAGCATCTCGTAGACACTCAAGTCA
Organism: Phytophthora boehmeriae; assembly: GCA_011947355.1. Classification (NCBI taxonomy): domain Eukaryota; phylum Oomycota; class Peronosporomycetes; order Peronosporales; family Peronosporaceae; genus Phytophthora; species Phytophthora boehmeriae. The sequence goes on along the minus strand of JAAVTJ010000055.1, from coordinate 317,374 downwards.
CAGGTAGTTGGCGACGTGAGAGCACAACACGTGATGCCTGAATCATGCGCATCGCGGACTGTTTCCAGGACATGGCCCTTTGAGAGCGACCAGTATCTTATAGACCTATCGAGAGACACCGTCACTACCAGATCAAGCTCTTGTGCCACGGCACAACCAGTGATAGTTGACGTGTGAGACGAGAAAATTCCCTCCTGGACATCCACGACACAATGCCCAACACAAACGGTGGTAAGGATAGATGCCAAACATCGATTATACAGCACAAAGAAACTGGTCAAAACATACCGACGTAATGTTTGAAAATGTGCGAAGCAATCTATCACCACCGTCCGAGCAAGAAGAAGTTCTCGTTACACATTTTGCAGGGATCAAATTGCAATCTTCATTCTGCCCTGGAGAGAGCGACAATACTGGTGTGAAGAGTGTCTCGAAATCAAAATCCTTCATGCTTCGAAAATACGACTTTAATCGAGCACGCTCTGCTGGTGTTAGAGCATTTGAATCATTGTCGTCTGTAATAGCGATAGACGAGCGTGTTGAATTTGTCTCACGGTTGCCAGTTGGGTCAGACCTTACAAACATCGTCCTCGGATCATACTCAGTATCATTGTTGGAGTCGATGTGTGTGATGATATCTTGTAGACACTGCTTGGTATCCATTATCGCGTTGCGTTCATCATCACTTTGCGCAGGTGCAAGTAGTGATCGAGGCGTAAGACCCCCACGATCGTGCACCCACTCGCTGTTCGACACAAGCGCAGCCATGGTTTCATCAAACGAAAAGAAATTCATGGATGTCTCGATGGAATATGAGTACGGAATCGCTGTCTTCCACGCTAGAAGACGCGTTGCCAATGGTGTAGGATTCTCCGTCTCCTTTTGCTGTTGGGCATTCTCTTGAAAAGCTCGTGAGATTTCCCACACCTTGACAACGCACTCACCGCAAGTTACTAAAATGTTGTCGTCCCATGTGAAACTAAGGCACGAGGCCCCCTCGTCATGAACCGGAAGCACACACAAGAGGGTTAATTCGATTGAAGCCGCCTCCGTTAAATGTGATCCAGTCTGTTGGTCACAAACCTTCTCCGTACATGTCACCTCCCAGATCATGCATGTCGAATCCAATGAAGCTGTAGCGAGTAGCCCACTATCGTGGCTGAATGTCATGCACGAGATGGTTTGCTGATGTCCCGTGCAGTAGTTGCTGGCAACATCGAACGCCATTGCTGGGGCTACAGCTGGGGCGATCACATTGCTTTGATAATCAAAACGATGAGCAACCAACTCATGGTCTGCGTCAGAAGACAAACAATTCATCAGTTAACGAGTTGATGTGAGCTTTTCATTCTACACGTACGCGTGGCATAAGAGAAAATGATGGAGGCTGTCGAGACATCAAGATCTCGATACCGTGAGAGAACTGCTGCTCCACAAATTGACCTTGCGTGAAGTGGAGACACATCCAAACTGCTGAGTCTCTTGCCATTGGAAAAATCCCAGATCGTGACGCTACCTTGGTTGAAAGTCCAAGCAACGGAACAGATCACGAAAAACTTCAGTACCTCGTCAATACCAATACATGGACAACCATATACGCACTCACCAATCGAGGCCAAACGTGAAAAGAGTAATGATCTCTTTGTTGCTTTGGTTGCGAGAGGCAGGAACTCGAACAATCTCGATGTCAGTAATATTGCGCACGTGTCCACGAAAATCTCTCATCTTCATTCCGGGTGTAAGGCGCGGTTTTCGAGAATCCGCGAACTTCCCGTTGACGAAGAAGAATCCTACAGTTGGGCCGGCCAAGCCATAGAGATCAACAAGGTGCTAGCCCTCTCATTTACCCAAAGGAACGAACCGTCCTCTCGCAGTGCGTCGTCTTCCAGCTTCTTCTGCAACGCATCAAGCATTGCCCGAGCATTGGCGCGCTCTTCATTACTACGTCCGTCGCCATGGTTCGCGATGAACTGGCGTTTCTGCTCGTCCTGTTGCTTCTTTCGAGATGCCTTCCCCATTCACCTTGGCTTGCTAAACACGGATTTCAGCAGTCGCTTCCGTTATTACAGAATTAACAGACCCCTGCACGGTAAGATCACAGAGGTCACTGGCCATGTCCTATCCTGCAATATCCAAGTCTAACCCTGGGTGAGAGACTTTCTCGTCTCCACGCTTTTGTTTGTCTTCATGCCTACACTCTTCGGAATGCCTCCAGTCGCCCACGCCCCAGTATCTCGCTCTTGAGCAGCTCGGCCATGTTGATGGCCGCGTTCACGTCTCGGTCCCAGTAGCGTGCGTCGCAGTCTGCATGGCCGCAGCGGAGGACTCCGTAACATTTCTTCTCGTCGATCTGTATTTCAGCGCGATTGCGAACCAGCACCTCACCCTTACATTTCTTTCGTTTTGGAAGCATTGTGTCGACGGAGTAGCGAACGACCGAAAGCGTCTGGTGGCACTGCGAGCAGAGCTTGCTCGTCCTGAACTCGTCCATGGAAACCACCGTCGCGCGCTTCTTCACACCTGCTTCAACCCTTTTACCGGACTTGGTGCATGGCCCTTGATACCCTTGCGTCTGCTCCAATCCCCGTACGCCACACACGTCATTTTGCTCACGGTAGGAACGATGCATTTTGCGATCGCATCGACCGCCACGCGAACCATACGCTTCTGGAAGAATTTCCACTTGAGGAACGGTCGGTCAACGCTGAACTGTAGCAGGAATCTCGCATTGCTCCAGAAGGACTTCAGTCGCTCCAGATACGTTGCGTAGCTCGCGGTCTTGAATGACGGCATGGCGGCGATGATCTTCTGCTACGCTGGGTGCCGTTTCTTTTGACCTTCGTTCCACGCCCTAAATCGGTTGAATCCAGCCAGATGACGATACTGGCGCGTGGTTACCTGTACGATATCCCGACCGTTTCGATGCTTGGGAGGCTTGTGTCTACGTATCCATCTTGGTCATTTGCTCTTCTTCTTTCGCTTGGACTCCTTTTGTTGTCGGCGCCGTGGTCTATGTCTGCGTTTCATGGGTCTATGTCTGTCTGATCGGAAGTCTTCTCTGACTGCAGTCCAAATCGCCCGCATCCCCGGATCAAGTTTGATGACGACGTCGAGGACGTATCCAGTAGGAATGACATGACTCTCTGCAGACTTTTTCTTCGTCAGTCTTGGTCGAAAGAGCCGAACGGATGTGCTGTACCCGTCGGTAGTAACTTGGTTGGCAAAGAGATGACTGGCGTGTTCGTACTTCTCCTCCACCGTCAGCCTTGCAAACTCTGCCTTGGAGAGAGGACACTGCGGAGCTCTTGTTTCAAACCGAGCAATGTCGAAAGCGTTACGCATCACCGTCCAACGGTTCTCTTTGAACGATTTTGATGAGATCTCCACAGCGGGAACTTCCCAGCGGAAGTCCTTTACGCGTTGTTGAATGCGCGAGTAAAAGCCAGCCAGGGTGGATCCGTAGATCTTGATATGCGCGCTCGTGTATGTTGAGGACACAGGAAAAGAGAGAACGCTCGACTCCTTTCTCGCTGGGAGCCTCCTCCATCCTCTTCTCGACTACAATCTGAAACTCCCAGATCAGCCTAACGTAAAACCCCATGCTATTCTCTTTTATGTGGTTCGGCCACGGAATCCACTGCTCGCTCCACTCGACTCCATCAGGCGTCAGCACGTCTCGCATCTGCAGCGCTTCAATTACGGTCGTCTCGTCGCTGCTGTAGCACGCGTGCATGATGGTTTTCACGAGTTTATCCTTCTCCTTCTTTCGTATCATAGTGAGATCGCCACCTAGCTTACCGATTGTGATCTGTACGTACAGATGTAGACGCTTGAAGAAATGCTCGCGAATCATCACGCCGGCGTTGGTGACCATCTGCTCCCGGAGCTCCTTTTTTAGGTCGGGGTATCCAGTGAGATTACGAACTTCCTCGAGGCCAGATTGTGATCGTTGCGACCGGTACACCTCGATCGATTTCCACAACTCTGGATCTTTCTGCGCGATGAGATGCGTCTGGGGTGTGGACGCCACACCTGCACAGCAGTGATCAAAGAATGTCTTGTCGGTGTAGTCTGGAAGTGGAAGGCCGTGCTCGAGGCACCGGAGCGAGTGCAGGTTCACGAGATGCCAGGCCTCCATCTGGATTTGCTTCATGACACGAGCTGTGCGCTTGATCTCTTCAATCAAGCACGGGTCCGAGCAGATTGTGTTGAGTCGACAGACCACACTACAGTAGCCTTTTCCCTTCTTGAATGCTTTCTCTTTGATGGTACCGAGGGACTTGTTTCTCTGCAGTCTTACTTGAGTCTTCTTGCTGGTGGGGGTGACTTTCTTCGACTGTTTCCGTCGCTTGGACGGAGGTTTCTTCGGGTTCTTGCGCTTGTGCTTCATGGAGCTAATGGAATAATAAAAGCACCGGGCGGTCATAAAAGCCCATACCGCCAGAACAAGTTTTACAGATGAAAGTTTGTATGATCAAGTACAACAATTCTCAGCGAACGATCGACACTTCGTAAGCACTCTTCAGCCATCGTAACGAAGAATCTTAGAAATTTAGAACACACTGATAGCATTCTTCAGCCATCAGGAACGGCCAGACGTTGGTAGTCACAACGATATTATTCGAGACAACGCTGCACGTGACGAAGCTATCCCAACTCTTATCGCCCTGCTAGAATCAGGAACGAATGACCAGAAGTGCAACGCTGCCAGTGCGATAATGATACTTGCCAACGCCAACGAGGCTAACCGTGTTGAAATTGCCCAAGCGGGTGCATTGCCGCCACTTGTCGCGCTTCTTCGAACTGGAATCAAAGACGAAAAACTGCTTGCTGCAGGAGCGTTGGGTAATCTTGCCAACGACAATGATGCTAATCGCACTGAAATTGCAAAAGAGGGAGCCATTCTGCCGCTCATATCACTACTTCGATCCGGTACCAGTGAGCAAAAGCTGTATGCTGCGGGTGCTTTGGGAAATCACGCCAATAGTAACGACGGCAATCGTGTCGCGATTGCTCGTGATGGAGCTCATCCCGCTATTCGTGAAGATTTCTGACCCCCAAACGATGCAGAAGCTGAGGACAACGATGACCATTAAAGCTTGCGGGATCACCCGCGCCACTGCTGGCAGGAACAATTGTGCATTCCCGCCGCTGTTCGAACTGGCGTCGTCTGGGACTGCTTGAAAGCAGTTCATCGCTGCTCCGGCCACGGCGATCTGCTCGAAGCACAGCACCAAGAACTCGAAGAAACCTAGTTCCGGCTGCACGAGCGAACTTTGCTGGCGCACCAACCAGCGCTGGGACCGCGCCACCCGCTGCAACATTGTAATTCCTGCACCGTCTTTCAAATGCACAAGATTATTGTGCTGACAATGCGCGCTAGTATCTCGAGGTCAGCTCTATAAGTGCTGGTAGGAAAACGAATTGCTTTGGCTTGACGATGCTGTGGAGACTCTAGGACTGGGACTGAGAACGGGGCAATCCCCACTCACAGAGGTTAGCATGGCCACGCTACGAGTCATTGCACGCCCAACATGAATATCTGTGTCTTCCTTTTCCATCTCTCGTCGGACTCGTCGAGCTTGTCGGTACCTTTTCCAAAGAGATGCAAGCGCCACGATCAGCAGGACGAATTCCATTGCTACGAGCAACACTGGCGCCAACAGATCGATTCCCTCACGCTCCACATACTTTGCTGAATTCCGGACGAGAAATGTGACTGCGATGAGATAACCAAGTCGCTCAGCAAGATATGTGGCACCCGTGATGTCCACAGCGTCCACGTAGGCGATGAGTGCATGCAGAATGCACACGGTGAGCAGAAAGTAGACCACGATGAAGTTTTTGCCCACCTCAGTAGTTGACACCACCAGGTGAGCAATCCCCAGCGGCACCAGAAAGTCATTGAATCGATCCCAGAAAACCTGGAGTGCGATGCTGGCCTTCTCATACTTGGAGCCTTTGACAGCGTCAGCGCCAGGAAGCCCCACAGCAGACCGACCAAGACCCTGAACTGCCCGCCCCAAACTATCGACTGCCCGTGCAGCCGCAATTGCACAAATTAGGTCTGCTACCAGGGCATTAACGCCTCGTTTAGGTGTATACAACTTTTCCTGAACGAAGACGACGGCGAAGACGTAGATGGATATCAGCAGGAGTCCAATCTTTGCTGCAACAACACTCACTGCAAAAAGTCCGGATCCATAGCGTTTTTGCTAGTGTCTTCTCCATTCAGAACTGTCCACGCGAATCCTTCCAGTATCTGCAATCGCTTAGACGAGTACAAGACGTACCATCGTGCTATCAGCGATAGCCCAAGTATCGTCGAGAAACCTATCGCGAGGAACAAGACGCTGTCATCAACATCGTCCATGAGCTGCTTCTCACTAATCAAAGATGTGGTAGCGTTGTCGACCTGTTGCAGAAGACCCGGCATGACCTGCACATCGGCGGCATCAACTGTTTCGTAGAAATTAAGCACTGTCAGTGCGGTGTAAGCGCATTCCAGCAGCGCGAAGACCCATTCTTTGGCTGGAACGCCATCAAAAACTGTTTGTTTCCAAACGCCCAGACGCTTGAGCTCCAAACACTGTTTCATGACGCTATCCGATCTTTTGGGTGTCTTCCGCGACGCTCACCTTGTTCGTCAACATCGATGCTCTGAATTTGCGATTGAGCTGGGGTGCTGTTACCAGCATCGGTTGGTGTCATTGTAAGTCTCTCCACTCTCTTCACACGTTTTCGTTCTCGACGTCGGTGTCGTCCTTCATACAACCGCAGCGCAGTTAATACAACATCAGCAATGAGAAAGACGACAGCACCTGCGATATCATTGTCTAATGTCGGAGTTACTTCGACGACATTCATGCCCATGACAATGGTAAGCACCGTAACGTAGCGATGGAGTTGGTACGAAAGACGCTCGGGAGTAGATCTGCGCTGACAGCACGTCCAGCTGGCCCAAGCCATCGTGGGCACCTCACAGATTAGAAGAAGCATCTCACTCTGGTTGAGAAAGGATGACACCATTCCGCAGTCTTTCCAGCGGTCGAAAAACGTGAGAATTAACTGCTTAGCGCCGACTTCGCCATGTGCTCCCTGCTCTCCCCAGTCGTAAATGACCTCACCGCGTGCTCGACTTGCCAGCCACGCGTGTGCGATGGCGACTGCATCTACGAATTCGCAGATGACGAGAATCAGCGCACTGCAGAGTGCACTTATCTGCTGTTTCCATTCCAGCCCAGCCGAACTATTGAGCATCATCGTCACATACAGCAGGAAAAAGACCTTGAGCAGAGCGATCACGGGCGGAAGGTATCGCCGTCGTGTAGTGAAAGTCATATCACATGTGCAGTCGAGCAGAGCGCTGCGTAAACTCCACTGGATGAGTCTGGTGCCCCAAATGATGAAGAGACTGAGAGCAACGATGACCATGATCACCTGCGGGACGTGATCCAACACAACCGGCAGCGAGAGTGGAGCGTCTCCGCCATCAAAGTCGACCGCCTGGAAGCAGTTAATGACAGCACCTGCCACAGCCACCTGCTCGAAACACAACACGAGGAACTCGAACCAACCCAATTCCGACGGAGCAATGGCGCTCTGTTGTTGCTGCAGCCAACGGTGAGACTCAGCTGCGTGCTGCAGCATGGCGAAAGCCGCTGCCACGACGGAAATGATTGCAGTGGCAGAGCATTGAGCACGAACAACAATGGGAGAGGCAAGTGTTCACCACTCGCACGGGGTAAATGCTTTGAACGTAATCTGTGACGTGTGAGAAGAGTTCCGGTTCAAAGCCGTTCGTGGCAAGTCTAACATGCGAAGGCAGCTGATCTACGAACTATTGATCTACGAACTATTACATATATTACACCCTGTACAGTAAGATGACAGAGGTCACTGGCCACATCCTATCCTGGTCTAACCCTGGGTGAGAGACTTTTCGTCTCCACGCTTTTGTTTTTCTTCATGCCTACACTCTTCGGAATGCCTCCAGTCGCCCACGCCCCAGTATCTCGCTCTTGAGCAGCTCGGCCATGTTGATGGCCGCGTTCACGTCTCGGTCCCAGTAGCGTGCGTCGCAGTCTGCATGGTCGCTGCGGAGGACTCCGTAACCTCCCTTTTCGTCGATCTGTATTTCAGCGCGATTGCGAACCAGCACCTCACCCTTACATTTCTTTCGTTTTGGGAGCATTGTGTCGACGGAGTAGCGAACGACCGAAAGCGTCTGGTGGCACTGCGAGCAGAGCTTGCTCGTCCTGAACTCGTCCATGGAAACCACCGTCGCGCGCTTCTTCACACCTGCTTCAACCCTTTTACCGGACTTGGTGCATGGCCCTTGATACCCTTGCGTCTGCTCCAATCCCCGTACGCCACACACGTCATTTTGCTCACGGTAGGAACGATGCATTTTGCGATCGCATCGACCGCCACGCGAACCATACGCTTCTGGAAGAATTTCCACTTGAGGAACGGTCGGTCAACGCTGAACTGTAGCAGGAATCTCGCATTGCTCCAGAAGGACTTCAGTCGCTCCAGATACGTTGCGTAGCTCGCGGTCTTGAATGACGGCATGGCGGCGATGATCTTCTGCTACGCTGGGTGCCGTTTCTTTTGACCTTCGTTCCACGCCCTAAATCGGTTGAATCCAGCCAGATGACGATACTGGCGCGTGGTTACCTGTACGATATCCCGACCGTTTCGATGCTTGGGAGGCTTGTGTCTACGTATCCATCTTGGTCATTTGCTCTTCTTCTTTCGCTTGGACTCCTTTTGTTGTCGGCGCCGTGGTCTATGTCTGCGTTTCATGGGTCTATGTCTGTCTGATCGGAAGTCTTCTCTGACTGCAGTCCAAATCGCCCGCATCCCCGGATCAAGTTTAATGACGACGTCGAGGACGTATCCAGTAGGAATGACATGACTCTCTGCAGACTTTTTCTTCGTCAGTCTTGGTCGAAAGAGCCGAACGGATGTGCTGTACCCGTCGGTAGTAACTTGGCTGGCAAAGAGGTGACTGGCGTGGTCGTACTTCTCCTCCACCGTCAGCCTTGTAAACTCTGCCTTGGAGAGAGGACACTGCGGAGCTCTTGTTTCAAACCGAGCAATGTCGAAAGCGTTACGCATCACCGTCCAACGGTTCTCTTTGAACGATTTTGATGAGATCTCCACAGCGGGAACTTCCCAGCGGAAGTCCTTTACGCGTTGTTGAATGCGCGAGTAAAAGCCAGCCAGGGTGGATCCGTAGATCTTGATATGCGCGCTCGTGTATGTTGAGGACACAGGAAAAGAGAGAACGCTCGACTCCTTTCTCGCTGGGAGCCTCCTCCATCCTCTTCTCGACTACAATCTGAAACTCCCAGATCAGCCTAACGTAGAACGCGGCACCATTCTCTTTGATGTGGTTCGGCCATGGAATCCACTGCTCGCTCCACTCAACTCAGTCCGGTGTAATAAGTACGTCTCACATCCATAGCGCTTTCATCACAACTGTCTTGTCGGTGATGTAGCACGTGTGCATGATCGGTTTTACGAGTTTATCCTTCTCCTTCTTTCGTATCATAGTGAGATCGCTACCAAGCTTACCAAGCGTGATATGTGCTGTGGCGAAGTAGGAGTACAAAAATTGATCCTGGTCGACGCCAACTGCGCCCAGACTACCGACTAACGGGGGGAGTCAGACAGAATCGTCTTGGGAATCTTCACGCGGCTGCTCGCGCAAACCATCACACAGGCATTAACGACCATCTGCTCCCGAAGCTCTTCTTTTAGCCCGAAGTATCCGGTGAGATTGGGAACTTCCTCGAGGCCTGATCACGATCTTTGCGACCGGTACACCTGGATCGACTTCCGCTATTTGGGATTCTTTTGTGCAATGAGATGCGTCTGAGGTGTGGTCGCAACACCTGCGCAGCAATGATCAAAGAAGGTTTTGTCAGTGTAGTCTGGCAGAGGAAGTCCGTCCTCGAGGCACCGGAGAAAGTGCAAGTTCACAAGGTGCCAGACCTCCATCTGGATTTGCTTCATGGCACGAGTTGTGTGTTTGATCTCTTCAAACAAGCACGAGTCCGAGCAGATTGTGTTGAGTCGACAGACCACACTGCAGTAGCTTTTCCCTTCTTGAACGCTTTCTCTTTGACGGTACCGGGGACTTGTTTCTAAATTGAGTTTTCTTGCTCGTTGATAGGACCTTCTTCGACTGTTTCCCTTGCTCGGACGGAGGTTTCTTCGGGTTCTTGCGCTTGTGCTTCATGGAGCTAATGGAATAATGAAAGCACCGGCCGGTCACGAAAGCCCATACCGCCAGAACAAGTTTTACAGATGAAAGTTTGTATGATCAAGTACAACAATTCTCAGCGAACGACCGACACTTCGTAAGCACTCTTCCGCCATCGTAACGAAGAATCTTAGCAATTTGGAACAAACTGTTAGCACTCTTCAGCCATCAGGAACGAATGACAGAAGTGCAACGCCAAAACGGCCTTATTGGCTTTTCATTAGTCCAGCTGCTGCGCCGTGGCTCAAGCAATCGCGGATTGATCGACAAACACTTGACACCGCGAACGGCAGTACACGTACCTCTGACCGACGGAAAGATACGCCACACGATGCTTCCTGGACTTGAAGCTTCGGACACAAGCCGTGGTTCGTGTTCGCGACTTGATCTACGAACTAGATAAATTCTTTAGTATGGCTATGTGGCTATGCGCTATGCATGAGTCTATATCGACCGCCGGAGCTTATTGGCGAGGAAGGCCAACTTTCGTCATCGCCCTCGCTAGAATGTTTGGCTCTAGACCGAGTCGCTAGGCTTTCGCTTTCTAGGGGACTACTAAGCACTGGCCATTCGTCTGGTTCCGAAATGGACGACAGCATGGGCATACGTCTAGAAGACCGCTTATCTGACTTCGCTTGTCGTTGAGAGCGCCACGCTTTCCAGTGTGAAACAAGCGCCCAGACCTGCACGAAAAACTCAATGGCCACAAGCTGCACGGGCGCGTAAAGATCAGATCCCTGGCGCTCGACATACTTTTGGGAGTTGCGTACAAGGAATGTGACAGCAACGAGGTAGCCTAGCCGTTCTGCCTTGTAGACTGCACGGTTGATGTTGGTCGCATCCACGTAGGCAATCACTGCGTGAAGAATGCACACGCAGAGCAGGAAGTAGACGACTGTGAAGTTTTCAGACGCCGTTGTGGACGCAACCACCAGGTGATCAAGGCTGAGGGGGCCAAGAAAGTCGTTGAATCGGTCCCAGAAGACTTGTAGAGCAGTGCCAGCCTTGACGTACGGCGAGCCACCGAACATCTCGAGCCCTGGTGGGTCTCCATCGAACCTTCCTAGTCCATGCAACGCCCGTCCGAATGCATCGATTGATCGTGCCGCTGCAATAGCTCCGATTGCTCCAGCCACAAAGACGTTGACACCTTGCTTGATCACGTACATGTTTGCCTCCACAAGAACGTACGAGCACGTGCAAATGGAAATCGGCAACAGCGCCACCTTGACAATCTCGACGCCAACGGCAAAGTAGTTGGGCTTCAGAGTCGTGCCTCTTGTCGAACTAGCCATCGGGAAGTAGTGAGGGACACCAGGAATCTTCTGACGTCGTGACGAGTACAGAAAATAATAGCGTCCGGCGAGGGATAAACCAAGTAGCGTCCAAAATGCAGATGAAACAATCATAGCGACGCGATTGACTTCATCCATCATCTGCTCTTCCGTAAGACTTGCACTTTGTGAGGAGTTTGAGCTGCTGTTGACGTCGATTGGACTCAGCACGCCCTGCATGATCTGAAGTTTAGAGCCGTCGATGGTCTCGTAGAAATTCAACACTACAAGCATCGAGTAGATGCAATCCAGCAGTGCAAACGCCCACTCTTTCACGGGAACGCCGCCTAAAACAGTATCCTTCCACACACCCTGACGTCTAAAGTCCAGGCATTGCTTCAGCACGCTCTCCGAACGCTTGGGCGGGCTTGGTTGCGAAATCACAAGTGCCTGTACATTTTCCTCAACACAATCTCGAGAGCTTGAGACCTTGGTTGACTCAACGTTATCACCTTCCTCCTCCTCCGCGTCGCTTGCCTCTCTGCCTTCACATTCACTAGTATCGTGCTCTTCGGCTGTAGTTATCATGGTTAGACGTTGAGCTCGTACTGCTTCCCTTTTTGCTTGTCGTCGATGGCGACCTTCGAAGAGTTTTAGCGTCGTTAGTGCGACGTCAGCCACCAAGAAAATGGTGGCACCAACGATATCGTCCTCGACCTCGGGTGCTATAAGCACCACGTTCATCCCCATGACGATAGTGAGAACCGTCAACCATCGATGCAACTGGTACGAAATATCCTCCGGTGTAGTGCCGCGCTGGCAGCAAGTCCAACTGGCCCATGCCATGGAAGGAATTTCAGCCGCTAGCAATGCAATTTCGCTTTGACTCAAGAACGATGTCACCAGGCCGCAGTCCTTCCACCGGTCGAAAAATGTGAGGATCAACTGCTTTGCGCCAATACCGCTGTTGTCTTCTTCGCGCCAGTCCTCGATTGAAACACCTCGTGATCGACTAACTATCCACGTATGTGCCACAGCAAACACATCCACGATTTCACACACGACGAGAATAAGCGCGGCACAAAGTGCACTAATCTGTTGCTTCCACTGCAGCCCCGTCGAACCATTAAGGCGCAGTGTCACGTAGACCAGAAAAAGAGCTTGAGCAACGAAATGATTGGGGGCAGATAGCGTCGCCTGGCAGTGAACTTGACCTTGTTCGCACAGTCCAGATGCACTTTGCGCAAGGTCCACCGCAGAATTTCTGACCCCCAAACGATGCAGAAGCTGAGGACAACGATGACCATTAAAGCTTGCGGGATCACCCGCGCCACTGCTGGCAGGAACAATTGTGCATTCCCGCCGCTGTTCGAACTGGCGTCGTCTGGGACTGCTTGAAAGCAGTTCATCGCTGCTCCGGCCACGGCGATCTGCTCGAAGCACAGCACCAAGAACTCGAAGAAACCTAGTTCCGGCTGCACGAGCGAACTTTGCTGGCGCACCAACCAGCGCTGGGACCGCGCCACCCGCTGCAACATTGTAATTCCTGCACCGTCTTTCAAGACGCAAGGCTTCTGATGGAGTGGCGTCGTGGCGTGATCATCCAGGCGACATCTACAGGTTTTGGTGGCGACAAATGCTGATTACCACAGATTCGAGTCGCGGACAAAGCTGTAATCGGTCTCAGCACTTGGGCTTTCGTGAGTCAACGCTCATGCGGAATCCATCGATCAGCTGATGATGGACTTGAGGCGGGTCGCCATCTTGCCATCTCGGGGTGCTTGAGGGCGGACAACGCACAGTCTCTGCCAGTGCCTTAATCGAACTGGTTCAACGTGCTTGAGCGGTGACGCGCACGAACAGCACAAACGTGAGCCATAGCCTCAAGTTGGGGGTCTTATCCTACGACTTGTCCGTCATGACGTCCCGTAAATTCGCTTGGGATCTGCAAACGATTCGCTAAACACGTCGGCTTTCGGTGCCATGTGTTGGATGTTCGTCCTATCCTTCTCCATTTCTTCTGCCCGCCGTCGCAACGTCTCCGATAGTCGTGGTAAGGACGCCCCTTACACCCCCAAATCGCTTTCACTTGAGCTTTGTTTCAGCAGTTGGGGCGAGCGCAATGCAGCCTTCAGCCGCCCGAGTTGGCGCCGTAGCGTGCCAAGAACCTTCTCATGAGACGGTCGCCATGGACGACGATCTGATGGAGGCGCTTGGGTGTATGTTGCCCAACTCTCACGACTTCACAGGCTCAACGCGACTTTCGAGCTGCCAATTCGATGTCGATGCCGTCGTTCCGGTGCACCCGAAGGAGTCGGTCTCAATGGGGGAAGACGTGCAGCTTTCGCTCGAAATTCAGGAGCTCTTCCCTTTCAACGAAGCAGACAAAGTCGCACCAAAATGCCAGCAGACAATCGACAGTGATCACGACGCAACCTCATCGGACCGAAGTCCAGAGGAGCCAGCACAGCCGATGAAAGTCACGGACAGGAGGCTCCGACCCTTTTCAACCTCAAAGCGACGGAATCGGAGACGCCCGAAACACGAACTCGATTATCTACGAGCGAAGGTGGTTGAGCTCAAGGAGGAACTCGCAGCACTCGGCAAACAGGAAGGCGGTTCCCCTGTGAAGATGACTGGCACGTTGATGGCAAGCGGCGGAATGTTTGAAAACCTGCGAGTGCCGACAACGGTGTTAGTGGCGAAGGATACAAAGATGGAGTGCTCGAGCTGGAAGGAGGCTGCCGAATTGCAAAAGACAGAAGTCGACAACTCCATAGCTGAAAATCGCAGGTTGCGCGACAGACTTTTGGGCCAGCTGCAAGTCGCGCGTGTGCTCGAAGCTGCCATCGAGCAGCACCAAAAAGACCCGACACAAACCCTACCGTGGAAAACAATAGTAGGGGACATGCAAGCTACTAATCAAGGTGAAGGTGTGCCCCGACCGCGCGTGGGGAGTCCTGACGATCTAGTCTTCGCCGAGTTAAACAGACGCGTCGCCACGCAGTACGGTGATGTGGACGCGGTTCTGACGACAAGGGGCTTGTCGAACATTCTTCACGACTTGAAAGGCGGACTGCAGTTCAAGCGCGAGGCCAGCGGAGTCTCATTTCGGCATGAGGAAGCGAGGCTTCTGCCGTTCACGATGCAGTCAATGCATCACACACTGTGGAATTTCTTACGCGGCAAGTCACACTCCTCTCACGTGAACGCCCTGACCAACGATCACCTCAACCTAATCTTCCACGAAACAGTCGCACTGTCTAAGTCGCGCCATGTCCAAGTAACGAAAAGGGCTGCATTCCGACGGTACTTTGAACAGGACCGCGTCGTGTTCGTGTGGAATAGCTACGTAGAAATCGACGGCTCAGTGTTTGTTCGACTCCGAGAGAAAGGGTGGAGCACGAACTCAACCTTCGAGTTCCATCACGGCGTCACAGCAGGCGCCAATACTTCGAGTGACTACGTGCAAGGCTGCATTGCCCGCATGGCGGTCCAGTTGACACCTGAAGTTTCCGAATTTCGTTCGGAACGAGAAGCGCGACAGCATGTCGGGGAGGTAACGAACCTCATTGTGGGCACGTACCAGCACAGCTTCGGCTTGATCCACGAGGTGGTGGAGAAGCTTTTGCTCAAAGGTGACGGCAAGGTGGAACGTAGTGGCTATGGCAGCAATCTGATCACTAGTCAGTGAAAAGCAGAAGATAATATTGTAAGTTGAGTCATGAGTTGGCAGTGGACATCAGTAGCTGTTGGATGCGTCCCGTAATCGAGGTGTAGATTACGATCGCGCACTGTTCGCGTCCTTCCATGCGCAAAGTTGAGTCCGTCGTGGATCATTCGGCTGGGGACTTCCTTGGCCATCTGCTGCTCGTGTCTTGGGCTTGCTTTGGTTCTATACCATTCGAACTTCCTTCTCGGACGCCTCTCTCGGATCAGTCTCCACTACGAAATAAAATGCAGCGCCAGCAATGCGCTGCTCCGACCTCGTCGTGCTCCGTCCAAGAACTGGACGACGATTTGCTGGCGGCGCTGGACGACGTGCTCGCGTTCGACGATTCTTCGCAGTCGGTGGCCGACGCGTTCGCCGCTGCGGGGAAGGCGCAGCGAGCCGTGGCGACGCGGACTTTGACGGCATTGGCGACACTTTAGGCGACGACTTGGACGCCATGCTGTCCATCGAGATCCCGTCGCTCGCAGTGAAGGAAGAACTTCCCACTGCGCCTCAGTCTGCTCCGGTGTCAGCACCCGACCGGAAGGAGACGCCGACAGCAAAGAGCGGCAAGGACGTCCGTGCTGCTCCCTACAAGAAACCAGCCAAACCTCGACGACGCAAACGCCCCAAACACGAACTCGACTATCTGCGCGCCAAAGTGGCCGACATGGAGAAAGAATTGGCAGCTCTGAACAAGAAACCGGGGTCGGGTCGCCGTCTTCTGTCAGCACGGCGATCGTTTACGACGGAGCGTCGGGTCCAGCAGCTGAAGCAGAGGGGGAATGTATCTCCAGTGGAAGAAGATTGCTGAACGGCAGAAAGAGGAGGTGAACAGATCCGTCGTGGAGAACCTAAAGCTCCGAGCCACACTGGAAGGGCAAGTGAAAGTCGCGCGAGCTCTTGAGGCTGCCATCGACCAACAGCAGCGAGAGGCGGCTCAATCTTTTTCGTGGCAATCTGGCAGTGCAGGAAGCGGACAACGTCCTACCACCATGTCGGACGAACTCATCTATGCGATTTTGAACGATAGTCTCGAGGCGCAGTACACCGAGGTGGATTCAGTAATGGAGATCACGGGACTTGCAGGCGTGAATCACGATCTGCGGAACTGCCCGAAAGTGCACCATGACTCCAACGGCATCTCGTTCCGCCATGAAATTGCTCGCGTGCTACCGTTCTCAATGCGCGCCGTACACCGAGCCATGTGGAGTATTCTTCGATATGGCACAGCAAAAGACATGATGCTGGGCCCTTTCCAGACGCATGTCGTCGACAAGAATCACATGAACGTCACTATGGTGGAGAAATTGCAGCTAGGAGAATCTCGGAGCGCGTCTATCGTTCGGAGGTTCGCAATGCGGCGCATCTTTCAGCAGGACCGGGTTGTGGTGGTCTGGACTGCGTTAGTTGAGATCGACGGGTCTGTGTTCGTGAGACTGCGCGAAAAAGGATACGCGACAACTTCGAAATTCAGCTTTGGAAAAGAAAGCGATGGCAGCTCTGGTGGTGTGGCGGGATCAATCACCCGAATGGCGATACTCATGACACCAGAATTGGCCCCATTCGCGTCGGAGCAGCAAGCAAAAGAACACATTGGGGAAATGACTGAACTTGTCATCGCTACGCACCAGCTGAGCCTAGGTCTCATGTACCAAATTGTCGACACACTTTTGCTTCGTGAAACGATGGGAGGGACGACGCCTGGAGGGGAAGAGGAGGAGGAAGAAGCAGTCCCATCCATACAAAGCCCTGCGGTACTGACGGCAGACTGAGCCTTTGTGGTAAAAAGTAAGAAATTTTACAAGAAATATACATGCTCGCGTGCATATTCTCGACTTGAAGCCACACTATCAGCTGCACCAGCGGTGCTGCCTGACAAACGATGAGCACGAGCGAGAGTGATGAAGACCATTTTTTTTTCTGTTCAGGAGCCTGGAGATCGAACGTTAACTGATTGCAGCACCAACTCTGGTGCTGAGAGTGTCATGTCAAACAGCGTGTCGTCACCTTTTCAACTGTTGATGGCGGCGATGGCGACGCTGCCGAGCTACTCGTAGTACGGCATGATCCGATTATTTATGTCGGCATCACGCGCTAATCCTCGGGCTTCACAGTCTGCTTTGTTGTTCCACACTAATTCCCACTCTTGGCGTCCGGTGTGGGCTTTCACGTGGCGAAAATGAGTTGTCGCGCTGTCGCCTCGCTCAGCAGTTGCTCCAAGATATCGCGATTCTTGACTGCAGTGCCATTGGCAGTCAGCCATCCGTTAAGACGCCACTTGTGAATGTAGATCTCCATCGTCTTGATCAGCACTTCGCTGTCCGTGAAGATCACGAGTGGCCGACACCTGTTTGGGTCCACGGCGGTCGCTCGATGCAGCGCAGCAAGGGCCGCCGTGTACTCGGCCCGAACGATTGTGGCCACCGAGTCATCCTGCAACAGTCCGACTTCACTCCACTGTGGTTGTGCGGGAACAAACAGGCGTAGGCGGCTGTGCAGTCCGCTTGGCCGTTGCGGATGGCGCTTCCATCGCAGAAAGCCACGATGGCGTCTGTATCTGGCGCCTTCACGTCGTAACCTTTCCACACCGACCCGTTGGGGCTTCCGTGGCTCCTTGGCCGTGTGAAAAGTCGGAAACTTTTGCCAACGAGGGGACGGGAAGCCCATCGTGCTCGGTCAGACTGGTGAAGCCGCCAAGGCTTTTGCCACTGCGTAGAACCAGACACACTCCATTCGAATAATGGACTTGTACGCAGAAAATAAAAAGAGAACGACAAAGTGGTGCTCATTGCTGCCGACAGTACCACCCTAGCCGGCATCGATTGAAAATCGACAATGTAGCCAATTGGGTACGCGTTTGGTCCAAGCTGCTGGTTTTGTGCGGTAAAATGGGCACAAGCGCCAAATAAAATGCCGCGCCGGATGTCGAGTCCGCCGGCGTCGCCTCGCGTGTCGATGCCTTCCGTTCATTCTCGCTCGTCTCCAGCGCCGCAGCCTCTCCACCGCCAGGCTGTTCGCTTCGTCGCTGCCCTCGCTGCGTTCCTGGTGCTGGAGATCTGCTGGCGCTCGGGCCCCACGCACTTTGACGAGCTGGAAAATGTGCACGAACTGGAGTTTTATCCGGACGAGATTGTAGGCGACGAGGACGCGACTCTGGAGCTCTCTGAGAGCGAGCGGATGCACCTGGCAATGCTCCACGAAGGCTGCATGAAGCACAGAGAGAGCGTCATCACGTGGGAGTTTGGGCGCCAGTCCACGGACACTGGCAGCAGCGTCGGCAGATTCGAGGAAAACGACCCAAATCTGAGACAGAAGCTGGAGAAGTGCCCAGATGTCGAGGTGTTCTTGCCGTCGGGCATCCGTGGAGATGGATACTGCGAAGATGCAATGGGCTACGTCAAGTGTAAAAGCTGTGATCGCTGATAAAGTATTTTTGTGAAGAAAACACTAACAATTTTTTAATGACTTTGGCAGATTTACAAGGACGAGCGTTGCCTCGGTGGGTGCTGGACGTGGAATTCAAAGACGACAAGACGGGCAAAATGCTCGAGTACCACGATTTGTGTCCCAAGACGCCGTTGATTTTCATGAACCACTTCTGGGACGGCGTTCCGGACGATCCGACGTGGCCAGACACCAAACCAGTGTACTTGATGCCCAATGTGGAAATGTACGAGCTGGAGGCGGAGCATTACTGGAGAGTGGACGCAGTTCTGTGCAAGACGGCCATTTGTGCCAGACGAGTGAGGATGTGGTACCAGCAGGAAGGCAATCCGCGCCACACACGTGTTTGGTATACCCGCCACACGACGTCAGATGCAGCGTTGTACGCTAAGCATAGGCTTGGGGCTGGTGCGCAAGTGCAAGGGAAGAACTTCTCGAACGTGCGTTTCGTTCATACTGCCGGGAAAAGGTTTGTCGTCGAAGTTTTGTTCACTAGACAGAATATTAAACGTGACAATTCACAACGCTCGTTGTGTGCTTTGGCTCGTGTGTAGTGTGTTCAAAGGCACGAACGCTGTGCTCGACTGCTGGCTGGATCGTCCGGACTTCCCGCCGTTGGACGTCTTCGTGGATCAGGATATTTACAACAACTTTATGAGGAAAGCGTACGACGAGCAGATCCGAGCACAGGCGCCGACTAAACAAATCACTCTGCATACAGGCCGAGTTCCAGGCTACATGTTTGGCAAAATGATGATTGAGACAGCCTTTCTGCTGTGCACTAGCGTCGTGGAGGGCTATGGCCACTATATCAACCAGGCGCGCGCGAATTCAGCATTGATTGTATCAACGGATTCTCCGCCGATGAATGAGTTGCTGTCGTCGCAGTCGGCAGTTTTAGTTCCGCACCCAAGCACTGTAGTGGAGAAGCAGCTGCTGGGTGGAAACTTCGATGGCGAGCACGGCCTGCACGGTGTTCAGGGCATGGCATCTTACGTCAAAGGTGCCGAGGTATGCAATGCCGTTGAGCGCATTCTGGAAATGACTCCAAGAGAGCGCCAAGGTCTAGGAGAGCGCGCAAGAAAACAATATGTTCTCGACACACTGTTCTTCGCTGCCAAAATGACTGAACTTCGGGCTGTTGCTCGAGCAGGGCAGGTATCATGGTACATGAGCCCGTAACATGGTTGATCAAGATGATCACTAACTAGAATTTCAAGAACCATGCTCAGTATTAGGTAGCCAAAATACAGGCAAATCGAGTTGACACAGATCAAAGCAACACCGCCATGTACAATAAATGCATTGCTTATCAAGTTGCCAATGGTGAGCGCTCGGTAATGGTCGTAGCCTCACATCACGCTACAGTGACTTGGGCTCACTCGCTTCAGGGCGTGCTTCGCTTGCTCTTTTGCGCGTCCGTTCCTTCATGAAGAAGTTTGACGAGTAGGGGCACAGCTTTTCTCCGCTTTATCTCAACTCGGAGCGCTTCATTGCCTTCACTGAGATTCCTGATTGCATGTGCTGCCACTAACTTCCGTTCGTCACTTCCATCTCGTAAAAGTGGCACGAGATGCTCAACGATTCCACTGCGTCCGATTCCAGAAAGAACATCTTCGTTGCCTTCGACAAGTTTTGCAAGCGCGTATGCCCCCGAATGCTTTTGTTGGTCGGTTCCATCTTTCACGAGCGCGACAAGTGGCACAATCGCGTCTGCACGTGCAATCATACGTTGGTTTTCACGATGGCTATCTGCGAGATTTCCGAGCGCAAACGCCGCCAAATACTTCAATTCGTTCGTTCCGTCTCGAACTAGCTGGATCAACACCGGAATGACTCCTTCACGTGCCATCTCTACCCGATTCTTCTCATTATCAGCAGCAAGATTTCCCAGCGCTCGTACAGCAAAATGAATCAGCTCTTCGGTTCCGGAATGAAGATTCTTCACGAATAGCGGAATGGCTCCATCACGAGCAATCGCGACACGATTGCCGTCGTTACCATTGGCGAGATTTCCCAAAGCACCCGCAGCGTACAGCTTTTGCTCACTGGTTCCGGATCGAAGTAGTGATATGAGCGGCAGAATGGCTCCCTCTTTTGCAATTTCAGTGCGATTAGCATCATTGTCGTTGGCAAGATTACCCAACGCTCCTGCAGCAAGCAGTTTTTCGTCTTTGATTCCAGTTCGAAGAAGCGCGACAAGTGGCGGCAATGCACCCGCTTGGGCAATTTCAACACGGTTAGCCTCGTTGGCGTTGGCAAGTATCATTATCGCACTGGCAGCGTTGCACTTCTGGTCATTCGTTCCTGATTCTAGCAGGGCGATAAGAGTTGGGATAGCTTCGTCACGTGCAGCGTTGTCTCGAATAATATCGTTGTGACTACCAACCTTCGCTAATGCAAAGGCGGCATTATACTTTTGCACATCTGTTCCTTGGCGTAACAGTTTGCCAAGTGGTGCCATTGCGTCTTCACGTATAAGAGTGTCCTCTATGTCTTTGTTTAGTGTGAATCGCCCCAGTGCAAAGGCCGCACATTCCTTTAGCTCATCAGAACCGTCTCGCACGAGAGCTACCAGCGGTGCGATGGCGCTCTTCGTAACATCCGCACTATACGTGTCGATACCGCCGCTAATGTTTCCGAGCGCTTGTGCTGCTGCATACTTTTGCATGGTGGTCCCAGAGCGCAATAGCTCCACTAGGCGGGAAATAGTTCCTTTGCCGACAATAATCTCGTTTGCCTCTTTGTTGATAGCAAGATTGCCCAACGCAAATGCTGCCACAACTTTCAAAGGTGCAGTTCCGAATTGTAGCAACGCGTCGAGCGGCCCAATGGCCCCTTGCTGCGAAATCTCGACTCTACAATCATCGTCGTCAATGGCGAGGTTCCTCAGAGCTTCGACTGCCGACAGCTTCATAGTATCACTTCCATTACGCAACTGCTCAACGAGAGGTGCCACCACACCAGCTTTTCGTAGATCATCGCAATTCCCTGTAATCGCTATGCATGCACAACGAATCGCGGCTTTTTCCTTTGTTGGTCCGAGCCGCTCTGCAAAGCTGTGACTACAGCAGTAAGTTCACGCTGCGGAGGGCTTTGAATACAGTCTCGAAGCAAATTGAGATCGAGCTTGGACACCGCGCCTGAAATTAAAAACCATTTCAGGCATTCAAGAGCGTAGACTTGAGTGAAGAAGGTGCGGCCATTTCTCACCAAACTAGTAATGATCTCAACCCCGTTAGCTTTTTCGATCAATGACCGCTGCTCATCGTCATAGCATTTGTGTACCAAAACTGATAGAGCTTGCTCCTTGTTGTCGACGCTGCCATTAGTGATCTCGTCTATTAGATCATAGAGAGGGGGACTGCCATCGCCAATGTTGGCCATAGAAGACTGTGGACTGAGGGTCCTCGCTTTTGGCGAACTGCTCCCTTTTGGAGAACTGGGGGCTTCGGCTGGAAGCAGTTGGATCGAATCCGCAACTTCCACACGAGCGTCGGTCAGCAGGAATTACAGAACTGCAGTTGCTGCAGTACGTCGCCCCACCCGGGAGTTCCTCTGTGAATTCATGCTGGTCGAACGCTTCCAGCTTCTTAATAACATGTGCCAGGCTAATTCGCTTGCTTGGGTCCTTGCTCGTCATGTCTTCCACAAGTTTCCACACATCATCAGGCATTTCTTCCGGTCGATCAGGGATATTGCCCGCCCTTAGGTTTTCACGAACAGCTTCATCATCCAACCCGTGGAAGGGAGGTCCATCGCTGATAGCTTCGATGATACACATGGCAAACGAATATACGTCGGAAGCAAAGTTCGGTGCCTTCAGCAGGCACTCGGGTGCTCGCCAACGCAATGCACCCGCTGTCTCATCCGCGTTCGACACTTTGGACATCGTAGACGAGTTTCGAACACTACTTAAGCCAAAGTCCGACAGCTTCGCGTGTCTGTCCGAACTCACGAGGATGTTGTTCAGCTTCAGGTCGCCGTGCACGACTTTCATCTTGTGGATATAGTCCAGCCCGAGTGCCGCCTCGTACAGCATGCGCCACATTTGTTGTTTGTTGGCCTCCGAGCGAGCGAAAAACTGTCTGAGGTCGCCATTCGCGGCCTCACACACAATGAATGGAGGTGAGGTAACGTGCGAAGCGCCGAACATTTTAATGACGTTCGGGTGATTGAATTTGTACCACACATCCATTTCCTTTTGATGGTTTTCATTGTGGCTTCATCCAGACCCATGGCTTCCACGTTGAAACATTTCACCACAACTTTTGTGCCGTGCCCCCACACGCCACGATAGACGAAGGCAAAGGAGCCACGTGCAAACGGTTCCTCCTCATACTTGACCTCGTCCGCAGGCAGATACCAGGCCGGTAGTTGGCCCACCGTTGCCTTGGATGCTTGGACGATCGTGTGCTCCATGGTCTTGACAATGCGTTCCATTTCCTTGTCCTGTTGGTTGTCGCCCTTTTGTTTCTCGAACTGGAGTGCGAACAAGGCTTCCTGCTGCTTTCGAGAGTCGTCCATTCCTTTCATGACCTCCATGGAGTTAATGACCAGGGAATTCATCATTTCCTTCTGCACACGTTGGTCTTCATAGTACTGTTTCTTCCAGTCCATCATCGCCGCTGTCGATGCGAGATGAAAGACGTTGAAGAGCATGTCGACCTCTTCGTTAATGGAGAAGATTTTGTCCATCATTTGGCGATACCGGAGGACACGGTAGACCAACTTTTTCTTTTGGTAGCGCTGGATGCAGTCCAGACTCCTGGCCAGGACGGCCACATACTTGTCCAGCACTTCCGTTTTCGGGAGATTCCCTTCGTTCTCCATCTTTACGAGCTCCGAAAAGATGTCACTGAGACGACCATGCAGACGCTTAGCGGATTCTTGGACTTCTTTGATTTCCATGCAGATTTTCAGGATGGTTTGGAGCACCTGCACAACTGAGCCGAACCCAGGGCAAGCCAGGTCTTGTACAACCATCGCTTGAGCGGTGAAGAGATGAAGTTGGCGGCTTGACTTGTGGACAGCACAGTGGTGAATAGCCTCGTTGTCCCTCTAGAGGAGGCGCACTAGGACGGAAGATATTGTCCGTTATCTGCGATGGAGCTATCAATGGTGTAACAGTTTGCCAAGTGGTGCCATTGCGTCTTCATCCATAAGAGTGTTGTCCTCTATATCTTTGTTTAGTGTGAGTCGCCCCAGTGCACACGTGCAGCGTTGTCTCGAGTAATATCGCTGTTACTACCAACTTCTGGCCGTTCCTGATGGCTGAACATGCATCTGGTGGTGCTACGGTCACCCAGGATTGATGACCAGCGCCGAGTTGTTTTCGCTTTGCATAGCTTTGAGGTTCAACTCGAATGCAGCCATGCGCTCCGTCTCTGCTTCCCAACGCGCAAATCCTGTGCGCGCCGCCAGCCGCTCGATTACTCCACCGCCGGATGCCTGGATGCGGATTACGGTGACGAAGGGGTCCCTTCTAGCAATTTGAGAGCGACATTCACTTTCCAGCGCTCAGCACCACGCAGCAGTCTACTCAGAGACTGTCGACGGCCATGATGACCGGTAGCGCCCCACTGTCGCCTCTCACCGGCGGCTCGAGTGAATTGGATAAGGAGATGCTCGAGGCACTGGACAAGATGCTGTCCTTCTCACCGGAGTCAACGTCAGCCGCAGCCTCGAACACTTCTGACCAATTGTCCATGGACGCAAGTTTTCACCTCTCGGACACCTTCGGACTGCCGGAAGTGCCGAGCCCTTACGAGCAGCAGACGACGCCAGTAGAGCCCAAGCCAAACGTGCAGGCGAATGTGCCAACCGCAGCCCCGACACCAACTGCTACTGAACAAGAGGGTGCTCAGAAAGACAAGGACACACGCACCAAACCATATCCAAAGAAACCACGCCGCCGCAAACGCCCGAAAGATGAACTCGACTATCTGCGCGCCAAGGTCTCCGATCTCGAAGAAGAGCTCACGAAACTGAGTGCATCGGCCGGGCGGTTGTCGCCGATGAGTGACGAAGACGAAGAGCTCTTCTCTCGCTGGAAACAAGTCGCAGAACGCCAGAAAGAAGAGGCCAATCGCACGGTGGTCGAGAACCTGAAGCTGCGGGCCATGCTGGAGGGACAGCTGCAGATTGCGCGGCGACTTGAGGCTGCGATCTCGGACCATCAATTGCAAGTAGCGCAGTCCGTGCCCTGGAACCAGTTCAAGCCTGAGTTGAAATGCGACCACGGAGGCGGACACGGCACTCAGGCAGCAAACGCATGGGACGAACAGCTTTTCGCCGAGTTGAATGGTTGTCTCGAGGCGCAGTACGCCAATGTGGACGCCAAGCTGGAAGAAAGCGGCATAGCGAACGCTACGCAAGAACGAGCGGGAGGGATCCAGCTCCTCCAGGACGCTAAGGGCATTTCGTTTGGCCACAAGGAGGTTCGGCTGGTGCCATTCTCGATCCACTCCATGAACCGCGCGATGTGGTCGCTCTTGCTGGGCGACAACGCCGTCAACCAGATTGGCCGAATCGAGACGCGCATCCTGAACAACGACCACCTGAACGCTACGATCGTTGACACGCTGCAACTGCCAAAGTCTCGTCACACCGAAACGACTATGCGGATGGCTGTCCGACGATACTTTGAGGAGGACCGAGTGGTGCTCGTGTGGAGTGCGTGCATGGAGATCTCCGGCTCGGTCTTTGTCCGTCTACGCGAAAAAGGCCTCAACACAGTGTCGACGTTCGACTTTCTACGAGGTGGCCACGCAGCGACGTCCAAAGTGTCGCCCACGGGCTGCATCTTGCGCAGCGTCATCGACGTCACGCCCGAGACCGTCGAGTTCAGTGCCGACGCAGAGTCAAGAGCGCACGTGGGCGAGATGACGGACCTCGTCATCGGGACGTACCACCGGAACTTCGGAATGCTGTTCCAGATCGTAGAGAACCTTTTGCTCAAGGAAGTCATGGGCGGGAATGCCCCGAGTCGAGATGTACCAGCGCAGCTGCCGACTACGGTCTAGCTACATGTAACACCCAAAATCATATTTTAAAAACTGCGCAATCTGATTCCTTTGCAGTAGTTAAAATAGGTAAGTCGTGAATTTGCACGCCACCACAGACGTCATGGAGCCTTCGGCGTCTGCTCTCGACGGCTCAAGCCTCGACAAGGACCTTCTAGCTGCTCTGGACGACATGTTGTCCTTCGCGACAGAGTCCGACACGCAACCGCTCGAAACCGGCTGCGATTTGGTGGACGCCTTCGGTCCTTCGTCAAGTGAATCGACTGCAGCAAAGTCCTCGACTTTCGGAGCCCAATTGCCTTTAATTCCTCACTCGAATGAGGAGCAACAGACCGTTGCAACGCACCAATTGGGGGACCCCAAAACCGCATCACCTCCCCTCATGAGCCCCAGCGCAAGGGGAAGGACACAAGGACAACGCCGTACCCGACAACAACGAAGCGTCGACGACGCAAACGCCCCAAAGACGAGCTGGATTATCTTCGAGCTCAAGTGACGAGTTTGGAGGAGGAACTGTCCAAACTGTCGGCTGTCAATGGACCTGCGGACAGCGAAGGGAGCGGGAATCAGGACGACGAGCTCTTCACGCAGTGGAAGAAAATTGCAGAGCGACAGAAAGCAGAAGCTGATAATTCCATCGTGGAGAACCTCAGGCTCAGATCGATGCTGGAGGGACAGCTGAGAGTGGCCAAGAGCCTCGAAGCTGCCATTCAGCACCAGCAGGAGGAAGCTGCGCAGCTGCTAACCAAGCCTCAGGAGATTGAGTTTACCGGCACAGCAGGACCTAAACGCCTCCGTGCGCTGAGCATGTCGGATGACTTGGTCTTCGCACAGCTGAACTCGGGATTGGAAGCTCAATACGCCGAGTTTGACGCGATAATGAACCAGACGGGCATTTCAAGAGAGTTCCAGAAGTCTCGCGGGATCTCGGTCCAACGCAATGGTGCCAGTTTAGCGTTCCATCATGAGGAAGCCCGGCTGCTGCCGTTCCCGATGCCAGCAGTGCATCGCGCCATGTGGAGCTGCATTCGTTACGGCAAAGCCAAGGATATGATGACGGGGCATGTGCGATTGCGCGTCGTGAACAATGATCACCTGAACGCGACCATTGTCGACGACCTGAAGTTGCCAGGGTCCCAGACATTTACGACGTGTGCGCGGCTCGGCATGCGCCGCTACTTTGAGAAGGATCGTATTGTGGTTGTATGGAGTGGGTGCGTCGAGGTTGCAGGATCGATGTTTGTACGCCTGCACGAGAAGGGCTACATTTCGGCCTCTACGTTCGACTTCAGCAACAACACTTTAACGGGCGCCAGCAACATGGACAGTAGCGTGCCGGGCTGTGTTGTGCGTATGGCCCTCCAGATTAAGCCGGAGATGGCCGAGTTTGGTCCGAGTGAGCACATCGGGGAAGTGACTGACCTCGTGGTTGGCACGTACAACCGCAACTTTGGTCTTATGTACCAGATCATCGAGAACTTATTGTTCAATGATGCGACGGGTGGCGAAGCTGAATTGGAGCGCTTCGCCTCCTATGACTCACACGTATGAGGATGCCATCTAGCAGATATAATTACTTGGGGATGAGGATTTAGAAGACAACATCTATTCACCCTGGCAGCCAATGATCGCCACCAAAGTCTTGATGCCTTTGGTGCTTGGAAGCATTCCAGTCTCAGGGTCGCCATGTGAGTTGAGGGCTTGGATAAGTCAGCATGAATGTTTTATGCGTTATCTCCAGATGGTAGCCTCTATCCTCCGATCGGGCGGACAAATGTACGCTCTCAGTCTGAGAGTCTCCTTTGCGTAGGACTTTTCAGTCTCAGATGCTCTAGGCAAAGCGTGCGAACGATCTCTTCCGTCCAGATGGCAGGCTAACGCCCCAGTAAATCGGATTTATTGCGTTCTGAACTGGATGACACAATTCCAACAGCATCCACGGACAATATGCCGACTGACGAGGAGCTGCACGACGCCGTGTATGCAGCGATAAACTTGACACACTTTGAAGACGGTGTAATCGACGACGAGGAGACTTCTCATTCGGACTCTAGTGGATCACTCGGAAATGCTGAAGGCCCGAACTCCAGCGACGATGAACGTCTACCAGCGTTAACCCCTTGTCCAAGCACTCTAGAATGAGGTATACACCAGCAACAACATGTCGCCCATCGAGACGCAGCAAAGAGTTACCGTACAGAAGATCAAAGGACCGGTGGCGCTTGCGACCGAAGGACGAGCTCGAATACTTGCGAAATAAGGTGGTCGAGCTGGATAAATTGGTTGCAGAATTACAACTCAAACACCCACAACCGAGCAAGTTAATTAATAGCCACGGCGAACTAAAGGATGGGGCTTGTGATCCGGCATACTGGAAACGAGTTGCGAGAAGCCGGAGAGAACTAGCGAGCGCTGCTTTGGATGAGAATCGACAGCTCAAGGAAGTGCTAATTAACCAATTACGAGTGGCACGAGCGCTTGAAAGCGCAATTGATCGGCATATGAAGAGGATGGCTCAACGACTGCCGTGGCCTTGTATTGAAAATGGAAAACAAGGCGGAACATTGTCAGATGAATTTGTGTTCGCGCTACTGGACGAAGGCATGGCTGGCCAATACGCTGACACAGAGGAAATCCTGGAAGCCAGTGGAATTGCACACGTAAATCACCAGTTGTTGTCCACACTGCAATTGCGGCAGAGCCCGAGCGGGTTGTCATTCCAACAAAGTGAAGTGCGCTTGCTGCCTTTTTCCGCTTCGGACGTCGTTACCGCACTCCAAAATTGCTTGAGCCATGGAGCGGCAGGTAGACCTTTGCAATGTTGTCCCAAGATTCTGAAAAGGGACAGCGTGTTTTACGCTGTAATGGTGGACAAGGTGCAGATCCCAGGGAAACGTTTTGCTGAGGTCAAAGGCAGGCATATTCAGCGGTGTTTCACTAAGCCAGAGGGGACAGTTATCACTTGGGCGTCCTACCTCGAGCACGAAGGTCCTCAACCTCTGCGTTTGCTGCAGAAGATTTGGGTCATTGTGGAACCGATTTTCTCGAAGACGAACCAAATTGGTCATGGCAAGCAGGGCACCAGACTACGGACAATCGCTTGTATGACCCCCTTAGAATCCGAGATGACTGAGGAGAAGACAGCCCAAATAAAGGAGATGGCGGACTTCGTCGTCAGCGCATACCATCACATATCTGACGTTGTGCTTCAAGCTATGTTAGGCCAGCTCTGCCTGATGACATGTAAAGTTCCGTTGCAGAGCGAGCAAAGTCTCATTTGAGGTTCGAATACTAAACTCTCGACATCGAGTCCATGGTAGTAGATTGTATCGATGTGCAGTTTGCCTAACGCACGTCACTTTTGCCTTGGTATATGCTAAAGCAGTTTACATTGCGCCATGCGAAAATGAATGCTGTTATTACAACCAAGGTTTATCTTCGCAACGCCGCCATCTCGCCTGGACAAATACCTCTGGGAGACGTGAAATAGAAGTCCGACCTAGATAAACGTGCATGATCGACGACATACTGTTCAATTTGATACGATCGTGAACTGCCGGATCAACTATTGCACCAGACTTGCTGGGATGCGCGTGAGAGAACGTCTGGCCCAGCTCGTCAAATAAATGTGGTCGCCAAAGCGGGCCGCACCAGAAACAATTGGCGTTTGACCCTGTGAAGCCTCGTAAACGTATCGGACATCGCCAGTGTCCAAGTCCACCGAAGCAAAAACTCCAAGGCGGTGCACAAAGATCACTGTCATCCAAGTCGGGAGTAGCGACAGAACCTTGCGGGCTTTGACGCTTTCCTTGATGTAGCTAAACACGCCGCCGTCGTTGCGGTGCACCAATCCAACCAGCAAAACCTTCTTTTCATTCTCCCCAGCTCCCACCTTCTCGATCGATATGTTGTCCGGTTCTCCTGGCAAGAAGGCAAAGTCCCTAATCTTCTTGGTCGCAAAGTCGAAGCGTACGATCTTGTTCTGGAACATGAGTCCAATCAGCAGCCCCGATCCGTCCTTATCGAGTGTCAATCCGTTCGGGAATCCCAGCTCACTCGCCGCCACAGCCACTCTCTCTGATCGCGGGTCAAAGTGCAGCAAATATCCAGTCGGCATGCGTTCCAAGAACTCCATCACCACTCGGTTGCGCTGGAATCGACGCGAAGATTCCGTCACGTAAATCTCGCCAGTCTCCTGATTGACTGCAATTCCGTTGAGGAAGTTCACGTGTTCGTCTCCCACTCGACTAAATAGCAGCGTGCGTTTGCCGTTGGCATCGAACAGTAGCACGCCTTTGTAGGCGTCCGCCACCAGCAGCACCTGATCACCTGCAAAGGGTTGAGCATCGGGAATTCTCTTCAAGAACTTGGCAAATGGCTTGGCCGCTGCGAAAATCATCCCCAGCGGTCGACCGCAAGTCGGCTCCATCGTGAGGTCTCCGCACTCCGGGACGTCTCGCCCGGTCCTTGAAAAGTTGCGGAGCTCGTCCGCTGCAGCTCCGAAGCTGGCAATGCGTCCGTCGGCCAAACCGACGTACGCCACATCGTCACGACTCACTGCCAAGTCTTCGGCACTGAGCGCTTCATTGAGGAAAAGCGTTTCCGCCAAGGGGGACTCGAACAGCTTGGTGTTCTGAACCAACGACTTGGTCTCGTTGAATCGCGCTTGTTGCTGACTCGTGCGCAGGTCGTAGGCGAAACGGAACTCTTGAGGCTCAATCTCTCCCGGGTATTGGTCCAGAGCAGAGGACAGCAGCATCACGAAGAAACATGTCGCCAAGAGTTCGCGAGAGAGGAAGTTACGAAGGACTTGCATCGTCCCCTTCAGCTGTTTTTAGTGGAGACCGTGACGAGCCACGTACAGTGACATAGGTTCGAAGCTAGAAACGATCCTACAGTTTTGGCTTGATCTTTGTATGGAAGATGATTACGAGGCTACAATTCACGACATACCTTTGCTGTGGTTTGTGACAGTTGCCTCTTTTCATATTGAGACACTGTCTCTCAGCCCTCAATAACTGATCACCTTCAGGAGCTAAAGCCCTTTTAAAGTGATAAATATGATGTCTACTATACTATAGAAGACACAATAGGAATACATGCTTGTCCTGAGCACCAGTCAAGCTGTAGGACAATTATTTCACTCTAATACACTCACTTTTGCTATTGCCATCATCTACAAGACTCTCACTCTCCACTACTCGCTCCATCTACTTTCCATATGGTTCAACCTCTTCTTGCTTCGGATCCGTCGATGATATCGTTCATGAGCAAATTCTCCACCACCTGCAATAAAAGTCCGAAGTAGTGGCGGTAAGTGTCGATGACAAGATCTGTCATTTTTTGGGTGTGCCCCTGCTCTTCCTCGACAGACTTAAAAGCCCGTCGCGATGGGAGTCACGTGGACAACAGAACGTAGACAGCTACCAAGGTCCTCCGTTGATTGTCTTGAATGCTTCCGAAATTGATACGACTCAACTGTCGCCCAGCCTCGCTCCTCCAGACGAACAAACACAGAGCCCTCGATCTCGACGTACGCCGCCCAGACGATGGTTTGCCTCGACGAAATATTACAGATATTACACCCTGTACGGTAAGATGACAGAGGTCACTGGCCACATCCTATCCTGGTCTAACCCTGGGTGAGAGACTTTTTCGTCTCCACGCTTTTGTTTTTCTTCATGCCTACGGCCTTCTCAATGCCTCCAGTCGCCCACGCCCCAGTATCTCGCTCTTGCGTCTCGGTCCCAGGAGCGTGCGTCGCAGTCTGCATGGTCGCTGCGGAGGACTCCGTAACCTCCCTTTTCGTCGATCTGTATTTCAGCGCGATTGCGAACCAGCGTCACACCCTTACATTTCTTTCGTTTTGGAAGCATTGTGTCGACGGAGTAGCGAACGACCGAAAGCGTCTGGTGGCACTGCGAGCAGAGCTTGCTCGTCCTGAACTCGTCCATGGAAACCACCGTCGCGCGCTTCTTCACACCTGCTTCAACCCTTTTACCGGACTTGGTGCATGGCCCTTGATACCCTTGCGTCTGCTCCAATCCCCGTACGCCACACACGTCATTTTGCTCACGGTAGGAACGATGCGTTTTGCGATTGCATCGACCGCCACGCGAACCATACGCTTCTGGAAGAATTTCCACTTGAGGAACGGTCGGTCGGCGCTGAACTGTAGCAGGAATCTCGCATTGCTCCAGAAGGACTTCAGTCGCTCCAGATACGTTGCGTAGCTCGCGGTCTTGAATGACGGCATGGCGGCGATGATCTTCTGGTACTCTGGATGCCGTTTCTTTTGACCTTCGTTCCACGCCCTAAATCGGTTGAGTCCAGCCAGATGACGATACTGGCGCGTGGTTACCTGTACGATATCCCGACCGTTTCGATGCTTGGGAGGCTTGTATCTACGTATCCATCGTGGGTGATTGCTCTTCTTCTTGCGTTTGGGCCCACATCGCTGTCGGCGCCGTGGTCTACGTATTCGCTTCCTGCATCTGTGTCTGCCTGATCGGAAGTCTTCTCTGACTGCAGTCCAAATCGCCCGCATCCCCGGATCAAGTTTAATGACGACGTCGAGGACGTATCCAGTAGGAATGACATGACTCTCTGCAGACTTTTTCTTCGTCAGTCTTGGTCGAAAGAGCCGAACGGATGTGCTGTACCCGTCGGTAGTAACTTGGTTGGCAAAGAGGTGACTGGCGTGGTCGTACTTCTCCTCCACCGTCAGCCTTGCAAACTCTGCCTTGGAGAGAGGACACTGCGGAGCTCTTGTTTCAAACCGAGCAATGTCGAAAGCGTTACGCATCACCGTCCAACGGTTCTCTTTGAACGATTTTGATGAGATCTCCACAGCGGGAACTTCCCAGCGGAAGTCCTTTACGCGTTGTTGAATGCGCGAGTAAAAGCCAGCCAGGGTGGATCCGTAGATCTTGATATGCGCGCTCGTGTATGTTGAGGACACAGGAAAGAGAGAACGCTCGACTCCTTTCTCGCTGGGAGCCTCCTCCATCCTCTTCTCGACTACAATCTGAAACTCCCAGATCAGCCTAACGTAGAACGCGGCACCATTCTCTTTGATGTGGTTTGGCCATGGAATCCACTGCTCGCTCCACTCAACTCAGTCCGGTGTAATAAGTACGTCTCACATCCATAGCGCTTTCATCACAACTGTCTCGTCGGTGATGTAGCACGCGTGCATGATCGGTTTTACGAGTTTATCCTTCTCCTTCTTTC
This sequence comes from Phytophthora boehmeriae, assembly GCA_011947355.1. Classification (NCBI taxonomy): domain Eukaryota; phylum Oomycota; class Peronosporomycetes; order Peronosporales; family Peronosporaceae; genus Phytophthora; species Phytophthora boehmeriae. The sequence goes on along the minus strand of JAAVTJ010000055.1, from coordinate 284,410 downwards.
GTATCATAGTGAGATTGCTACCAAGCTTACCAAGCGTGATATGTGCTGTGGCGAAGTAGGAGTACAAAAATTGATCCTGGTCGACGCCAACTGCGCCCAGACTACCGACTAACGGGGGAGTCAGACAGAATCGTCTTGGGAATCTTCACGCGGCTGCTCGCGCAAACCATCACACAGGCATTAACGACCATCTGCTCCCGAAGCTCTTCTTTTAGCCCGAAGTATCCGGTGAGATTGGGAACTTCCTCGAGGCCTGATCACGATCTTTGCGACCGGTACACCTGGATCGACTTCCGCTATTTGGGATTCTTTTGTGCAATGAGATGCGTCTGAGGTGTGGTCGCAACACCTGCGCAGCAATGATCAAAGAAGGTTTTGTCAGTGTAGTCTGGCAGAGGAAGTCCGTCCTCGAGGCACCGGAGAAAGTGCAAGTTCACAAGGTGCCAGACCTCCATCTGGATTTGCTTCATGGCACGAGTTGTGTGTTTGATCTCTTCAAACAAGCACGAGTCCGAGCAGATTGTGTTGAGTCGACAGACCACACTGCAGTAGCTTTTGCCCTTCTTGAACGCTTTCTCTTTGATGGTACCGGGGACTTGTTTTAATTTGAGTTTCTTGCTCGTTGATAGGACCTTCTTCGACTGTTTCCCTTGCTCGGACGGAGGTTTCTTCGGGTTCTTGCGCTTGTGCTTCATGGAGCTAATGGAATAATGAAAGCACCGGCCGGTCACGAAAGCCCATACCGCCAGAACAAGTTTTACAGATGAAAGTTTGTATGATCAAGTACAACAATTCTCAGCGAACGACCGACACTTCGTAAGCACTCTTCCGCCATCGTAACGAAGAATCTTAGCAATTTGGAACAAACTGTTAGCACTCTTCAGCCATCAGGAACGAATGACAGAAGTGCAACGCCAAAACGGCCTTATTGGCTTTTCATTAGTCCAGCTGCTGCGCCGTGGCTCAAGCAATCGCGGATTGATCGACAAACACTTGACACCGCGAACGGCAGTACACGTACCTCTGACCGACGGAAAGATACGCCACACGATGCTTCCTGGACTTGAAGCTTCGGACACAAGCCGTGGTTCGTGTTCGCGACTCCACTCGCCTCGAAAACGATATCAATGGCAGCATAGTGGTTCTCGATGTCTTCGCTGAGCAATTCAAATAGCAGCTCGTCCGACAGGTTTGAGGCTCGCGGTTCTCCCATCTCTTCACGCCGCCAGTGCAAATTGCGGGACGCTATTCTTGCGCTGGTCAATTGCATTTTCCAGGGTTACCTCCGATATGGTACGTATTCCGATCTGATCAGATTTACGATCAGACCGTGATTTCGTGATGATCTGACTTACGATCTGAAATCGATTGGTGTTCGAGTAGACACAGACTACGAGGTTAAAGACAAAGTGTTTGGTGCGGTCAGTGCGAGAAAGTTAGCGTAAAGCCAAGATGGAGTTACCAGAAGAGCCTGGAGGAGGCGCTGGGTAGCTGGAAGCAGGCATGGCGAATAGCAGAATTGAGCAACAAATTGAAGAAGCCCACGTCCAGCTAGCTGTTGACGGCGGCAGTACACCTAGGCGCGCTGAGCGCACCACTTGTTTCTACGAAGGATACAAATATACACGTGCATGGGGGTCGTCAGTGAAAATTGTTTTTCGGTGCTCAAAGTTCCGTTCTGGTTGTCCAGGAAAATGGAGTTCACGATTGCAACAATGGGGTATTCTACCGTAAGGATGCACACACCTCGTATTGAAGTTGTTGCGGACACGGTGACAGATGTAAAGGAGGAAATGAAGGCTCAATGCGATATTCTCGCGATCGGGCACCTTGCGTGACCTGTTTGACAAGTGTGGGAGGCGTTACGACGCCAATTCTATGCTGCAGACAACCCCCATGTTGTCCGAGGACTCTCTGGGCAGCAAGTAGTACGACGGGTTCATCGTGTGAGAAGTCAACATTACTCTGGAAATGTGCACGACTCTATTGAAATTCCACCACTGTCGTTGGCTCTCGACGTGTCTGTTTCGTTCTTTCAGTTTCACTATGTGGCTATCAACCATGAAGATCTAGAGAAACCCACACGACTTCTGGGCTGGGCGCACCCTCAATTTGTAGCGCTGCTACGCTATCATGGCACGATCATGTTTGTTAATGGCACAGATGTGTACCACGAGGTTACGCTCAATGTGTTGGTTTTATGGTACATGACCGAGCGCCTGGATTATTTGTACCAGTGTTCTACATTTTGAGTACGTCGAGGACAAGTGATAGCTACTGGGATATGATGCACTTTGTGGTTCAAGCCACTGACCAGCAGTTAGAGCCCTCTGAGATCGTATGCGACTTCGAAGCCGCTCTAATGGATTCGTTACAAACACAATTTCCCAATGCCATTGTTCTTGGATGCTTGTTTCATTTGAAACAAGCCCTACGCCGTGCTATGAAGCGTTATTCAATTTTTGAAGAAGAGTGCATCATTGCGATGTCACGCGATGTGCTCGATACTCTGACTGTCATCGACCCTGCTCACGTAGCGCGTGGAATCAAATGGGTGAAGCGAGAGATAAAACTTCGTTGCGCCCAGGCTGGAGTCGATTTCATTACTGCAAAATGGAGTAAGTTCTGGGGATATTTTGATCGTACTTGGATACAACACTACCCTATCGAGGTTTGGAATGTTTCGGTATGGACAATGAGCTGATTGCAAGGACCTTTAGAGAGATTCAACCGAGAGCTGAATTCAAGGTTTCCTACTCCGCACCTTCAATGGCAACCTTTGTGACGGTGATCAAGACCATTTCAGCCGAATATGTACGTCGTGTTAGCGATGTTCCCCGTCGCCGCACTCGTCGTGTAACCCGTGAAAACATTGTCCTTCCGCAGGCTGTGGATATTCCACCAGATGTTGACAGTGATATCGACGAAGCAGAGAAACCACCCTCCCACGCTAATACGAGTGTCAGTCTGTAAGTCCTACAAGGTAGCTACTTGTAAGTCATTGAATGCACCAACTTCTCCACTACAATAACTACCTTAGTATCTGTAATCTGATCATTAGTCTGATCAGTTCCGGATTCGAACAAGAAAAAATCTTCCTTTTCCAGTACACTCGCCACACGGAGTTGCTCTTCTAGCATGGCTCAAAGCTGTACATTCTCGATCAGTGTGACATCAACTTGTTCTCCTTGTCTTGGAGCGATGCGCTCCCAACTAAGGGCACCATTGCTGTCGATATCTTCTAGCTCTATTGTTGTAGGCTTACGCAGGACTTCCAACTCTGCCTCAAGGTCGATTACCTGCTGGCGCAAATACTCCAATTTGTGGTTCAGCCGCTTGCGCCATCGTCCATGACATCTCGTATAGGGTGTGGAACGCACTCCCGTCCCCTCGTCAATCGCTGGCGCGGGTATTTCCATCGACTCAGTGCTGAGGTCTGACTTGTCCATCCTGTTCATAAGCTTTTCAGTTCTGCAAATACCTGGGAGGACTACTTCGACGAAGGACAAGTCCAGAGACTTGTCCAAAACGCTTGAGTGCGTCTTGTTCGAGTCTGCACTAACAGTTGAACGAGGAATCAACGTTGCCTCTGACATGGACTGTTCGGGGCTTCGCTCGCAGTGTTTAGAGCTCGAGCAAATTGTTTTCGATTTGCTATGGTGCGATGATGCGCAATTCTCCTCATCGCGAACATGGTGTGAAGCTGCTTCAGTGAAGCAAAAGCTTTTCTGACCTTTTGTATTGGGCTCGTTCAAAAACTTCCTGGTCACCATTTTATTGCAGTTTAGTTTTTTTCGGTCATCGAGCGAGTGCAACTTCATCATATACCCAGAAACAGTTTGCGTGTAGTACCCAGAAACCTAAACGCCTTAGCGGTCCCGATCGCGATCACGGTCACGACCGCGATCTCGGTCTCGATGACGTTCACGACTCCGACTGCGATCTCTGTCCCGGTCACGATCGTAATAGTCGCTGTCGGGGCGATGCCCACGGTAAGGCCGACTGCGATCCGAACGGCTGTGATGGTGTCCTCCACTGCGGTAGTGATCATTCCGATCGCGATAACTTCCTCGTTCACCTCGTTGACGCACATTACGGTGCTGTTCATTCCCGCTGCCGTTATTCGCAACGGCAGCAGCTGCAGCCCTCTCCTCATGGTGACGTTTCTTCGATTGGTATTCATGCATGGACGACACACAAAACTTCGGCAAACTGAACAGCAGCATCACAGAACGTCAATTAGTTGAAATCGCCGGGAATGTCGTTTCTTGTTCAAAGAGACTTACTCTCTAGGCTTGCAAGTCTGCACACGCCAGAAGTAATCGTGGTCCATTGCCTCAGCGGCTGTAATTCGTTTGGTGGGGTCCAGCTGTAATAACTTCTCAAGTAGATCAACCGCATGGGGTGGGAAACTGCACAGTAAAAATATGGTCAGACGCAAACTAATTGATTCATAGATGCATGTACACTACGAAAAAACAAACGAAAGAGCATACTTACTTTTGAAGCGATCGCGCAAGGGGCATACATACTTATCGTCCATCTGGATGTCTGCCGCGCCCGTCAGCTTGAAAAATCCGGGCCAGGTTTCCTCCGTAGGCATCCCACAAAGTCCAAATATCAATTGAAGCTGTACATCCAGCCAAAATACACAGCAAACGAATTTAAGCATCCCTTCCATCCAAGCAGTGTATCGGCCCTGCCGCAAATAACGTACCTGGTCAATCTCTGCTTTTCCCTGCAAGATAGGTTTGCCCATGAGCAATTCACCAAAGATGCATCCAATGGACCAAATATCCACTGAAAAATCGTACGACGTGGAACCCATCAGTAGCTCTGGTGGCCGGTACCAGAGTGTGACGACTTTGTTTGTATATCTCCCTGCCTTGGCGTTCACCTCGTTCCAAAAGCGAGAAAGCCCAAAATCACCCACCTTGAGCATTCCTTGGTTATTTAGCAGCAAGTTCGACGCTTTGATATCGCGGTGAATTATTTTGTTGCGGTGCATGAAAGCAATTCCGGTTAACAGCTGCCGCATATAGCATTGGATCTGAGTGCGTGTGAACTTCACACGAGGGTGGTTAAGCAAACCGGACAGGTCGTGCTCCATGTACTCAAATGCAAAGTATAACGGCGGTCGTTTGCCTTCTTTGGGAGGGGCTGTGGCGTAAGTAGTTCGTCGTGTGGACAAAGCACGAACTGTTGAGATACACTAGCACACTTGGGTATGCATGGATACATTTCATCTAACGTACCATTCGATGACACGATCTCCTTCAATTCGAGGATGTTCGGGTGCTTCAAAAACTTCAAAATCTTCATCTCACGAATCGAAGTGACAGGGAACTGTACACAGTGATCGGTGTCAGATCTAACAACTACGATACCGTACAGCCGCATGCAATGAGTATCGTACTCCGTTCTTTTCAACATCAGGCCTCAGTTTCTTGAGCGCCACAATATCCTTCGTCAACTTGTGCTGGCACTTGAAAACCTCGCTGTACGTGTACAAACATGGTAGTTAGCATTATGGCGTACCATTGACTGACAAATCGGCCGTACCCATATGTTCCAGAGCCTACTTTGTCAATGATGCTGTAGTTATCAATGTCTCCGATGTAAAATCGAGGTTTCTTCACAGGAGCCTCCATCACCACGTCTGTTGCCATAATCTCCCGCTCTCTTACTGCACTCCTCATGGAGGCAATGACTGACGACAAAGATGACGCTTCTGCTGCCGTAGCAATAGATCCTGGTAAGTTTCCTCCTCTCTCTCATCGTCTCCATCTTCTCCGTCGTTACTCTGTGTCTCTTCGGGTGGAGGTGGCATCACAATGTTTTCCTCTGCTTCTTTCACAGCATTCTCCAAAGCACCAGCTAGATCTACTGCAGCTTTCGCATTAGGAGGCGAAAAGGGAGGCGGAGGTGGCGGAGGAGGCGTCCCTAGAGGTGACGCCATTGGTGGAGAAGGAGGCGGGGGCGGAGTGGGAAAAACCTGCGGCTCCACGACATCGTTGGCGCCTTCCACGCTGTTGTCGTCGCGTTCGTCCTCTGTGTTCTCGTTCTCCTCTAGCGGACGGTACGTGGGCGGCGTACAGGGCGGAGGAGGAGGCGCTGGGAGGTCTTCAGGGCACGGAGGCAGCGGAGACGAGAAACTGGAGCTCTGGCCGCTCTTCCGATCCTCAGGCGTAGAAGTCGGTGGCGTTTTGGCTGGTTTGCGGGTCTTCGGAGGCGTTGCACAAGGTTTCTTTGCGCTGGCAGGTAGAGAAGACGGCGGCGGAGATGATGAAGCTCGTGCTGGGGGCGGAGGAGGTGGAGAAGGCGGCGCAGAAGACGGAGACGCAGACGACTCCATGCTTGCCCAGCGCCTCTGCGTCGAGTCCAATTGCTGCGTTCTTTTGGAAACTGTTTTGCACCAATCAGAGGCTGATTCATTTTGACCAATGACAGAAGATTTGGGATTGTTGAAGTTGTAACGGCTCAAGAGTGCGACGATTGTTGCTGTCGGTGTGTGGCCAAGCTTCGGTTGACACAATCGAAACGACTTTAGACGGTCTCGGTCTTGAAGGCGATTGCCTCCTTCCGTCGAAAAGACTTGGAAAGCATGCGAGAACTAATGTCTATGACAATGGAGGCATTCCTCAACGCTTCCTCAGCGTCAACGGACGGCGCCAATAACACGATCATGGAGATACCGTCGGGATATCGTCGCCAGAGTGAGCGCAATCGCAATAATGAACTGCTTGAGCTATTGGCCGACTGACAGACTCACTTCGCGTGGCAGGCATCGAGTTCTATCTGTACGTTCTGCTGGGAGTCGTGACAGCTCTTGCAAGCGGATCGATGCTGCTCTATTGCGCCCACCAACGACGCGTCCAACGCTACGTGGAGGACGACAACGCCAACAACAACATGCAGCGTCATCTACTGGAAGACAGCTTCATTCAGCACGGACAGACAGAGTGGCAGTGCTCCGTTTGCTACCACGAGAACCACCCAGCCAAGAGAGAATGCCTCATGTGCGGGACACCAGAAGGTGTGTCTGTTGGCCTTCGACAATGCGATTGCATTTTGCTTACTGTGCTCGCTGTTTGGTTGTCTATAGTGATCTCGACTGGAGTGACGGCGTCGTTGGTCGCAGAGAGGAAGCTCTTGGACAGAGCGTTTCTGCTGGACGAGTCGGCGGAGTCACAGGCAGCCCTTGCTGCACGAAACCGGTCCTTTCATGCTCGGCGCTTGAACGAGATGAATCTGAACCAACGACAGCGCGGAGCGAGGCGGCGGCATTTGTGGCAGCGCGCAAAAACTGCTAATGGGCAATTCCGCTGGGCGCGTGTGGGTCACTGCCAACCATCTCGAATCAGCCAGCTCACTTCGAATATCCGAGCGAGCTTGCCTACCGCGGCAGCTTCTCTTTGCCAAGTCCTGATGGGAACGAGACTCGGCAATCAGCACCTGCTGCTTATGTATTCAACTCGGACGCCGAGTCCTTGGGTGCGACAACAATCACAAGGACCAGCAACAGCAGTGGGGGAGAGCTGGGTGTGGAAACTGAGTTGACCATGGTGGCGTCCGCAGACGAGGATGGAACGTTTTCACCAGCAATCCGAAAGAACGTTCTTGGCCTTCGCCGCTCCGATGGTTGTGAAGTATCTTCGCAATCAGCAGCGATACCAGACGACTCGTTCATAGCGCAACCATCGGTTGGATATGTCCGACATGTAAATGAAGAAGGACAAGTGGAATGGGTACCCGCAGATACGCTTGTTCACGAGAGCGAAGCTGTGACAGCTATCGATGTAGAGGAGTTCCCACGCGCCACCAACTACATCGACTTCGAAGCAGTTGCAGCACTGCCGTTTCGCGCAAAGGTGCGATGGTTTCTGCGAGAGTTGAGCAAGGTAGCAGTGCCATGGGATGAAGGCCATTTACTCCTGAAAATCCGCCGTGACGCAGTGCTCAGCGAGTCGATGCACCTGCTCATGTTGGTTCCAGCCGCCGACCTCCGTCAGCGCCTGCGAATCGAGTTCATCGACGAACCTGGACTAGATGCTGGCGGGCTGATGCGTGAGTGGGTGTTACTTCTATGCGAACAACTTTTTGAAGACAGCTACGGGCTGTTCCTGCGAACGCACGCTGACCAGTCGGGCTACTGGATCAATCCTAGTTCTCGCGAGCTTCATCGCGATCATCTGCATTGCTTTCAGTTTGTAGGTCGATTGCTGGCGAAATGCCTTCTTGAAGGGCAATTGATCACGGTGCACCTAGCACTCCCGCTTCTCAAACACCTCCTGGGTGTACCGATCTCATTCTCTGATCTGGAGTTCCTGGATGCAGAGCTTCACCGCCACGCACTTTGGCTTCGCGACAATGAGGGCGCTGACGCACTTGCACTCGATTTCACTGCACAACGACAGACTAGTGACGGCGCAGTTATCACTGAGGAGCTCAAACCGGGCGGGAAAGACATCCCAGTGACAGACGCCAACAAAGAAGAGTATCTGATGCTGCTGCTGAAGCACAAAATGTTTGGTGGAGTACGGGAACAACTCGAAGCGTTGCTACAGGGGCTGTACGACGTATTGCCGCGCACCTTGTTGACTGTGTTCGATTATCAGGAGCTGGAGCTGCTCTTGTGCGGTGTACCATCTATCGATGTAGCTGACTGGGAATCGCACACGGATGTTAGACTTCTTCGTGCTGACCAAGGCTTCAACAAACCATCTTCCTCGGAGCGCAACGTCGTACAGTGGTTTTGGGATACCATTCGCGCGTTCTCTCAGGAAGAGCGTGCCCGACTACTGCAGTTCGTCACTGGCACTTCTCGAGTTCCAGCCGAGGGCTTCCGTGCGCTGCTCAGCCACGACGGGCGTGTGCGTCGCTTTGGTCTCCAACTTGTACCTCTCGGCACACCGCCCGCAGGTCTCTACCCTAAAGCCCACACGTGCTTTAACCGTATCGACGTGCCGCTGTATCGCTCCCGTCAAGAGCTCGTCACGTACCTCACTCTAGTCATCAACATGGAGATCACGGGGTTCACAATGCTGTAGCTTCTCCCCAACAGCATCAAACAAAACATAACACGAATCACGACACACCGTCAAGAAAGATTGAACGTACATGCATCAATATATCTATATGAGCTGCCCACACAGCAACCGCGTGGATGTCGCACTTAGTTGTTGACTGAGAACTTGTGGCCGCACTTCTTACACTCGTAGAAGACCGTCTGGCCTTCGTCTGCAGAGCGCAATTGCAGCGTGTAGTAGTCCATCTCGGGGTTGCCACACTTGGGACACGTCTCCTCCACGGTGGCGCGGGCGGGGCCCGTGACTTCGCTCATGACCTTCTCGGCGTCGAGCCACTTGGGCAGCGGCTTCTCCTCACTTTTGTCACGACAGTAAGCGACGGCAGGTCTACAGTCAGAATGCAAAGGATCAGTATTTGTATTGCCTAGGACAGGGATTCTAAACGCGTGGTTTAGACCTTGATAGACACAGCGATACTCGCAGGCAGAGCACACGATGTTGTTGGTGTCGGGGTGGTCCAGGATCGTGCCGCAGTGCGGGCAGAAGGCTGGGCCCGTGGCCTTAGCGCCCGACGCGAAGAACTCCGTCGACATGGTCGCTCTGCTGTGATACAATTGCTATTGTGACGATTGATGCCCAGCCAGTCAAGGCTCGATACTTTGTTCAAGATAAAGTGCGTTGTTAAAGTGTACGTGAAATGGGTTAGGTTTCGAGGCAAAAAGGGTCCAACTGCACCGTTTTCGGTGTCCACCACTGTCTCCATTAGGAAAACCACTCGCCCCATGAGAAATCGCCGCGTTGTTGAGCATTCTGGGAGGTTGACGAGCTGCTGTGTGTGGTACGCTTGGCAGGGATCTCAACGCGGCAGATTGGACACGAATTCCCAATCTGCAGCCACTCGCGCAAGCACGCAGTGTGGAACAAGTGCTGTAGAAAGAGAGAAAGGAGAACCGACATCAGCGAGAACGCAGTGAAGCAAAAACTGCATGCTGAATGTAGAAGTCTGAGTACCTGACATGGCATCCGGGTAACCTTCATTCCAATCGACATTTCGACTTGGCAGATGACGCACTCCCGAGCATCCTTTCTGACCACGATGTCGGCGGAAACAGGCTCTTTGCTTTTGTCGTGGAGATACTCCACGAATCTATAATACACAGAATGCAGTTGGTAACTACTGATGATACGTAAAACCGAAGTAAACAACAAGTGTGAGGCAAGTGGTGCTGCACGTACCCTTTGCCGTGCTTAGCACTCATCATGAACGCAGGAATCGACACATCCTTGCTTTCGCCAGTTGAGTCCGTCATGGTGTACGGCCAGATATTAGCTGTCTGGATAATGATCACACCTACAGCACCAGCAGCTTGCGCACGAAGAACTTTGCGGGCAAATGTACAGCCTCCACGTATCATCACGACTACCTACGGCAAAAAAATAAGTTAGCTGTTCTATACTCTCGCGCGATAATTTCTACACAGTTCTACCTTGCCGCTTATTTCACTAGCATTTTGGAACGGGTTCGCCCCATCAAACGGTTCGGCCACAATTACACTGCGCTCCGAGAGCGACTCACACGGTCCAAAGTTTGCAGGCACAGCGATCACCTGCAGTCAATACCCGCACACGCCAATCGAACATACGTCAGCTCCACTACCCCTTCCGCTATTACAAAAGATCTCCGCTCTCGACTTGGTACGAGCAACTACCTACCTCCCCTTGATACCTCTCACAGCCACGGCCACCTCGATAGTCGACGCCTGGTCGGCAGCAAAAGACCCCAAGTTTTCCACTACAGGTAGACGCATCCATCAAAGCGTAGCTTCAGAAACCGTATCAGAGCAACAGTCAAGCACCTCGCCAGCCCACGAACCAGCCTCGTCGGACGCAGGTCGCCGCGCTCCGTTGTCTGCTCCGTTCCAGCCGCCTCCGATTTCTGTCAACAAGCGCATCACCATCGCCTGCAGCTCCTGCACACTCGTCGCTGGATTAAATTGAGTCTCCGTAGCGTTCTGGACCATGGCGATAAACCCTCACGACGTTAATTATTTGCAGGTATCAGCAAGCCACAGAGACCGTCGCACCTGCCCCGCTGTCGTCTGTTGTCGACGCTCCAACTCGCAGCCGCACACCAAGCACCGCTTGCCATCTGCGGTATAATATCGGCGTTGTATCAGCTTCAGCAGTTGAATTGTCTCTCAATCGTCCTCCCCACCGGCGGTCCAAGTCTGTGCCACTTCGTCGCAATCTCTGCAGAAGAGCTCTGCCGCCGTCCCATTCTACCGATCCATAGTCATCAAGAAAGTCAGCTAGCCATTCTCATAGAGCTGAGTCGAAGAGAGAGCTACGGACGTCGGTGGCCGGCGGACCAGTGAACGCCAGGTCATCGAACGACGCCATGCTTGCTACCAATTGTGACACTAATTTTACGCTAAAATTTATTAAGTTTTAGTTAAAACGCTTGTCGATCCTGACAAGGCGCGTTGATTCACTTGCCAAACTACTATTATAATCACTAATCACTAAAAGATTACATTCCGCGGCAAAGCATGTCGACCAAAGACACGAAGTTTTAGCTCGAGCAGCGCAGCCGAAAGCGCTAGGACCTAAAGTGCTCATTTGGCATGTCCACGAGCTACTCGTTAAGATGCCGACTGTGCCCAAGCACGCCCTTATCGTTGGAGCTTCGTCTGGCATCGGCCTCGCCATGGCACAGCAGATCGCCCCCTCGTGACCAAAATCACGCTTTGCTCGCGTTCGTGTCCGCCGGAGATGGTACCGTCTGTGAAGGCCAAGAACCCGGACGTAGAGGTGGAGTACGAGCGCCTGGACATGGCGCTGCTGCGCGACGTGCGCAGGTTCACGACCAAGCACGCGGACACGACATTTGACTGGGTCGTCTTGACGGCAGGCATGCTCTTCTTCTGTGAGCGTGTTGAGACGTCGGAAGATTTGGGCACGAAACTGGCCACCATGTACTACGCCCGGTAGGTTGTTTTTGCCGATGGGGTTCGTCGCTAATAGTAGGAAGAAATGCTAACTGGTTCCACCGTGAGAGCTTTATGTTGGTGCACGACTTGCTGGCGAACTTGAACCGCCCTGGCGTTCGCGTGCTGTTAGTCCTGGCTGCTGGACAAACGAACGTCTCTCCGGATCTCAATGATCTGGGTCTGCAGCGTTCGTACTCTATGAATGGTGTCGCCAATGCCACAGTTCTCTACTTGTACGTCGACGATTGCGTCTTGTGACCGACCGTTGATTGTACGGGAAGCTATCAAAGCTGATGTTATCTGTTGTGGACAGGGACCTCATGGCTCAGTCGATGTCGGAGCACGCGCCACTCGCCACCTTCATGCACATCGAACCGGGATTCGTGAACACGAATCTGATGGACAACGAAAGTTCCTGGTGGTGGGTCGCTGGCCGATGAAGGTGGCTGCTCTTCTGCTAGCGGAGTCTCCGGAGAAGTACGAGAAAGGCTTGATGCAGGCGCTGACAAAGTGCGAGTACGCCTCGGGCTGGAAACTGCTCAACAAACGAGTGGAAGGGGTCTCAAAAACCAAGTTCCACACGGATGAGCTGAAAGATGCCGTGTGGAAGCACACGCTGCAGACGATCGACGGTATTTTGCAGCAGTGAAACCGAGTCGTGACGTGGCTCCATCTTCGTCGTAAAAGCAGACTATCACGTCTTAGTGCGCATTCATTCGCTCACAGTGACGATGGCCTTCATAATCATCGTTCTTGTCGCAGTGTGATGTCCATCTCTGTCCACCGAGACATCAGCAGCAACAACTGTCGCAAAATCCGTCGAGCTTTGGTAGAGCAGCACGAATGCCAATGACCTTGTAATGACTGGTGCTCGGCTGCCGCTGCGGACACGACAGCATTTGCAGTCGAAAATTCGAGGTTGCATTTCAAAATTCTGTGGTGTCCATGCTCTGCATACTGAAACCAAGCCACCTCGGATGACGTAACAAGTCGGCAGGAGTGATGGTCCGTTTTAATAAACGCAGAAATAAAAACAGGGCAGGAAAAAGCGCCGTCGGGCAAGAGCTCCGTTTGTGCGCAGCCCAGACGCTGCCTCGCGTCCAGTTGTGCGGCTGCAGTGGTTCCTCGGTGTGCGTGTATTACGCCAAGAGCGTATCTCGAGATTTCAGCGCTCCTGACGATGGTGCCGACCGCTAGTCCGACGCTGCTGACCCAATCACCACGTGGCAGCTCCAGCCCCGGCACAGTGGATTCTCCGTGAGGGTTGTGTGAAGAAGCGCGCCATCGTGGCATGGAGTTAAACACAGCGAGGACTCATGCTCCGCCTGCAAATCGGCGACCAGTCTGCTTTTACGACGTGCCCTTTAGCTTCCACTATGGAAGTCCGGAACGCGATTGCCGTCAACCACAACTTACACAGCCATAAACGAGGCGGTGGACCGGCATCAAAACCCTCTTTAAACGTATTTCATGTGAAATCAAATGGATACAGAAGTGAAGAGGCTACCAGTCTCCTGTTTAATCTGCACCGCGAGATACTATAGATAGCGCTGCTACACAGATGCCGCTAAAATTACTTTTTCAGGGTTGTGCAAAGGGTGTTCATTTCGTAATTTGCCCTGAGCAACACAAGCAAGGAGACACCCTTGCCAGAAGAAGACACAGACAGCCATGGCCGACAACCCAGTCGTCGACCTCCATCACAAGCGCAAGCAGCCCTCCACCTCTGACAGCGACATGGACGCTGCCAGTCCTCCCTCAAGGTGCTCGAGACAGAGGAGTACGAGTTAGCAGTAGGAATCGCCACAGACCGCGGGGGCAAACTGAACCAGGAGGTACGCGAATATCTATTTCTAATCAATTAGTTGGCACTATTTCTGACCTGATCTGATCTTCGATTGTTGCAGGACGCCTACTTCATTGGAGGAAAGTCGTCAAGCGCCTCACACTGAACGGCTACTCGAGCTCTGCAAGCGGATGCTTTGGCGTCTTCGACGGCCACAGCGGAGATCGAGCGTCGAGGTTCTGCGCTGAGAACATTTTCCCCGGATTCTCGAGCAGCTGGAGCTGGAGCCGTCAGTGAATGACGCCATTACAAACGCCGTACGGTCACTCGGTACGTGTGCCTCAGTCCGCTGCTTCGGTAAACATTGGAGTTTCCGCCATCTTATCTAACCTACTCCTATCCATTTCAGATGCTGACTTCTGTGAGATCGCTCGCAACAGTTCCAGCTCCAGACTCGCAGCCGCCGCACAGAGAAATCAACGCCGTTCGTTCGCAGTTGAGGATGGCTCTACTTGCCTCGTTGCAATGATCCGTGACGGGCTCTTGCACGTGGGCAACGTCGGCGACTCCCGTGCGATCATCGTCACAAATATGGGAGACGCCATCCCAATGTCTGTGGACCAGAAGCCAAACCGCAAGGACGAGCGCCAACGCCTGGAAGCCAAGGGCGCGTTCATCACGGCCAAACCCGACTTCATGTACCGCGTCTGGCCGCTGAAGAAGATGGTGGACGTCCCTCGGGTAAACGGTATGCTGGCAGTGTCGCGCTCCATTGGCGACCTGTCGCTCAAGCAATGGATCTCGTGTGACCCAGAAGTCAAGACCCACAAGCTCACAAAGAGAGACCGGTTCCTCATCATGGCGTCGGACGGTCTCTGGGACGTGGTGACCAGCAAAGCGGCAGCGCAGCTCGCAGCCACGTTCAAGGACCCCCAGGATGTTGCGGACGCCCTCTTGGCCCTCGCATTGTCGAAACGTCCTCACGACAATGTCACCATCCTGACTGTAAAGCTCGAGGCTTATGCTTACAGTAGCAGCCGAACGGACATCTCCACCAGCTAAGAACTCACGCTTCTTCACTTATCGCGTGCTTTCTTCCGATCCCCAAGTGTATTGCCGTTATTTAGTTGTCGATAATTTGCTAAGCAGAATGCCCAAGTTTCAATTTCATGAGTTTGTTAACTTGTCATACTACTACTGAGATGGCTACACTTGCGAAAAACTATGTAGCCTACACTAATTTTAGTAGTTTTTGTCCCGCATTTCGCATACAGTAGCCAAGAGAAGAAGATGCCAGCGCTGGAAGTGTTCGGGCGCCGTAGTCGCATGGTGGGGAGCGACGATTTGTACTGCCCTGCGCTGTTCCTGCTGCTGTACCAGCTCCCTCTGATGCTGCTGTGCGTGTTGTACGCGTGTCTGTGGCGTCGCTGCTCGTCCACTTCTCTGGACGACAGCGGCCTCCCGTTCTGGTACATTCTGGGGGCGTCTCCGCTCTTTTTCTTCCGCTGCTGCATCTACCTCATGATCATGCACGTGTCTGCCAAGGGGACCATCGTGGACCACGAGCGACGCGTGTTGATGCCCAGGATGCTGCACGTTCACACACTTTGGTCCGTGCTGTTGATGGCCTATGGAGCCGCAGGAATATGTTGCTGGTACTTCAGAGATATGTGTCGTCCTGACGCTCGCTTCGTACTGGTACGTACCATACTTTCAAATTTAAAAAATATTGCACGAGGAATTGTGCACGGCGAAATGAAAGTACTGATTTAAGCGAATTTGTTGAATAGGCGATCGGTGCGTTTTTGGTGGGAGAAGTGAGCTTCACGTTCTCGCTAGGCTTGTGCATACTTGGGGACACGCAGATCGATGAAGCCCTGGGGCCAGAGAAGCCGCCCGAGGACACGCTGGATCCTTATGGTAACGCTATTGATTCTGAACGTCAATCGTTGTTGGATGGTATGGACACGGTTGGGGTCTGAAAACTGATTGATATTGTTGTTGCTCACGTGCTATATGCTGTTTATTCTGTAGATTCAGAAAGAGCTGTGCCGAGCTCGGACATGTATGTGCCGCACGGTCAGCGGCTGTGGAAGCAGCGTTGTACGCGCTGTTGTATGTGCTTGCGATGCTTCACCTGCAACTTGTTCGGTGGTGCTGGCACGCGACATGACAGTATGTCGGTGGTCGCAAAGGTGTTTTCGCGATTATTCTATGGTAGTCCGGACCTCGTTATCTCGGATATTGTTGCGGGATTCGTCCTGCTAGCGGCCGTACAGGCACATGAAGAACACCACGAGGTTATTGCTACTTCTCCACACCGCGAAGGAGATGAAGAAGAGGAAGAAACACTTGGAAAACTGCGTGCGCGACTACGCGCTAGTACGAAAAGTTTATCTGGCAGCCTGAAAGGAAGTACTGCAGGTGCTACATCGATCGCTTCAATGAGTGACACATCGTTACATGAGTCATCACTGGACGGGGAAGAATCGAGTCGCTTCATTTCAATAGGCATATCGTCTACCTCACCAAAGTCCCAACCGCAAGGCAAGACAGAAAGAGAGGAAGCCGAATTCCAAAAGTCGACCAAGCCTTTTACTACCACCCAACAGACCCGGACCTGAACGATGTGGAGTTGATGAATCGCCTTAAGGAGCTCACACACTATTCAAAGTATGCGATCGGTATCTACGGCTGGATGCTGTATGTTTGGTCCCACCCATGGACGGGCACCTTCCGGCTAGCATTTTCCTGTCTACGACGCAATTTGAAGTGGGTTCACGGTGACAACTGGTTCCACTTAAGTCAGACGGCACTACAGCTTGAAACAAAAGTGCGCAGCGATGACATCGTGTATTCAAGTTTCCGCAACTCGGTCTACCTACCAGCGTTTGCAGTTATGCTGGACCATGAGCGACAAGAGGTCGTCATCGCCGTTCGCGGCACGCTCTCCCTCGAAGACTGCCTCACGGATGCCATTGCGTATGGCATGTCTATGGATGACGTAGCTAAACGCTGGGGCTGTGATGGCGTCGGTGAATACGCCCACCAGGGTTTCCTTACCTGCGCCGAATCCATTTACCTGGAGCTTAATCGTCTCGGCATCCTTGACATGCTGTTCGACGAAAAGTCCACGTCGGCCATTGCGACGGACGCTGTGAACCCATGCGAGCGCGGTGCATATCGTAACTACGGTCTTGTGCTCACTGGCCACTCACTCGGAGGAGGCACAGCTGTGCTTCTGGCAGTGATGCTACGTCCTAAATATCCACAACTGCGCTGTTTCGCGTTTAGCCCCCAGGATGTACCATGTCTCCTGGCCTTGCTTCACGCTGTGCAGCCTTCACGTCTTCGGTTGTTGTGGGTGATGACATCATAGCACGATCGTCGATCGCTTCAGCCGAGGAGTTACGTGACAATGTGCTGGATTTAATCGGGAGGAGCAAGGTGAACAAGGCTGCTATTCTACGGCAGGTAATCTATTGGCGAACCCCAGACGAGCTACTGCACAATAGCCACGACGAACACTCTGCGTTCGACGACGACGGTGACACTACCTACGCTACGAGTGCACTCGCCCTTTATTGCACATTTGTCTAATTACCGCACAATGTTGCAGCGTATTCAGGAGTCGGAGCCAATCCACGAGCTGTCTATTCCAGGGCGTGTGATACACCTGAAGCGCGTTGTGCGCGCCAAGGGGGCCGCCGGGTGCTGGGTGTGTTGTCGGCCTGGTGGTGGTGGTGTATGCTGTACAGCGCGCACGAATTACCGCTTCGCGTGGGCCACTGAAGGCCAATTCAGCAAAATCCGTATTGGGCGCACTATGCTGGACGACCACTTTCCGGACAAAGTGCATTATGTACTAAAGGACTGCGTCAAGCGCATGAACAATCATGAGGCGGAATGTCTCTAGGACTGTCCATCATATTTATCGATGAGATTGAATTTATTGTGGTAGGCAGACAACAAGAAGATTTGTGCATTGGTCGCACTCGGCCTTGGCCTAAGTCCGCGGGGTTCGCCCGCACACGACGCACTGCGACGCTTCTGCTTTGTTCGTCATTGTGCACAGACTGCACGTCCAAGTCGGCATCTGTGCAACGGCTGCTCTAGCAGGCGCTGATGCTTGAATGGGTACTGCCGCTGGAACCTGTATCGAGGAAGGTTCAGCAGAGGCGGAATGCACAACTTCGTCAATGCTGTTGCTGCTGCTACTGCTGGCGGAATGGTGATACCCATTTGTGTTGTTCTGTTGGTATGGAATACTGCACTCAGGTTTTACTGTCTGCTGCTGCTTGCACGCATTTAAATCAGCCTCCGACCCGGCTGAATACAGCGGAGGATAAGAAAGTGGCATCGGAGTCGGAGGGGTGCAGGCTTTGCAGTGACAGTGCGCAGTTCATCCTCCAGCACCCGGATCCTGCGTATTGCTGCTGCCATGGCAATCTCAAGATCCTCTTGTGCTCCACTAGACGCCACATTTCCGTCCTCCGCTTCATTACCTGCATACATCGGGGGCTAGGATTGCCTGCTGGCGATGAGAGGAATGGAGCGCCACGGAAATAGTAGGAGCTCCATAACGTTACTTGGCGCAGGACAGCTTGAGGATCAGGCAGTATTGCGCGTGTGTTACTGGCACGATAGAAAGGATTCACGAAACGATCTTCTCCCAACAAGCACGCCCAAAGCGATGGAGTTCTTTCACGAACGTTCCACGCGCTGCGTTCGCGTTCGCAGTTGCCTAAAAAGGTACCGTATCTCCCGGAAAACAGTGCATCTGCTATTGCCTCCAGCATACGCTCATTGAATTCGAAATACGTTGGGAAAATACGCGTGAGCTGCCATATGCAGTCCAAGAACTGCAGGAAGATTGGGGCTTGCTGGTCGTCGTCATCTTCAGCCTTACCCGGAGCCACACGGTCTTGGAATTTATGACCTGCGCGCACCCATTCTTTCTCAATAATCTCGATTAATCCTCGCCGCGTTCGGTAGCGCGAATCCACCAGTAGCTGCGCGAGCCCGCAGAGCTGAGCCGTACGGTCCCAACCGTCACTGCAATGCACAAGCACTGTCGTACCTTGGGCCTCGAGAGCGCGAGCAACTTGTAATGCGCCACTAAGGACGCGACGTACGTGCGAAAGCCACTTCGTGTCTTCAACGCGAGACCCCCACGCGAGATCCATCGATTCGGTATTGGTCGTCGTGGCAGTAAAACCGCCAAGAGCACGCACAGCCTCGATGCTTTCGCGCATCGCGTGGATATTGCCAATGTTAAGGAAAGTCACGCGCGTGCGCGAGGTTCCCACTTTCAGTCCCACCACCAGTTAGATTGTTCACACGCGCATTTAGCTCTGGACGACAATCAGCGATCCAGATCTTGCGCGTGGGTGGTCCCGGATAAGACGACGTTGGCCCAGAAGCCGCTCGAGCAATGTGAAGTAGGTACTGTTCATCAGAGGAGTTCTGTGCGTGCAGAATCCCCGTTTGGGCTGTGCGCATCGCCACAAAGCAGCACCATTGCGCGCATGCACGTAGCTGCAGATCGGCAATCTCCCCTTGGATCGGAACGACGCTACCGCACTCACCTCCGAATCACTAGCAGCAGCAGGCACCACAAGCTGTCTCGGATACGTCGGACACATGGCAAAGGCGGCATTCAGCTCAGTCACTCTGTAAGCACTACTCCCGTCTCTCAATGCCACTCCCATCCGCGCAAAGTCCTCGTATACATCGTACAGTGCATGAGCTTGTAGATCGTCCTGTGTCGCTCCCATGGACGTAAATGCGAACAAACTCAAGGGCGAGTCCACGTAGGCGAATCGATTGAGCGCCGGCAGGAGGCGATGCACGTCCCCGCCCAGCGTCCAGCTCCTCAGGTTTTTGAACTTGATCACGAGTCTTGAAGGGGTGAGAAGCCCGCTGCTATTGCCACTGGCGTAGGCGTTCAAGGACCTGGACGCAGTCGCCGTCGCCTGCGGGTAGGAGAGTCTCGCCAGTGCCGCTCTTGGCATTCCTTGTATTGCAACGTCCAGCAGTCTGTGGAAGTCCCCGGAAGTCCGCAAAGAGGTGCTTTGCGGCTCAAACCTCAGTCGGAACGACGTGATGGAGAGCGTTCCTGGGATGTCTGGCAGGTTCAAAGCAGCGGGGAAGACGAAGGCGCAGCTGACAGTCGTCACAACAGTCTCTGCCGGCAATAACGAGGAGCTGGTGGCGCTGTTTAGAGCGCTGTTCATGGGAGAAAAGTCAAACGACGAGGACGAAGAGGACGGAGAGAGCGACGGCGCAGTGGAAGACGAAGGAGGAGCAAAGAGACCGGAAGGAGACGGAGAAGGAGGCGGAGACGCCTTAGGGGCGAAGTCTTGGGCGCCAGAGCCATGACGCGAGCCATGCGAGTGTGGTGAGCGCATTGGCCAGAGGAGGAAGTGGCTGCAGACGTGCAGCGAGCCCCCGTGTGGGTGATGGCAGTGCACGCACCTCCTGCAGAAGAAGCCATGGCGAAGTGGCGATTTATTACCTGAAGTAACGCAATGTTAAAGTTACATTACCATGTAGCCATCACAGCTGTGACTAAGATGGCTACATTCATGAGTTGAAGAGCTAACGCCGTGGTTGATGCGGTGGAAGTGTCTCCACCCCATCCAGTGCGTCGAGTAGGAGCTGCCATGACGTTGTCGCCAGAGCCGCTGCCAGTTGAGACGGTGGAATTGGTCGTTGACGTGACGGAACTGCCGTCGTCGCACTGCTCCGTGTCGCTCTTGCCAAAGTCCTGCGTCCAGTAGTGTTTGTACCTGCCATCGCCGTTGTAAGCGTAGGCTGCTCCTAGCATCGTGTAGTCGCCTAGAATGTTGTGGCGATGGCCTTCTGAGTTCATCCACGCGTCCATGACTTCGGCCACGTCCACTTGACCAGCAGCCACGTTCTCAGCGACGCCGTTCCAGTCGTAGCCGGCGTTGTCGACCCGCTGCGACATGGTCGAGTCATCGGACCCTGTGTGGCTCATAAAGTCGTTGACTGCTTGGTCGTCGGAGTGGCTTTGGGCAGCTTCCTGCAGCTTGCTGTTGAGGCAGAGCGCAGCGAGACCTTGAGCGGCGCGTTCGTCGTTCACGCGGTCGAGCATGAGTCCTATGTAGTCGGAGGTTTGGGAGTACGTCTGCAGCTTGCGACTACGCAGAGCCGCGTTGGCACTGGAGATGGCGATAAGGAAAAGTACGAGGGTGGAGATGAACTTCATGTGTTCCTGATCAGGTCAATTGAAAAGTGGTCTGCTGCGTGGGTAAGGCCCCAGAGATGGCTGCAAATACTGGATACAGATATCCATCAGTAGGTTGGGAGATTAAAACGTAATCGAGAGGAGTCCGCAATCAATGGCAATGACCGCCTCAGTGTCACACGGCGAGTTCTGTGAACAGTCATTCTTGACGCGCGCCAAATCGCTTTTTTCATGCATTGGTTCTCATCGACTACGAACCTCCTTAGCATGGACCATGGTCAAGGAGGCGATAAGCTGATGCCGTCATCAGCCGATGAGGTTATTAGCATTGGGCTCTGTTTTACCTGGCCTGCGACCATAAATGCCACCTGCACCTGCTGGCAGAGGCACGATGACGTTGACGCTGCCATGCTTTCGTTGTCGTAATTGGCTGGTCCAACACCAATGCTGATGGAGCTATCTGCTGATTCTTGCTGTAAGATTTCGGGGCTTCTTGGGAACTATCAACTCATCATAGACGTATCGGGCGCCATAACTGCATGGTGTGAAGATTGAGATTTTCTCGCATTCGTAGCGCACTTGCTGGAGTTCATCGTCAGTTTGAAGCAAGACCAGAGCAAGCTCGGGACAAGTTGGCTGAGCGCAGCAACCTCAGCATCATCATCTTCTACTACTAGACGATGCAAAGTAGCTGCGCAGATCCGACCCCAAAAGGCTATCACGTCATGTGTTTCGACATCGCGCCGGTGATTTCGATGATAAAGTGGGTGAAGACAACGACTTCCGCTGACTTTTGGACTGGGGTTGAGTCATCAGCTGCAGAAGTGCTGGGATGACTCCTAAACGCACCATTGCGACACAAAATGCTTTGATCACACTCAAGTTCGCGATGGAAGCACTCGTTTCCAGTAAAATGCTGTCACATGCCTGACCCGCCACGACCTCCTCCTGGAAACACTTGATGCCTTGCAGCATGTGCCGCTCCAGCAACAGGCTCACAGATGCATCTTCAGCATCAGGATCGTCGCCATCGTCATTGTTCGTTTCACAAAGCTGCAGTTGTATATGCTGATAGGTAGACAGCAACAACGCTGGACTCGGCATGTAAAAAAAAGACAAATTGATGTAGCCATCAACTATTTTTGGTGATAGTAAAATCAAATTGTGACCGACTAAACTCGACATGCGGCGGTCGGCGCGTCTCCTAGCGGCGACAAGTTCTCGTGACTTGCACAGCGTCAAACTCGAAGGCGCCAATGCTACCAGTACTCCAGTCACTTGTGCATCCTCTGCAACAATTTCGAGCTTAAACTCGCAAATGAAGAGAGAGAACGGCGCCTCCGACTGCTGGGTATCATTATGCAGCACTCGCGATCTGTCGTGCGCATTGACACTGGAATCAGGACAAGTTTTCTCGTGGCGAAGACATCCGAAGGATTTGAGGGAGTGGTTGGGAGTTGTGGGCCGCCGGGTGTTCGCTCTGCGCGAATGCAACGACTCGGTGCAGTTCCAATGTCTCCATCCGTCGGACTGTACGTCATTTCTAGCTGAGACCGTGAGCGTGTTTAACAAACGTGCTGTTTGTTTTCAGTGCCGTACAAGCAAGCTCTGGATGAGTTGTCCAACTACTTTCGCTTGGATGTACGTTATCGTTATTGCAGCTACTTGAGGGTTGAGAGAAGCTGCTGCTTGGCGTTGACCTGGGTTACAAATTGTTTGGGCAGGTGAATGCTGAAGCTTTGTACGAACGCTGGACGGAACCTGCAGACCAAATGACAAAGATCGTTTCGAGGTTGCGTGGAATGCGGATCGTGCGGCAAGATCCTGTTGAGTGTTTGTTCTCGTTCATTTGTTCGTCAAACAACAACATCGCCCGTATCCAGGGTATGGTGGACAACCTCAAGTCTACGTATGGGGACTTGATCTACACGAGTGAGGCCGAAGATCAGGAAAAATCGCAGCACCTCTTCTACGCATTCCCCTCTGTTGATACGCTGGTCGACAAATGCAAAGAGGAAAAGCTCCGAGCGCTGGGGTTCGGCTACAGAGCAGCCTTCATTGTCAAGACTGCCAAGCAGTTGCAGGAGCTAGGAGGGGAGTCGTATCTCCGCAGGATTCGTGATGGCGAAGATGTTCAGCCAAAGACCAAGAAGGTGAAGGTGGCCAAGGATCGAGATGGACAGAATGAAGGCGTCTCCTATCATGCCTATCAGGACGCCTTGATGGTGTTCACTGGTGTGGGGCGCAAGGTGGCAGATTGCGTGGCGCTCTTTTCACTGGAGAAACTGGAGGCCATCCCTGTGGATACTCACGTCTGGCAAATCGCCTGCCGCGAGTTGGACGCTGGTCTTAGCGACCGAAAGAGCATTACACCCAGTGTCTATCGCACGGTGGGCGACTTGTTTCGTCAGCGCTTTGCGCCGCAAGCGGGTTGGGCGCACAGTGTTTTGTTTGCTGGGGACCTCTCTGCTTTCCGACCAGAACTTCCCGGTGGAGTGAAGAAGGCCAAAGCAAAGCGAGTCAATGCCAAACCAAAGACCAAAGAGCTGAGCTGAGAAGATCTCCAATAAAGTATATTGTAGCCATGTGTAGAAGTGCATTGGATGTGCTCGCAGAGGCTTTGCAGAGATCGTAAAACTTGCTCTGTGTGACTGACGTCGGAGAACCAGTCCGTTTGTGCAAGTTCAGACGATGATTATCTGGACAGTGACTAAGACCTCATTGGCTTGAGGCACCGTGCCTCGCTTTCACAACGTATTACTCATCTCAATGTCTTCATTGTGTCACTTCGCGCCGTTCGAATGGCGCAGCATGGTGGCCACCAATATATAGCCAGCACCGTGTGTTCGGCACCGCCCATGCTACACCACCGATTAACACGCACAGTGGCATAAGGAAATACGCAGCAGATCGCCACATTTTCGTTTTGCGGCGCCAACTCACAGCAGTTCCGAGTATCACGATGGAGGCGACGGTGTTTGCTTGCTTGATCATGGGCGTTATCAGTGCATTGCTGGCGCTCGACAGTGCTGGTAAGGAGAAGTAGACCTCTGGCGGCTCTTGATTGCTACGTTTCAATCTGACTGGTGTTGTTGTGGTTGATACCATATGACGTAGCTTGCACGGGAGGAATCCTCGATGCCTGTGTGCTGTCGCCACCTGCTAACATGGTGACGTTGATCCTGAGCACGGCGACGTTGGTGCCCGTAGGCGCCTGCCTCATCACAGCGTGGCTGGATGCTCGAGGCGGTGCGACTGACGAGCACAAGCCGCTCATGTAAGAGAGGCCAGTCTGGGTTGGGCCTATGGCGTTACTGATACTTAGGTCTTGCTTGTGGACGTTTTGCAGGAGTACAACTGGGGACTCGTCAACTTCGGTGAAGCGACCGAGACGTGTGATCACGTATCTCTATGCCAGTCACTTGCTGTCCGCCTGGGTATGTCGTTTCTTTTGTCCGAGGTTGTGTGCAATGCAGTAGACTGACGCCGTCCGTGGTGTTTTCCTTCCTTACAGGGTGATCGCATGTGGGGCTTTGCCGTGCCCATTCTGTTCATGGACATCTTCGTAGACACGCTGCTACCAAGTGCAGCCTTCTCGCTGGCCATGTACATTGTGTGCATCTTCATGATCCCGACGGTGGGGCATCACTTGGATCTGTGGAACCGCTGGACTGCCATGAAGTATGCCATTATCCTCGAAAACTTCATGATCGTGCTCAACTCGGTGATACTGGTGCTGATCCTGTTGCTTACGGACGCCGATGGTCTGCACAAACCCGAGTGGACGTGGACACTCTCTCTGCTGTTCTTTGGCACTTTGGTCTGTGGTGGTGTGGGTCAATTGCTTAACGATGCACAGACATTAGGCATCGAGCGCGACTGGGTGGTGGTTATAGCTGGCCCGGACGACTCAGCAACGCTAGCCAAACTAAACACAACCATGCGGCGCATCGACTTGAGCTGCAAAATCCTCGGGCCTATGGCCTTCGGGTTGATCGTGGATTTTGCGGGCACTGATGTCACAACGCGTGCCATGGTAGGTGCTGCGGTGGTGGGGCTATGGAACCTGATCTCTACACCACTCGAGTATTACATGACACACGACATTTACCGTCTCGTACCGGAGCTAGCAGAACGTGAAAGTAGTGATGAAGCTGACGCCAAGGGAGAGGTGGCGCCGACGTCGACGTCAAGTGACGCTACCATGGGAACACTGTCGCGATACGTTAAGATGTGGGGCAATTACGTCAAGCACCCGGTATTCCTGGTCAGTTTTTCGAGCTGCGCGCTGTATATGACGATTCTGAGCGGTGGAGCCTTGAACATGTCCTATCTCAAGTGGCGGGGCGTGCCCAACTCCATTCTGGGTGCCTGTCAGGGAGCTGGAGCTTTCACTGGGCTCTTAGGGACTATGATTTTCCCCCACTTGAGAAGCAGCATGAAGCGAGTTGAGCGCGTGGCTGTGCTGAGTGTGTGGGTGTTTTGGCTGTGTCTAGCTCCTGTGCTGCTGGCATTCCTACTCGCTGGTGAGTCTGTAGTGTCCGACTATCTCATGTTGGGCTGTGTGGCGATTTCGCGTGCATGGCTCTGGAATACCGACCTTGCCGAGACGCAGATCATGCAGGAGTGGATCGCTCCAAACGAACGAGGGTCCATCAACTCGATGCAGACAGCCACTAGTCAATTCTTCTTCATTCTTATCATGTTGGTGAGTGTTGTGTTCCACGACCCGCGTCAGTTTGAGACACTCGTGATGTTCTCCCTTGCGGCTGTGTTTACTTCTGCAGTGGGCATTACACTGTGGGAGATCAAGTATGGGCGCAAGAGGGACATCTACGTTCCCGCGCGGGCTCCGTCTTCATCAAAGAAGGAGACAGCGTAGGATGATGCTTCAGTGAACAGCAAATCCCATCGTGCAGTACACCGATTATTGCGCTGCAGGACTGGATTAGCGAGTAGAGTATTAGCCGTTAATACCCACATATATGCACCACCGACGCCACCAAACTAAAGCAGATACTTATCAAGGGCTCAGAGTCGAACGAAAATGGACATCGGCACCTCAAACGTTTAACACAAGAAAAGAAGGCATCACTAAAAACTACTGGAAGTATCTTTCGTGAATCATCTGAAAAACACTTAACAGCGTCACGCAAAGATCTCTCTGCTAAATCGGAGGCGTGTTTGCCGTGGATGAGCTGCGAACGAAACCTACGGCGAGCAAAACACTCAAATGTAGTCAGTTGACTGCAAAATGCAAAAGTGAGTTTTAGTTAACACCTTGTACCTGGATATCATCTCCATAATGTGTTACATCCACGTGACATTCTCGTCGTTCAGTGCCTCCTAGATATAGCACAACGCAGCAAAATGTTCTAGATGGGTGCATGTCTTCTTCTCTCATGTTCGGCGCACCCACCAACACATGTAAGACTCCTTGCAAGCCTAAGCCAAGTTTTACTCGGCCATACACACTCTCACTCTCAAACTCGCGCGGTGGAGATGAAGTGGCGGTACTTCGAGAGGGGACGGCCTCCGGAAGACAAGACTTCACTGCCGGGACGACGTGCTATCAACGGGCGAGATCAAGTTCAAGAACCCTCAGCTGCAGACCTACAAGATCGTCCTCAAGTCCACGACAAACGTCTTGCGCTGCAAAACAGTGATTACAAGGCCAACGTGTGGGGACGAGACGTCAACGCGGCAAGGAACATCCTGGGTCTCCTGTGGAGCAAGCATTTCATGGGAAGCAGAGGGATGGAGGCATTCAAACGAGGAACTCAACTTTTGAATGAAGCCTCAAGATAATGGTGACTGGAAAAGCTCTGAGGCGTTCGCGCTGATGGATTCCTATAGCCAGTCACAATGGTGCTTGCTTGGGGCCATGCCCCTTGGCAAAACTCCTTTATAGTACTGGAGAGTTCGCTCTCGTCCTACAACGACAAGTAGTAGTACAAAAGTGAACAATCTGGGCACAGCGAGTAGGAGTTGCAGTGCTCTAACGTATTAAGCAAATATCTTCTACCTGCTTTTCTAAACTCTTTGCGGAAGGACCCGTGTCCCTCGCTCTACACCAACTATTGTATGTAGCTCACATGTTGAAGTGGTCCTTTAATGTCGATTGTCATGGCGGCTGGACAGAGTCCTGGCTTGAAAACTTCAAGGCGCTGTAGCTCTGGATATCTGCAGGCGCCTACTTGCTACACTGCCCCCAAGAGCTGCAGCCGAGTCATACCGTTACACATTGCATCTAGTACGTACGAGCATAGTCCTCGTCATCCTGAGGACCCATCGTGATATCAGTAGTTGCCACTTGTTGCGCGTTTTGACAAATCGATGATCTTTGAGTCGCTAAATCTCCAAAACCATGCTCTGGTTGCCGACGTGCGCTAATATCTCCTCGATGACGCCGTGCAATTTTTCTGAGGGTGACTTCGTGCTGTGGTCAGGAATCGATGCACGACTTTCTAACACCAAACTGTTGGCCCATTGGGCAGGATCTTTTGAGATCACCGAGGCGCTTGCTTGGTCTTTCATGAGTAGACACTTAATCACCGGAAAACTCTAAGTTTTCATGGGTCGCGTTTGAAATGTTACTCCGACTCAAGCCTCAACGTCACGTTAGACCTTTGATGATTATTCTTGCTACACTTCTCCTTCTCGGCAGTCACATCGTGCTCGATGCCGATCCTCTTCCACACGTCAGAGGGTGCAACGTACAATTTCATCGTATGTTGGGAAGATGAAGTCGGCCATCCGTGGACGAAGTCGACTGCTAGGCGCAGTTGTTTCCTGCCGGGTAGCTTGATTGCGAGCTGCAACTTTGCACCGCACCATAACCTCACCTCTCTTTGAGCAGGCAAGGCCCATCGGGACAATAGATCACCCCACACGTTCGTGACACCATCAAGGTGCTCAATCTTATAAGGCAGACCCACCAAAGCAAGGCCCACCGCTGAAGACGTGTACAAACGGGACGCTCAAGCTCCACAGCAGGATCGAACAGGTGGATCAAGTTTTTATGATCGCAATACAAGTGAAACCCGCCTTGACGCAATAGCACATAGTCTAGATTCTTGCCTGCCCACATGATGGAGTATGCTTCCATGTCAATGTTAGCCCAGTTCCGCTCAGCACCAGAGGACAATCCACGCTTACATATGGTATAGTAGACAGGTAATCTTGTTAGTCTTCCCACCATACGCCCCAACATCTACTTTTATAATGGTGATGCGTAGATCGCTCAGTCTATTTACAGCGGTGTACTGGTACTCCAGACACCGACCAAGTTGTTCCAGGAGCTGCACTACCAGCAAAGTACAATCCCCTCTTTCGCAGCCTTCCCCTCTTTCGCTGCCTTCTCTCTCTCTCTCTCTCTCTCTCTCTCTCTGGGCTCGAGATCTTTTCTTGGTGACCTTTCGAGATCCACACTGTAGCCTCCTGTTCTGATCCGAACTTCAGTCGACCTTCGTACTTTCCCATATTCCAGTTGGTATCATGTACTCACACTGGCCGAGATTGCTACTACCACCGGACACACACTGGTGCAACATTTTACAGAGTCGATACACCACATCCATACCGATAGCACGTGCTGTTGCCCCCACGCTGGTGCACCGCTCTACCATTCATTGACTTGAGTGACAATGAGTCCCCAGTCTACCTTTGAAGCATCAGTAAACACACAAAGCTTTTCATCATATAAGGAACGCGAGTGGCTGTGAGCAGCTAATCAGTGACTTGACAGCCTCAAAGGCAGCAACATCATCATCAAACCACTCCAACGTAACGCCAACGGCAAGGCGTCGTGTGCGAGAGAATGCCTCCAAGCTTCTCATGAAGTTGTTGCACCACATGCGTAATCGACCAAAGCGTCCCGCAGCCATCCAGCTGCGCACACGAACTGTTGCAGATCCGCTCCGGTTTTACCACTGCAGGCAGTGGTAGAACTTGTAGCGACAGTGACTGCAGCCGACGCTGACCACCTCACACAGAACGTCAAAGTGCCCTTTGGACAAGCCATTTTGTCTGGCCTACTCCAACATGCTGTCAATGTAATCAACACTACTGGATCAATCGGATCCTTCGGCCACAGGAACAATGACAGGAGGTTTGACCTCTGTCAACACAACAGCGCTCTTAAGTTCTAGCAGCTCACTCAATAAAGCACGAGGCAAACAGTAGCTATCTGATGCTGAATCAGCGCACTATGGAGCCGTTACCAGCACATTTATCAGCACCTCACACACGTTCGGCAAACCTGTAGCTGGTGTGCGCACTGCCTTCAACTTTTCCTTACCCGCTTCACATTGCGCGCGCAACTTCTCGGGCGCTTTAAACCTCTCATCGGCCGTGGTGGTGGGGGCGTTTGCGCAATCAGTGCGTGTCACCGCAGTGCAGGTAGCCCCGTAAAGGGGGACTTGACCCCGACTCAGAGGACCGGAAGCGGCAGATGCCTTAGACGTCTCGCTACCCACAGCTTGTTTTGGTTATAGGCTTTAGATGTGGTCCTTTATTCATGTCGCCTGTCCGCTTCTTGTCTGTTCTCCATGTGCAATACATGGTACTTATACTGGGATCACATCCTCTCTTTAATGGTGCCAAAGAGAGTAAAATCGTTTTTCTTCCCCTCACAGCATTCATATTTCACACGGCGAAGGACATCGTCCCGCAAAACTGTGGTTCAGGTTGCTGAGTAGGATCTTGCACCTCATCGTCATCCTATTTTCATATGTTCCATCACTCGACCGTCCAATGTGGCGCTGTGACTGGACCAAAAAATCAGACACGAACTTGAATCCTTACTGTCCTGAATTGGCCCCATTGAGAAGAGACGGTTGTGATTTGGATGTCTGACAGCTACATGCCATTTGGAAAGCTTTGGACTTGGACATCAAGGTGGAAGTGGGCATCACCACAAGACCGGAAGCACGTCCGTCCGAACGGATCTGGGGTACGTCTGGTCCGCCGACTTCCCGACGGTCACGTGAAGGCACAAAATGCCTCGGGAACGTAGCCCGAGGGACTTCCGCCCCTGGTTACATCTGTTGATATCTGTCAAGAAGTCCAAGAGCGCAAGAACACACGCGGTCCAAGCTGTACATTACGCCGAACGTCCAGACTCATGACATCGTCTCGACGGACCAAGACCGATACAGTTGAAGCCTAAAAGCGTACTCTTCACTGTTATCAACTCAAGACCATACAAGGATCAAGTGTGTCCAAGTATCCGTCCGAACGGAGTAGTAGTTCGTCCGAACGGACGGCCCCTCATAATGGACATGGCTGATCCCCATGTACCCAGTACCCAGTACGATAAACCTGACCATACAAAGTCCAATGTACTTCTGATCGACCAAGACGGCTGACCAAGATCTGTTATGCACGAAGAGTCAGACGGTAGCTGGACTCTGTGCCAAGTGACTGCATGCCAAGGATCTGCTGCACTACGACTGGACACGGTAAACCCACACCATACTGAGACCAAGTTAAGATGACACATTCAACCAAGATAATATTAACATACGTTTAGATTACAGATAACACTTAACATAGTTCGTTTTGCCTGGAAGGTAACCAGTTCCTAGAAGAAACCTGTCGGCAGCTGCGTTTATAATACCCCTGAAGGACCAAGTGGCTGCGCCGGAATCTGGACACGTCGAAACGCGAAGGACGTCGTGTGGAATCTCGATAAGTTAAATTCAAGTTAGACGGGGACCAGGCGACGCGAGCTCTCGGTTGAACCGTTCTATTTCATTTTCCGGTTAGTGGTTTCGTCCAACGGGACTTCTATCTTCATATTACCCTGCGGTTATAGGAGGTTGTTAGTAGTCACCCCTATAATTCGATTATTGTTTGATTGGGTTTGGTTACTGAACGTGCGTACCAAATAGATTTTCTTCCGCCATAATCGCTGTGCTTCTTTCCACATGAACGGGTTGAGCTTTGACAACAGTTTGTCCTACTGACGGTCAGTCATTCTCTGGATACAAATTTTTTGACGATCTCAACAATACATGACGGTGATTGGCTGAATCGTTTGTGTTGGTTGTGTTGGTTATTCGCTGGATATATACAATGGGGGTGAGTGTGATACTAATCACAGCCATTCAATTGGACAGAATTCATTATTTTTCGTTCAATTAGATCACGTTCCCTTAGAACCATTTGACGACGGAGACGCTGGCAAACAGCTTTCCGCGTTGAACTCGCCGAAGGCGAGGTGCAAGCATGCTGTTGGATTTCTAGGGCTGACAGCACGCTAAGAACGACACGTGAGCTTCGTGGTCACTCCTCATTGGGACGAGAGGATGCACGCCATAGCGGCGTATACTGGCAATCCACGAGCCGACAAGACCGACGCCAAGCCCTAGGGCCTGCGGAGGCGATGGTGTCGACCTACAGCAGAGCGTTGGTAATGAGGTAGACGATGACGATGTCGACGACGCCGAGGTACGACGACGACGCCAAAGACTCACGCTGAATCGACCCGTGGCAGCGCCTGGAGACCAGCAAGGTATGATATTTGCACATGTAGTTCATAGCCATCCCATATCGACTGGAATGAATTGCCATTTACGGAAAGCGCATATCAGATTGTAAATGGTACCGTAGGATATCTCCTTACTATGCGCTGGCGTCTTGATACTTGTAGAGTTGCTGCAATATTTCACGGCATGCTGAACCAAACTCGGTGCCATCTCTTGGGCGCGGAACACTGGCTTGGCTTGCGTTCCCATCAGGTTGCGACGTTTGATTAACGATGAGCTAATCGATGCGCTGGACCACTTCCTTTCCACGCGACAGCCGCATTTTTTTTAAACTCTAGGGCAATGCACTTTTCGAGTGGTAGCCTAAAGTTGTTGCTCTCATCGTCGATGTAAGCAGGGTAATACAGCGACAGCAAATCAGACAGCCTTTTAGCTCGGAACCGAACGTCCTCCTAGTCGTTGCTTTTGGACGCTTGTACTTTTAGTTGCTTTACAGTTCCATCAACATCTTGGCGATTAATCTCCACGGGCGCGCGGCGCCCATGTTCCGCTAGTGCAGTCTGGAGTTCGTTTTGAAATTCATTGACTGTTTCTGATTGGTTATTACCATAGTTTCCGGCCAGTAGCATTGCTATAAATCTATGAAAAATGTATATCACACTTCTACCGAACTATTTTTCTTAAAATACGGTATTTGACACTAATATGGTATCCCATCGAATTATGCACAAATCCACCACAAGTAACAGAGTAAAATGTCTGTTCGTCACGTGCGCTAGCGTGCCAGTTGAAAACCACAGCCCATTGGCTGCCGAGCGCAGCGAAGGCGGCCCCCATTCGCCAAAACTGCCTTTTGCTGCCGAGCGCAGCGAAGGCGGCCTGCGATTGGCTATAAAAGTGAATATAAATTTTGGTGTGGTCACATAATCGTACTTACGCCCCCGTTTTGAATATTGGAAACGGCGGCGCGGCGCGCTATTGAAGGTACGCTTGCGTGTGTGCTTGTTAGCTACAAGTATACCCGACATGCCATGGTGGTCTGAGGTCCCTGGGGGTTAGGGTGTAGAGACCTTTGCCTGGCCGGGAGGGGCTCCTGGTTTGGGGACGCGTGCTCTGGGGCTTTTGCCCACTGCCCACTCTGTGCGAGCGCACATTAGCGTCTGCCTATTGGCCTATACCTACCCGAAGCTTTCCCCAGTAGGAGCCGAGCGACTCCTTAAGCCCTGAAACGTTCCTGGAGCATTCGCCCCAAAATGTAGAGGAACAGGACGGGGTGGAGTGCGCCAAGGACCACCGCCACCGTACGGCCGCCCAACCTGGCAATGCCAACAGCACATTTTGCAATGAGTACCCTTCCGGACCGCAAGGGCGTAGATGGGGAAAGTGATTGGTTTATTATGGAAAGGGGCTTGGCGGTCGTGCAGCAACAAACTACTACCCAAGAACGACTCCGGCTACTACTACGTGCAGTGCACTTGGACATTCTGTCTAACGCGTTACATTACTCTGTTTCGTTTCGCAGTGAGTGAGCATGCCGCGCGGCAGGAAGAAGCGCACGCGAGAGGAGATACAAGACGCACTGGCTGAAAACGAGCGGGTGAACGCGACGCCAGCTGCACCAGAAGAGCAACGCGACAGGCAACGTCGCCAGGCCAAGCGGCGGCGAACAAGGTATGACCTGAACAAGGCATTGCGAGCCCTCAACCTCGGAGGAGAAGGCCAAGCTGTCGCTACAACGGGAGATACTGTTCAAGCTGCTCCGGGACCTCCAGCAGCCACTGAGAGCTCCGCGCGTGGCGTGGACCAGCCGGCATCCGACGCTACCGCGGTAAGCACTGATGCGGATCGCGCAGCAAGGAGGGCGCGAAATGCAGAGAGACTGCGAGCGAGACGCGCCAATATGACTCCGTCTCAAAGGGCAGCTGCTCGGCAAAGAAACACCGAGCGCCAACGTGTGCGCAGAGCTTTACAGCGTGGGGAACGACGTCAAGCTGAGAGGATGCAAAGGTGTGTTCACCAACAAGGAATACGGGCTACCCAGAGCCAAGAATAGCGCGAGCAACAGCAGCAACGTGATCGTGAACGAATGGCTCAGCGCAGAGCGGATGTACCACAAGTAGCGGTTGATACAGGACGAGAGCGCTTGAGAAACAGACGCCGGACCGCTCATCTCGCCGAAGCACTCGCAAACCACGAGGACTTTAACATCTCCATGGTCAGAGGGCGTAACGTCGTTGACGGACGACATAGACTTCCTACTACTACGGTGTGCGACATTTGCAACGCTTGGAAGTGGCCTGGCGAGTCCAAGGTTGGTTGCTGTCTCGAGGGTAAAGTGAAGCTGCCTCCGCTACGACCGGCGCCTCCCAGACTACTCCAGCTGTTCGGAGATAAGGAATTTCGCAAGCACGTGCGGGCGTACAACCAAGCGTTTGCGTTCACGTCGATCGGTGCGTCCTGCTCTGGCGGAAGCAGGTTTGAAGACGTCCGGCAGGACCAGAGCGTTGCAGGTCAACACGGAGTGTACACGTACCGGATCCAAGGCGCCATGGGGCATTATCTGGGCTCGCTACTACCGTATACAGACCGCAACACGGGAGAGATGACGGCACCCAAGTTCGCTCAGATCTATATCGTGGACCCGGACATGCAGCGCCGAGCAGAGAGACGCAGGGGTATTTTTGCAGACCTGGATCCGGTGGCGCTCTTGGATATCGAACAGATGATGCAAACGCATAACCCGTTCGCCCAGCAGTTCCTAACCTTCGGCGAGAAAATGCGAGAGCACAATGCAGACGAGGTAGTCGACGTTGTATTCCGTCTGCACGAAAAGGCTTCAAAACCCAAGGACATACAACCTGCCTACAATGTCAGAGGTGAGGGCGACAATGATCTAGGACGGGGATTTGGAGCAGTCTCGGAATTTACTACTCTACACGTGGCAACGCCAACTCCTGCGCCTGTTCGAGACAAACGCGATGTATGATCCTCTTCAATACCCATTGCTGCTTCTGTATGGAGAACTGGGATGGACTTTCCCGGATATCTACGAAGAAGACGCCATTTGCAGAGGCAAGCACGAGATGTCGCTCCGGGAACATGTTGCGTACAGGTTGTACCAAAAGGCCGACGATGAGTCCGTGCTACACCAAAGTGGGCGACTGTTTCAGCAGTATTGCGTGGACCAGCGAGCCAAGTGGGAGCAAGAGCAACTTCGCTGGATCGCCTCGCATCAGAACGAGATTCGCGCAGACCAGTACAGCGGGATTCAAGACGCTTTACTCAGCGAAACTACGGTTGAGTTAGGTGACCGCGAGAGCTTAGTTTCCGAGTACGGTCGCAGTATTGATGACTTGGCTCACCCCGACGAAAGGCGGAGTCGCCACTTTCTGAACCAAGTTGGAAAGAAAATTATCCTGCCGTTTTCTCATTCAGGTAGTCCACGCCAGATGTACCAGTCGTATCTAGACTCCATGGCTATGGTTCGGGTATACGGTAAATCAGACCTCTTCATTACGATGACTACCAGCCCGACGTGGGAGAAGATCAAGGAGAAACTTCCCGAAGGACAAACTGCTCAAAACCGCCAGGACATCGTGGCGAGGTTGCGGCAGCAAAAGTTGACAGCCTTTCTGAAGGACTTGGACGAGGGCATCTTCGGTCATGTGGTTGGTCGGATATACGTCGTGGAGTTTCAAAAGCGGGGTCTTCCGCATGTCCAAATCCTAATTATCCTGAAGGATGACGACAAGCCAGACACACGGGAAACATCGACAAGATTGTGTCTTCGGAGTTACCAGATCGCGAGGCAAACCCGGAACTTTTCGAAACGGTTATGACATGTATGATGCATGGTCCCTGTGGAGCTTCTCATCCAAGATCCCCCTGTATGAAGAATGGTAAATGCACGAAGGGGTATCCGAAGCCGTTTTGGAGGTTACTCGGGAAACGAAAACGGCTTCCCGTGTACAGGCGACGCCGTCGAGAGGCCGGAGTACTCAAGTTTAATGGCAGAGAATACGACAACGCTACGGTGAATCAGTGGGTGGTTCCGTACAATCCCTACCTCTCGCAAAAGTACAACTGCCACATCAACGCGGAAGTGTGCACAGAAATCACGGCGGTCAAGTACCTGTACAAGTACGTCTACAAGGGATCTGACAAGGCGATGATTACCTTGGAAACCGTGAACGGAGAATCCAACACGCGGGAGCCAAACGAGATCATTCGGTTCCTAAACGCAAGATACATCTCTGCGATGGAAGCATGCATGCGACTCCTGGAGTACTCGGTACAGGGAAATCCCACGCGGTCATTCAGCTTCCGGTACACTTGGAAATCGAGCAAGTGGTTACTTTCCGTTCAAGCGATAACCCCATTCAACTGCTTAGGCGCGGTAGCCGCACCAAGCTGACAGTATACTTCGAATTGTGCTGCAGTGAGCACGAGGATAATCAGCTGGCCAAGACGATCAAGTACCAAGATTTGCCCGCAGACTTCAAATGGAACGACAAGAGGAAGACATGGGAAAGCCGCCAAAGATACCAAGCTGCCATTGGACGTATGATACACGTGTCGCCCATGGATAAGGAAAGGTTCTACATGCGCGTGCTACTTACTCATGTCGAGGGACCAAAGTCCTTCGTCGATCTCCACACGGTCAACGGACACGTCTTCCCAACGTATCACGATGCCGCCTTAGAACGGCGCCTTCTTGAAAGTGACTCCGAATGGAAAGACTGCATGAAAGAAGCTGCCGATTTTCAGATGCCATACCAGCTTCGCCAGCTGTTTGCTACATTGTTAGTGTACGCTAACGTGGCAGACGTTCGGGCACTGTGGGACGAGTTCTACAAGCGCTCTCTAACGACTTCACGGGGCGCTTCCGCGATAAAGAAGGCCAAGAAAAGGAAGACTTGGTCAAGTTTCATACGCTCAAGAGCCTCAACGAATTCCTCCACGCAAGTGGGATGGCCCTCGACACGTTCCAAGATCAGCCGCAACTGGAGGAGTTCCCGGATTTGCTGGATACCTCGCTTCAGGAAAACAACCTCATTCGCCGTGAAATGGAGTACGATCACTCCGAGCTTCAAGACATCGTCGACCACTAGCATCGATTGAATCAAGATCAGCAAACAATCTACAATGAAGTCATGCAAGCTGTCGAAAGACCTACTGCTGGCAACAAACTGTTCTTCATCGATGGACCAGGCGGGACGGGGAAATCCACACTGATCAAGCACATGCTCGCAAAGGTCCGTGTTTCAGGAAACATTGCAATCGCGGTGGCGTCGAGCGGGATTGCGTCTTTGTTGCTGGTGGGTGACCGTACGGCGCACTCCACATTCAAGATACCATTGAAGCTGACCAAGACATCTACTTGCTCGATCAAAAACGATCTCAGTTGCATGAGTTGATCCAAAGGACCAGCTTGATTATTTGGGACGAAGCTCCGATGACTCATCGACACGCGTTTGAGGCCGTCGACAGAACTCTACGCGATCTTATGGACAACGAGGACGAGCCTTTTGGAGGAGACGTAATGGTGCTTTCGGGAGATTTCCGTCAGATTCTCCCTGTTGTTATTCGAGGAACATCTGCAGAAACAATCGACGCCTGCTTAAAGTCTTCGGAATTGTGGACACACTTTCGCCAGCTTCATCTGACGGAGAACATTCGTGTGCGGTCTGCTGATACCAAAAGCACCGCGGAGGAGGTGGCGGCGTTCTCCGAGTTTCTGCTTCGAGTTGGGGAAGGAAGACATGAGATCAACCAGCAGCTTGGTTCTGACTACATGAAGCTCCCAAGCGATATGTTGATCGAACGGCCACCGGAGGAGGAAACCGAAAGCAATGACGACGAAGCAATCCGCCCGGATATCATTCCAAAGGGGTTGAACCG
Organism: Phytophthora boehmeriae; assembly: GCA_011947355.1. NCBI lineage: Eukaryota > Oomycota > Peronosporomycetes > Peronosporales > Peronosporaceae > Phytophthora > Phytophthora boehmeriae. Next base: position 247,001 of record JAAVTJ010000055.1, on the reverse strand, counting down.
GACTATTGACGAAATGTATGCGGACATCAACAACGCCCACATCGCAACCGACGAGTACTTTGCGAACCGCACTATCCTGACGACAACCAATGCGGAGGTGCGGCGTATCAACGATGCTGTGGCTCAGCGTCTTAAAGGAGTAGAGATGGAGTATCTTTCCAATGATTCGATTGAAGAAGACGGCCCAGGGAATTTCTTCGAACAGGAGTTTCTACACAGGGTCAACATCAATGAGATCCCGCCACACAAGCTAACGTTGAAGGTGGGTGCTCCGATCATGCTGATGCGGAACCTGAATCCCAATCATGGACTTTGCAACGGAACGCGACTTCGTGTTATAGAAACATCACATTTAAATCACACATGAGATAGATATAACAATTTCTATACGGTACCGTCTAAGACCAACACCGTTATTTCTGTAAAACTAGAAAATTCTACAGCGATTCATCTCAATCTGCCTTGAAAAATTAAGTTGTACGAACTAGCTATTCCGTGTGCCTAAAAGTTGACTTATATCGTATACAATAGACAACTATAGTCATTGCCAACATTGCCAATTACAGATGTTTGAACACGCTGGCCTTTCATCTCATTTCCGTCTGATGCCAGGACTTGCAGACCGGTCACCTTTCCAGGTTTTCTGCGCTGCACATCTTAAAAACATCGTGGCCACATGGCTAACCAAGCTCGATGTACCTACGAACCCAGGTGTAGCGCGATATCAAGCATATTCGACTAACCAACAGAAGTCCTAAGAACCCTGTTACACAAACCCTGAATTCAATCATATACATGATTACCATATCGAGTGTGATTCTCTGATCAGGTAATTAATATGAAAGGTATGGCAACAAATCCTTACGATTCAGCAACCAACACTAGCCTGTCAAGGATGCCTGCCCAGGACGCCCCTTCATGACGTGGTGGCTAACGCTCCACCACGTTTCGGTACAGACTCATCAGCCAGATGTGGCGACGGATGTTTCCATTCCCTCTTTGTTCAGCATCATGTAGACGGAGAGCTGGAGGTAAAAGTGGATTGGTAGAGCCTGCCCGTAACTTTGACATGCCTAACATTGTTGCGCTGCACAGTGGTCTGCGCGCTCAGCAATTCCTTAGATGTTTAGTTTAACCATAGTGCATACCCAAGATCTAACGAAGACGAATACCTTTTTTGCTACGCAATTCGAATTACGTCTATCTCTAATGATTAGAATATACTGCTCCACATGGACGGTATAAGCTTTAGTTATCACACTATACTGTACGTTGATTCCTCACGCTGTTAAGCTTTTGCACTGCATCGCGACGTTATAAAGCTTCGGCATTGGTTCGTCCAGCTAAAGATTGGGTAGTGCATTGAAAATCTACACAGCCCATAAAGTATAAAAGTCGGAAAGGGCAAAAGTCTGTGGTATTATTTTCAAATTAGCGGTAATATACATCACTGCATATGGGAACAATAAAAACTTGCAGTCGTGTTAGATAACTATACACATTCAGTTAGAACAATTCCAAATATATATACGGAAATCTTGCAGTCCAGCCTGATATGGGAGCTGCTGCATTTTTGGTGTCCTAGTTTGTATTGGCTTGCGTGCGTGACGTAAAATGTCGTAATGAGGTGTAGTTTGATCAGAAACAAAACGACTGCTTGTGGATTGGCTCAACATGCATAATACTAAAACCAAGATTAGCAAAGAGTTTGTATACTGCCGTATCGTTAGATCTAGATATCATGATCCTACGCCTGTCCAGGCCTGCTTATCACCTGACCAGGTCGCTATCATGCAACATGTCATATAAGTACTGAGTGATTGAGATCAAAAGCAAAAATCATGTACCAAGATATCTTGGTGAACGGCTAGCGATAATCGTTTAGGACAATGTGCCCTAGGTGACCACCTTATGGCCACCTTCCATGTAACTCCGTTACATAATTATTCGTACATACCCAGACAACACCGCATCTCGCAACGGTTCCAACATCCCAATATTTTCGACAATTGGGATGATTGTTAACCCTTCAACCCCAGCCGAAAAGCGAGGGGTATATTTTTTCATTATGTAGGCCCTTCCAACATAGTTTTATCTATAAATTTGTATGTGCTACTCCTAAGTGCGAAATTACTGCCCGTTATAGTCGGGCGCTGCGGGAAGACACTAATGCACATAGGTGGACGGCTCCAACATATCAGCCATTATGCTTGCTTTTGGTCCGAGTCAGTCTCTACAAGATGGATCGGACAACGTACGATTTGGCCTTTTATTAGAATAACATGTTTTTTCCTCACTACCTTCCTGCAATCAAAACCAAATGGAATTGTCTTCCAATGAACGCGCGAGTGCATGGCACGTCGTCGATCACACCAATCTAAGTAAGGACAAGAACAAGACATCGCGAGAGCAAAACCTGTTTTCTGACCATTACTGCATTATTCGCTCACCTATTGTGCACCTACATCTTCTTCTGCAGCCTCAGTGCAAACCGCGTCTCCCTGCTCATTCTTCGCTTCACTCATGCCCACGCGGCGGCGGCGCTTGCGTTGGGGTTTGCCAGGACGGCGGTCCTGTAGGCGGTGATTCTCGAGGAGGCGAGGCGGAATTCGCTCGCCGTTTTGCCAATCTGAATGCCAGATTTGAAAGCATGTTTTGGACTGACCGTCTCGCACAACATTGCACATGTGCTTTCTGTTCATGTAGAGCCAAATTAGAACGAAGCATATCCGTTATTTGAATTGCAAACATACCTTAGATTGCCAGACGAGCATCCTACGCAAAACCACTTGGAGAATTTTCTGGGCTCAATTCTGTACATTGCGCACATCTTGCAGGTACGCGCTCTTCGTTTCTTGCCCTCCTTTCCTTCGGCTATGGCTTATTTGTTGTGGCTTTATCAGGGCACGCGGCTAGATAGTGGTCGCTCTGCGCTGCTTGGCTCGGTGTCTGCGGAGATAGAGCCGTTCTGTCTTCGGCTCTTGTAGCAGTCTGTAGCACACTAAGATAGTATACAATAATCAATACAAACCAAAATAAAAATTACCTCAATCTCCTCAAACTTCTCGTTGTCGACTGTGAGAAGCTGCTCGTGCAACGTCCGTAGAAACTTGTGGTGTTCGGGGGCTTCTGGCCTGTCAACTTTAGATGGTGGCGGTGGACAATAAAGGCATTGACCACTGCCATGTCCACTAGCCCGGAAAACAGCGAGCGGTAGTATTTTTTCGGCATGTAGGCAAGTTGGATCGATTATCGCTGCATCCGGAGCTGGTCATGGAAATCCACACCACCCATCCACCGCTGGTAATCCCTGACCAGCCCCGGTGCAGGGAAATTCTCTTTAGTCCTTCCGACGCGGTGCCCTAAGACAAAAATAAAACATAATAGGCAACATAACAGCAGTAGTTAGTCCAGCATCTAACATACAATCCAACGTTACACTTACAGACTGGGCCAAGTTCCCGGCTGCCTCCGGTAGACAGCATGTGGACGGGATGATTATCCATCCACCTGCAAGCTGTGATCTCCGGGAATTTCTTGTTCTCAGCCATCCTTACGCTTCCTCGTAGAGGCTCCGACGGTCGATTTGCACGTATCACCTTCTTGGTCACGATCACGTTAGCGTACCCGGCACGGTTTGTCTGAATCGTGCCGGTAAAATATAGTCGCCTATGTAGGAGCTCCAGCGCAAGTATCACGGACGTGTAAAACCTGTCCGTGACGACCAGTCGATATGGCGCTGTCGGCGACGGTGGCAAAAGTGCATTCATGCTGCGCATGACTGCGGCAGCACCGGAAGGGTTATCTGCAGGCGTCGGCGTCGAAATGTCTGCCTTGGCGCTGACGTACATCTCAATTCTATGTTGGAGCCAATGCTAGATACAGATTAGCAATGTTAGCAATATCCAACATAAATAACTTATCCAAAAAAGGAAGTGGTCGGTGAGCTGCAGCTCACCGACCACTTCCACCCCAACTTACCGCATACAATACGCTGTTTCTCCGCAGCAAGCGGAGAAAACTTGGTTCCCCACTTGTGCGGTTTCTTCGGAAGATACTGTCGGGTGGGGTTTCTTCTGGCACGAGTGGGAATAATCGCCTCGTCGAATGCAATGACGGGGCCTGGCGCGTATCCTCTTGCGAATGTCTTCTGGATCACGCTGACAACAGGTCGAACCTTCCACCCTCTGTCTGTGCGAGCGTGGGGTGCTGCATTGTCCGAGAAATGTAGGTTTTGCAGCACGTGATCAAACCGGTTTCGCGCGATCCATTGCCCAAACGTTCCGAGAGGTATCGCTCCATGCTGGCTGCGACCCCAATGCGCAGCCAAACCGTTGGTGTGCGGCGTCAACATTCTAGCTATCATCAATCCGATGACGCGCAGAACTTCCCAAGCCTCCACTGGAGGTAGATTACGCAGTCGCTTGCGTATGTCGACACACGATTCAACGCCCTCTGGGTTCGACTTCCGCTGCTTCTTTCGTATTTCGCGGGCGCGCCTTAATATTCTGCATGTGGTAACGATTGGTCTCCTTCTCAACTTTTCGCCACATCTGAGCAGGTAGGAAGTAAAAAAATAGCGCTAACGGATCTTCAGCAACGCGCAGCACACTAGCGCTCGGTCCGTAAGGGCCATCGTAAAGTCCAGCATACGTGGGATCAGGACCAAACTTCGATGTATCTAGCACACGATAAAAACAAAGTTAGTAAAATGATAACAATAATAAATATAGCATAAACATACCGTATTCCTAACCACTGTGACGCATTTCGGTCATCAGCTTTTTGTTCGATGCTGTCCTCATGAAGTGGCTGTCTGGTAGTTCCTCAGCCGCGTCACCTTCCTCGTCAGAATGGCACACTAACTCCCACTCTTGTCCGTCACTTGACTCACTGGTTTCACTACAACTTCCGTCGCTTTCCGAGTCCAATGCCGTTTCCTTGGTTGCATCGCCATCTGCAACAACACAAGGATCATCGTCCGCAGCAACGGCGTCTTCACTGCCAGTCTTAGCGGCGTTCTGCACCTCTTCGCCAGCCTCGCTATCACCACTTTCACTCGAACCAGACGGCGTACGTGTCCGCTTGCATGTTGGGCTGTGCCTGGACTTGTTTGTCTGCGCCGATGTTGGATCCAATGTTGACTGCTGCTCCCTTGGCATGGTCGATGTTGGATCCTGCTCCAACATAAGTGACGGAGGTGTTTCAGCACTACGGGCATCCCAATCCGGGCTCAAACCGAGCTCTACCTGGACAGCGTGCAGCATACAGTCCATCGCAGCTTGCACCGAATCGTCGACACCATCTGCGGATCTGCTGTGCTCTTTTGCTGCTGCCTTTGGTGGCGGCTTGCCAACAGACTTTGCGGCTCTCTTGGGCTTCGGTTTTACCCCACCATGCTCTGCCTGCGGCAATGTCTGCTTCGCCTCTGCCGCCGGTCCTTCTGCGGTTGTCGCCGTCGTCTCGCTCTCTCCATCCGAGGCAGTCTGCTTTGCTTCGGCAGCCTTCTTCTGATTGCTATCGGTCCTTCTCCTCTCGCCTGCGTTTTCCTTCTGGAGAGCAGCGCGTACCTTGATCGATGGTACGCGCTGCTCCGAGGCTTGTTCTCGCCGACGCCGTCGTTCTCGCCGCGCGACTTCCAGCTGCAACTTTCGCTGTGCCGGCGTCAGTTGTTGTTTGGGAGTCTTGTCAAATGGTGCGACCATCCCGTTTGCTCTCCACTCGTCCAATTCGCGAATGACACGCTCCCAGCTTGGCGCAGCCACCAATTTCTGCACATCTCAGATTCGATCCCCTTCCCACCTACCTTCCCGCATCGTACCTTCTTGCAACTCATTTGACCCTACACCTGTGCATCACTAGTTTTATAACACTTAAATAAAGTATAACCCAAATTCTTATAATGAAATCAAGCTTAAATCTGAATATGTAGGCCCTTCCAACATAACATAGATGCTAAAAAGCTGTACACCCGTTATGTTGGAAGTGCCAACATATGGGGGTTGAAGGGTTAATGCCAGGACAAAAGTGTCGATATCAATCTAATCAAAAGCTGGTATATTATGTATAGGAAAGGTTAGTCTCTGCCTTGTTTTAGTTTTCTCTCAGCTTTCATGTGCGCTTATGACAGCGAAGGCGACGGTTTTGTACTTGCATGAATATTTGGCCGTAAGACACAACGACGTTCTATTTTATTTAAGCTGTACAAATTTGATATCGCAACAAACATATTGTTTCACTTTGAAGTCGATCAGCAAAATTATTTTGTTGGTGCTAACTCGAAGTTAAGTATCTTTAAAACTATACAAGGTTAGTTTCGTGCAATTATATAAAAAAAGGCGTGAACGAATCATTCATACACACAAGCAGCAATAAACGTGCTCCTATTACTCAGTCCAAAGTGCTTAAGCGAATCACAGGTCGGACTCCAAATAGTAGCACTGACTATGAAGCGAACTATTTGCTCTAAATCAAGGTGAAACCTAAAGGTTTTCTTCGAACGCGTGGCAGTCATCCAATATACTGGATAACCAAACATTACTTTATCCTGGACTACAGCTACTCACCACGTAAGATTTCGACCCGTGGCATTGAAGGACCCTGATTCTCACTGCCGTCCCAGTCAAGGTTACCAATTTGCAGTTCTCACTACCCGTAGAGCAGGGTTAGTGATGCCAATTTGTTACAGATTCAAGCGTTTTGAGTGTTGAGTAGTGTTATGAGTGTTGAAAAGTGTGGAGTGTGTTTACGAACATTTCGGTGTTTTGTGCTTTCGGCGTAAAAATGAATTTGATGTTGTGACGTGCCTACTGACGTAAAAGCGTCCATAGCTGGGGGCTGACTGGTTCGACTCGAGTGGTTGGTTACATGTAAAGTGTGTGCGTATGTGTGTGTTATGTATGGTAGTTTTCCCTGAATCCTTCCTCTTCTAGTAATGGCTCACTGGAGTACAACGATCTATGGTGTGCACCGTTTGCTTTACGTGTCATGTAGACCGAACAGAGCGTATCGTAGCCTTTCCGATGTCCCTGTTGCAATCTGCGCCAGGAGCAGTCTTGCATTGACTTTTACCATCGAGACCACGTTTGTCTTCTTGTCAAGGTAATCAACAAGCGTCTAGATCGCTTTCTTCTATAGCTCATATGATACTCCGTCGCGTTTAACCCTTTGTTGCCGACATTGATAAAGTGTGCCATAATGCATCGTTTTACAAAAATTGCCCAATCAAATGTCAGTATTATAATTTAACCCAATTAGTGCTCTACCGGAAAGTTTTGCATAACGATGCATTATGCAACGTATTATAAAAATATATAATTTTCATTATAGTAATAATTAACCCTTTCGTGAACGAAGGGTGCATTTTGACTCCTTTCATGGTGGTTTCAAAACCTGCGAGCAAAACAGCCATGAAAGGGGGCAAAATGGCCCCTTTCACAGTACTTCAACAGCACCACTCACCTACTTTCGTAACTTCCAATCACATCGCTTCAATCTAAAACCCAACCCTCGTAATTGTGCGTACTTTATCAAATGTGGTCTACACCAGTGAAATATATACGAAATATACGGCGATTGCGTTAACAAATGACACACACGTCTCGTTTTGTCGCTAATGATCGATCTATTAAATAGTTAAGTCAAGTCAATTACTACAGTACCAATTACGCGGAACCTATGCTGAAAGGAGAGCTCAAGCGAAAGTCCACGAGATTGAAAGCCTGCTTCACGGCTGCCCCGAGGTTCAAAGCACGCGGAACCTAGGTGCGTCACAGCAGGCATGCAGTAGGCCGTGATTTACATAGATCTACTTACCACCAAGCGCTCGCGGTGTTGCCGCGACCCATTACACTGTGAATGATTACTATGCACATACTTTCACCTTAGACCATTCACATACATAAATCTAGATATTTACCTCATTTGCCACAAAAGTCATCACCCCTTACCATACTACATATTGAAATCGACACATATACCACGTTCTCACAAAATGGATTGTTCGCACGCTGTCTTCGTGCAACATGAAGAGCTGCTAGCTGCGTGCGATTCTGCTGAGTAGCACGCTATCTGTTGATCACTGGTTCTAAGCTATAGGTGAATAATGTAACTAAATACATGTAGCCCGCATACGGAGCAGTAGGAGGCACCATCGTATCTACCTGGAGGGCGCGCGGGTGCTGGCGATTCCGCGCCATTAACATCTTATTTCATTTCATTCCATTAGATATATCATCTTATTTCATTTCATTCCATTAGATAATGGCGCGGAGTCGCCAGCACCCGGGCGCCCTCCAGGTGGCTTTGGCTGGTTGTTGTCAGCCGTGTAGACATCCGGAGGACAGTGGGAGGATGGGTACCCTTGCAAGATATCTCGCAGAATTGCATTGAACTACGTCATCATACTTTTGTCAGGTCAGCCAATCGGTAGCGTGCAGCGTGTAGTTTATGTATGTATAGCCAATTGAAAAAGTTGCAGAAAATGCTGGCGAGTACTGTACTTTACAAAATACCCTTCGACCTACCTTGTTTTGATACCGAAAGCATATGGACACTGAACAAATCCAAGGTCAGACAGGCAGCTGAAGTACCGTAGTTTATGAAAGGGGTAAAACACCCCCGTTCATACCTTAACATCTTGGGTAGTATAGTATAGTTCAATTCAGTCAAATAGGAGCGTTCGCGAAAGGGTTAAGTGCAAATGCTGGTACGCCAATTTTCTATATCCTACCACGATCATTATGTTACGCACCTTCAAATCAGCGCGTGCAAATTATTTTTTTGTTGTTGCTGTTGCCGTAAGCCACAGGTATATTGTAAACCAACTGTAGAAATATCCTGCCAACGACAATTTAGTGGCTACATCATCACGAGGAGGGAATGTGGTGCTGCATCGTGTAGATGTTGCGCTTGCATAGCAATCAGTTTCGACAATGTGCGCTGCATTGATGTGATTGATAAATGCGTCTGAGTTTATGCTGTCAGACTGGGCTGTGCGACCGACGTGCAGCAAATTGCTGACAAAAATGCAGCTGTTTGCTCTCTATTTCTCACGCCTCGGTTTGTACAAACGTTGTGCGCCAATTTGTTATTATACAACAAGTGTATTGAACAGGTCCCGTACGCAAGTTTGAGAAGTGACCCACCCAATTCAAGGTATGGTGCGTCCGTTTTGTTATTGCATTCGGCACGATTAGGGCGGAAACTTGCCAAAAACACTCAGGGACTTGGCAAAACTCAATAACAATAAAACTATCTCGATACACTAATAAGAAAAATTTATTGACTCCCTCCCCTCCACCACCACCACCAATCTCGGTCAATAACATTCCAGTAAGACACAGAAATCTATACAGTCAGGTAAGGTTCACTCAAACGAACGGCTACGAAACACTGTGCTCATGAAGAATACGTCGATCAATGTTGGTGATTATTCCAGCAACGTCTACAATGGGTGAACTGGTGTGTGGTGAAGTAAATTCTGTGATCGGGATATGCCAGTTGTGGGTCACCATTTTCGGCCAATGGACGAACGAAGGTTCGTTCAAGTACGTGTTGCTGACGGATGGGTACATTAAGTTGGATGGATGTTGACCGAAGGCTCAAACGGACGGAAACCAAGGCCACTCAACTGGGACAGTCACTATTATGGAGTCCGCACTTAGCGAACCTTCGTTGGGCGTACCTAGCACCAGATAAGTACGCTACCGAAGGTTCATGCGCATTTTGGACCCAAGGTTATAAGCGTCGGTTCGGACGACGTTTTTGCAACTTCAGGGTGCGAACGAAGAGTCGTTGGACAGCCACGTAGCATGTAGAAGATCCATAACGGATCATAGTTCACTTGATATTTGTATACTATTTAGGAATTACATAATAGGAGATAAGCCCGAAAGGGCAACAATCAGAACAGAATCTTCCCTTCAAGTGTCTAGCGTGACATCCGGCTACCTTAGGTAAGCGTCTGGATAAGCGTATTTGAGTGGATTATGCCTGTCCGAGAACCCGTAGCATAACAGTGAGGGTTCATTGGACAGGCCAAGAGTGTTGAGTGTGGTCTGTTAGCGTGACGGCGTATTTACCTATTGCACGTGCGTGGGAGTATATATTCACTCCAAGTGTGACTTCCAACCGAAGGGAACCTTTGGTGGTGGTATATCATACAGTATTGTATGTATTGATCGGGGCTTGGAATCGGCACCATTGGGTATTTACACACACATCATCATCTCGCAAAACTACGTTTGGAGAAGCTAACTAGTTGCTCTTACTTTCTAGATTTATCGCCTTGGTAACAGCAGAAGTATTCCATAACCTTTAGCTGTACTGGAAAAAGAGCAGTGTTTTGAGTGCCATCGGATTAAGGCTTCCCTGGAGCCGAGTGAGCAAATTCCAGCACGAAAAAAGACGTGTTTTTAGGTTGGAGGGATCAACTATAGATCGAATCGGACGGGAGTTGGTATCTCTGTTGACAGCGCACCATCCGCGAACGACAGTTTAGTACCTAAGCCACTTTACAAAAAGCATTCGGTGGTGGGAAGTCGTAGAATCGATACAGCAGCACGCTCCACAGTAGTGAGATACTCTCCTGTTGGTTTTCTGGTAAAAACCGAAGTGAGACTTATCGAGATTACCATTACCGTTCTTCTGTTTGCTACTTGATACCTCCTTGCTCTTGTTGCTCTGCTTTCACTTCACCTCCAAAGCTTCACTTCTCTCTTGTCTCCAGTACGCTCTTTCCCATAATGGTCTTGATCATGACATGGACCAACCACGGAACGGTTCTTACTAAACCGTTCCAACGGTCCCGAAAAGCGCATAAGTAGCGCTGAGGAACTTTATCGAGGATTTCGGTGTGATCACTCACGAGCGCTTATATAGCTCAGTTAAAACGGTGACTCGCGCATCTGATAATCGGCACCAGGTTTTTGCAATTGCAAAATTGACGGATGCATTATCGCACACGTAACGACAGAATTAAATATTATCAATTGCGTACGTTCCCAATACTGCATCTAACAGATCGATGATGGCGTCAGAATCCATGCCTGGCCATTTGCCAAGGTTGAAAAACACAACAAAAACTTGTCCACAGCCGTCAAAGCAATCACCACCGCGCAATGCGTCTCATCGTCTGTCGATGCATCAATGGTGAAGCCATGATTTCGGACTCGCTCGTTTATGAGCTCTTCGTCAACTCCAAACATGTGCTTCTTTTGCTGTTCGCGCTCAGCGGATTCAAATGAGAGTCTCAATTCTTCAAGTTCATGATAATGGAATTTCGAGACACCTGTGGTATAGGGGTCCACGCCAAAGAACACTCGGTAGAGGTTCTAATAGCTCACACCCACAACAACTCGTCTGCCAATATGGCCAACGAATGTTCGGATCAATATCTGAAAGTACCCAGATCGATCCCTTGCACCGGGACGAACAAGACCTTGCTACCTCGTCTGTATGCAGCCAATCAATGCAAAACACGCAACTAGCACGAGCAACGCTAGTTCGTGCAGTAGGATAGCACTGCCGCAATACCAGAAGGGTACTGTTGTATTGTGCCAAGCCATGATAATACATACATTGTGCACTGTGTAAGCTCTTGCTGGCCAAAATTGCTGAATAAATTGCTCTTGACTCAGGTATACGCATTGTGTATTGTGTCGCGGTCTTCTTATTGCTTGATCACCTGTTGTGGTGTTTCCGGAAGTTGAAGCAACACCAAACACCAAGCAGGGCAGGTGGCGAATCTGCAGGAAACTTGTAGCATAGTATATTGATGTACGCTGTAGCTAGCAGATTGTAAAGTGAGAGGATAAGCCAGTCGTCACCAACCTTCCGTCTCAAATGAAGATGTACAGCCCTGATGCTGATGACAGCATCAAAGGCAACATGCAAGACAGTCAGAGATTCCACTTGGATCACTGGCGGCCTGTCCTACAAGATCCATAAATGTTTGGCCGGGTGGAGGATGCTGACCTGGATGCACCAGAGTCAGACATTCACCGTCTGTGATTAACCTGGATGTACCAGGTTACTCACTGTCTGGTCGTCAAACTTGAAGGTAGCGGAATCTGGCTTGATGCACGATTCACCACACCTGTACCCTACGCCTACACTTGAAATTGTAAGGGCTCATAATTGGTGTGAGCCACACTAGCTACCAAGACGACGTTTCGGCTTCAACATAGCGCAATGGAGATGACGGTGGTTGTCTGTTCGGTCATGGGCCTCGCCAGTGCACTGTTGGCGATCGACAGTGCGGGTAAAAGAATGGGGGACATCTCGATGCTTTGTTCCATCCTCCGACTTGGATCCTAAATGGTTCTTTTGTGATATGCAGCTTGTGCGGGGGACTGCATCGTACCTGTGTGCTGTCGCCACCTGCCAATATGGTGGCATTGATCCTGAGCACGGTCACTTTGGTGCCCGTAGGCGCCTGCCTCATCACAGCGTGGCTGGATGCTCGAGACAGCGTGACCGGAGAGCAAAAACCACTTCTGTAAGAGACATAGAGGGCTCTCGTCGAGGTCCAATACAGACATTGGCTGTATCTTGGACTGATGCTTTGTGTGCATCTTTTGAAGGAGTACTGGTCCTGAAAACTCGATGAAGCGACCGAGACGTGTGATCATGTATCTCTATGCCAGTCACTTGCTGTCCGCCTGGGTATGTCGTTTCTTTTGTCCGAGGTTGTGTGCAATGCAGTAGACTGACGCCGTCCGTGGTGTTTTCCTTCCTTACAGGGTGATCGCATGTGGGGCTTTGCCGTGCCCATTCTGTTCATGGACATCTTCGTAGACACGCTGCTACCAAGTGCAGCCTTCTCGCTGGCCATGTACATTGTGTGCATCTTCATGATCCCGACGGTGGGGCATCACTTGGATCTGTGGAACCGCTGGACTGCCATGAAGTATGCCATTATCCTCGAAAACTTCATGATCGTGCTCAACTCGGTGATACTGGTGCTGATCCTGTTGCTTACGGACGCCGATGGTCTGCACAAACCCGAGTGGACGTGGACACTCTCTCTGCTGTTCTTTGGCACTTTGGTCTGTGGTGGTGTGGGTCAATTGCTTAACGATGCACAGACATTAGGCATCGAGCGCGACTGGGTGGTGGTTATAGCTGGCCCGGACGACTCAGCAACGCTAGCCAAACTAAACACAACCATGCGGCGCATCGACTTGAGCTGCAAAATCCTCGGGCCTATGGCCTTCGGGTTGATCGTGGATTTTGCGGGCACTGATGTCACAACGCGTGCCATGGTAGGTGCTGCGGTGGTGGGGCTATGGAACCTGATCTCTACACCACTCGAGTATTACATGACACACGACATTTACCGTCTCGTACCGGAGCTAGCAGAACGTGAAAGTAGTGATGAAGCTGACGCCAAGGGAGAGGTGGCGCCGACGTCGACGTCAAGTGACGCTACCATGGGAACACTGTCGCGATACGTTAAGATGTGGGGCAATTACGTCAAGCACCCGGTATTCCTGGTCAGTTTTTCGTTTTGTGCGCTGTACATGACGATTCTGAGCGGTGGGGCCTTGAACATGTCCTATCTCAAGTGGCGGGGCGTGCCCAACTCCATTCTGGGTGCCAGTCAGGGAGCTGGGGCTCTCACTGGGCTCTTGGGGACTATGATTTTCCCCACTTGAGAAGCAGCATGAAGCGAGTTGAGCGCGTGGCTGTGCTGAGTGTGTGGGTGTTTTGGCTGTGTCTAGCTCCTGTGCTGCTGGCATTCCTACTCGCTGGTGAGTCTGTAGTGTCCGACTATCTCATGTTGGGCTGTGTGGCGATTTCGCGTGCATGGCTCTGGAATACCGACCTTGCCGAGACGCAGATCATGCAGGAGTGGATCGCTCCAAACGAACGAGGGTCCATCAACTCGATGCAGACAGCCACTAGTCAATTCTTCTTCATTCTTATCATGTTGGTGAGTGTTGTGTTCCACGACCCGCGTCAGTTTGAGACACTCGTGATGTTCTCCCTTGCGGCTGTGTTTACTTCTGCAGTGGGCATTACACTGTGGGAGATCAAGTATGGGCGCAAGAGGGACATCTACGTTCCCGCGCGGGCTCCGTCTTCATCAAAGAAGGAGACAGCGTAGGATGATGCTTCAGTTTACAGCAGAGCACGTCCTGCATTACGCAGGATATAGTAGATTCTCCTATGCATAGTTATCTACTCGTAGGCAATTATGCCAATCGTGTCTAAAGAAGCTGCGTTTGTGTTCGCATATCCGGGGTCTGCAGCCAAACTCACGAAAGACAGCAGCTATCAGTAGCCCATCATGCCTCTCGCGAGACGTCCAGGCTCTCGGAATTTCAGAGTCCGAAGGCAACAGGGGAGGAGGCGACGGAGCCTGGAGCCGCCGCTGCTCGAAAACCAGCCGGTCGCGTCGTAGTGATCTCCACGTATCCCCAGCACTTAATCTCGGCTTAATCGCTCGACTAACGTACTGTACTGCGCTGTAGTCGACATGTCTCGTTCGCCTCGAACGCCATTAAATGAAAATGGAAGAGAAAGTGTCCTTCATTCGCTGAGGATATTTTTTCCATGCAGCGTGGGGCTTACTAGTGAAAGAGATCAGTTCAATAGCGATTTGCAACAGGATGTACATTTGTCTAGTCGTCGTCGTGTGATGACGATGGTTTCGGCACCTGATGCTGCTTGTGTGTCGCTCAAGCAATAGCCACCACCGTCTGGAAAGGCGTACCAAGGTCAATTAGATCTGTCGAGCACGGGCACCAAGGTTGAGTTAATGCGTACAAACAGATGGAACTCAACGAGCACCTTCGTCATCGACGCCAATACAGAAGACCGGTCCCTCGGGTGCTCAGCTTCTCTCATTTCCAGTCTTACCGGATTCCAGACACTCGACTCCACTTCCAGCCATCAACTCATTCAAGCCAAGCCCAAATGGTCCAAGTCTTCTCGTACGTGTGCGCCATCGCCGCCGCCGCTGCTTCTACTCTGGTCTCGGCCTGGCCAACCAGTACCGGCAACGTCGAATACAGCGAGGTGTACGTCGTTGCAGCAGGAGAGACCTTCGACGGTGGGCTCAAGACGTACCAGCGCTCCGACATCACGTGCGCCGAGCAAGATGAGGGCGGCTGGAAGGACGCCATGTTCAAGCTCGAGGCCGGCGCCACCCTCAAGAACGTCATCATCGGCAAGAATCAGCGCGAAGGCGTGCACTGCGATGACCACGACTGCACTTTGGAGAACGTCTGGTGGGAGGACGTGTGCGAGGACGCTTTGAGTGTCAAGGGCGGAACCGCCGACAGTGTCACGAACGTCTTGGCTTGTGGTGCCAAGAATGCGGAGGACAAGATCATCCAGCACAACGGCTACGGCCACGTCAACATCAACGGCTTCTACGCCGAGAACTTCGGCAAACTCTACCGCTCGTGCGGCACCTGTGGCAGCAAAAGCGCACCGTGTACCTCAACCACGTGTGGGGCAACAACCCTCAAAATGCGCTTGTCACAGTGAACTCGAACAATGGCGACGTGGCCACTTTCACAGACGACATCCACGTTCATTCGGATGATGGTAACGACGACATCGTGATCTGCAAGACTACGGCCGCAACGGATGGCGACGAGCCCGAGGTGACCAGCACGGGTGTGTCCAAGAACTGCGTGTACGACGCTGATGCCATCGAGTACTACTAGCTGTGCGTCTCCGCTAGTAGTAGTATACACGTAAGGCAGACGAAAGGGGGGTATGAGCCCTTTCGATATGTTGCGTAAAGTCACTAAATACCACGATGGATGTCACGAACGATCATATTAAAATCATTTGCTTGCTGGAAGTGCAGAGAAGAACTTCAAACGACAAGTTCTATTCGCAATAGTAACTGAGAAACATCTAATTCTCCCACTCACGTGGGAGCACGTTATCAAACTGGTACACATTTGCCTTCGCAAGGTTAGTAGAACTCGATCTTGTCCTTGTTGAAGACGCAGTTCTTGGACACGCCCTTGCTCGTCACCTTGGGCTCCTCGCCGTTCGTGGACGTCGTGGTCTGGCACACGGCCGCCGCGCCCTTGCTCGTGTGCACGTGGATGTCGTCCGTGAACGTGGCCACGTCGCCGTTGTTGGCGTTCACGGTCACGAGACTCACCTTGGGGTTGTAACCCCACACGTGGTTGAGCGCCACGGTGCGCTTGATGTTGCCACAGGTGCCGCACGAGCGGTAGAGTTTGCCGAAGTTCTCGGCGTAGAAGCCGTTGATGTTGACGTGGCCGTAGCCGTTGTGCTGGATGATCTTGTCATCGGCGTTCCTGGCGCCGCACGCCAGCACGTGGGTGACGCTGTTCTTGTTGCCGCCCTTGATGCTCAGCGCGTCTTCGCACACGTCGTCCCACCACACGTTCTCGACGGTGCAGTCGTTGTCATCGCAGTGCACACCTTCACGCTGGTTCTTGCCGATGATGACGTTCTTGAGCTTGGCGCCGGCCTCGAGCTTGAAGACGGCGTCCTTCCAGTCTCCCTCGGACTGGCCCTTGCACGTGATGTCGGAGCGGTCGTACGTCTTCATGCCGCCGTCGAAGGTCTCTCCTTCTTGATGATCTTGACGCTGCTGTAGCGGACATTTCCCTTGCTGGTCGGCCAAGCTGAGGACATGGAGGCGGTGGCGGCGAACACGGCACAGAGCAGCGAGAGGATGCGAGCCATGGTGGTGGTTATTTAATGAGGACAAGCGAGCTGCTGAGGAGGTTGGACGCTTGGGGCGGAGGAGGCGAATTGCAGAATGACACGCTGAAAGATGAATGAGGCGACAGTGAGTTGATCGATCGAGTGATGTAGAAGGTTGGTTGACCATGTCGCGTTCGGACGGTAAATCGGATAGCTGGTCACTGAGAGTGGTTTTATAGGTGGTCGCAGAGCAGGAGTGGCATCATCAGTGGAGTTGTAGTCGGTGGGTGCAGCGTGAGAGCCTTCAACGGTAGCATCTGGTTGTTGAGTTGTGTGTTGCATCGCCAAGGTGGCGAATACTAAACAGTGTTCAGCCATATTACCAGCAAGCCAATCTACTACCCGCAATGAAGATTGATTGCATCCTAATAATGCTAATACGTCACAAATGCCTCAATACATTGCAGCACTCATGGAGATCTTCGTGCAGGACATGGTAGGAGACTTCGCTAGTCGACAAGCAAAATCCCGTGATTTGAAGGACTTCGCCAGTCGCGCATGCAGGTTTTATGCGAAGAACGCATTTTGTGTCTTCAATCGATAATTGTATCTTCTTTTAACAATAAAATGTTTACTGATGCTTGAGCTGGCTCAACAGGTTACGAACAGCAGACCTCAGTGCTTCGCTTAATACATCGTGCATGCGTTGGTTCACGTAGACTCGCCGTTGTCATGTCGTCTCGATCACGCTCAGCTTCGACTAGCGCAAGCGCTTTTACGTGTAGTACACCGTGGTGATTGGCCACCTCTTGCGTGTGGGTATGGCGTTTTCCGCTAAACCGCATGACCGTGGACTAAACCATCGATGGTCGTCCATTGCTGGTATTAACTCAACACCTTGCTCGGCTCTTTGGACGGCTAGGTTACTCTGTGTTCTAGCGTTGAAGAAGGCAAATCCATCAATTCAGTCACTAGTCGAGTCGAATGAGCGCTCCGAAACGACAGTTGACAACACGATAGCGCTGGCTAGAGCTGTACGTGATACACTCTCCTGCTGCACCCTGATTAGCGACGCTAATAGCGTGGGTGATGGCACGCTGATCGACATCTGCTTTTGTGCAAGACGAGCTTCTACGTCGACTACGCTCCTTGACGTACACGGTACTTGTGTCATCGTGCATAGACTCAATGGATACCTCTTGCTGTTCGTGCATATCCACACACGTGCAGCTCCATTCAACCACCCTGAGTAGTCGACGACTGCTAGTCGAATGCACTCATACCAGCAAAATACATTGACCCCGTTCATCATTCAGCGTGTCATTCTGCAATTCGCCTCCTCCGCCCCAAGCGTCCAACCTCCTCAGCAGCTCGCTTGTCCTCATTAAATAACCACCACCATGGCTCGCATCCTCTCGCTGCTCTGTGCCGTGTTCGCCGCCACCGCCTCCATGTCCTCAGCTTGGCCGACCAGCAAGGGAAATGTCCGCTACAGCAGCGTCAAGATCATCAAGAAGGGAGAGACCTTCGACGGCGGCATGAAGACGTACGACCGCTCCGACATCACGTGCAAGGGCCAGTCCGAGGGAGACTGGAAGGACGCCGTCTTCAAGCTCGAGGCCGGCGCCAAGCTCAAGAACGTCATCATCGGCAAGAACCAGCGTGAAGGTGTGCACTGCGATGACAACGACTGCACCGTCGAGAACGTGTGGTGGGACGACGTGTGCGAAGACGCGCTGAGCATCAAGGGCGGCAACAAGAACAGCGTCACCCACGTGCTGGCGTGCGGCGCCAGGAACGCCGATGACAAGATCATCCAGCACAACGGCTACGGCCACGTCAACATCAACGGCTTCTACGCCGAGAACTTCGGCAAACTCTACCGCTCGTGCGGCACCTGTGGCAACATCAAGCGCACCGTGGCGCTCAACCACGTGTGGGGTTACAACCCCAAGGTGAGTCTCGTGACCGTGAACGCCAACAACGGCGACGTGGCCACGTTCACGGACGACATCCACGTGCACACGAGCAAGGGCGCGGCGGCCGTGTGCCAGACCACGACGTCCACGAACGGCGAGGAGCCCAAGGTGACGAGCAAGGGCGTGTCCAAGAACTGCGTCTTCAACAAGGACAAGATCGAGTTCTACTAAGCAGCTGCAGTGCTCGCGTGAAATGCTTTTTGGTGCCTGAGTGAGAATTTTAAAGTAATACATTGTTGTTGTCCTCATACGCGATTGTTCCATGTCGTTTTCAGATGGCTACACTCTCGCCACGTCACATTTTTCTTACTACAGTACAAGTCATGCCACAAGTTGAAGTGTATTAAATACGATCCAGCTCGTGGTTGGAGTGCCTGTCCTAGGAATTTCCGTGCCAGCAGATCACCGTATGGCGCGCAGACCTCGCTGAAACTCACAAATCAGACCCCCCTGAGCTCATTCTTATTTTTGTAGTCGTTTTGCGCGCTTGCCTCAATTCTAGCCCGCGAAAAATCTACTGCAGTCGCTAGAGCCATTGCGGTTGTCGGAAACGGCCGTAAAACAGTCAGTCGTCTGTGCGATGCAACATTGCCCAGCCCAAAACTTGGCTCTGCTGGACTGGCTGTACATCTCTCGATCGCCGAACCGCGTTGGGATTCACCTCGGGATTCACTGAGAGGTGTGTCCGCAGAGACGCGACCAAAGATTCGTTGACGACACTCTGGTCAGTGCGGCGCTCGGGCGACATGTTCGCACGCACTACACTCTCGCGTACTGGTGGTCGTTCGAACGTGCCATTGATGGCCTCCGTGTATCGTCTTGGTGGGCACCATGCTGCTTGGGGTTCACTGAGAGGCACGCCGACTTGCACTGCAACTGCCTCCAAATGGATGGACAACAACCGCTCGGGACTCACGCAAGTGCTGCAACGACCTGACCACGACAGGAGAGAGAGGGGAATTATTGCTCAAGAACGGCTTCCCAATCCGGCTTCTCCCCCATTGCAACAGTTCCTCGGACTCTCCCGGACGTCGATCCTCCCAATGCCCACTTGACAATCTTCCTCCTTCCTCTCAAGTCGCAGCGGCCTCGCGGCGTCGCCCAGCCTTCGCTCCCCACGCGGTAGTTCCCAAGACCCGATGACTATTTCGTTCGAAGACGTCATGCGCGTGGTCACGACGGTGTCAGCCTTGTACATGTGCGCCAGTCCGTCGGCTGCGGTGTATCGGATCCATCGATGCCGCGACGTTGGCAACGCGTCGGTCCTGCCATTCGCAACGCTGTGGGTCTGCAACCACATTTGGTAAGTTGTCTCTATGCACGCTTGGTCGTGAAGGACTCAGATATCTCTAACGTTACTGCTTCTTTCGACTCTTAGGATGCTGTACGGCTACATCACGGGCAACGAGTTCCCGTGCTAACCACGTATGCTATCGGTGACGCACTAAGCATCGTGTTTCTGGCGGTTTACATCCGGTGGGCAACGGAGCGAGCACAAGTCCTCAAAACCTGCACCGTTGCGCTGGTCTGCAATGCCCTAGTAACGGTGTTCGTCTTGCTGGGCGAGCGTGGGGCCTTCCCGATATCGCAGCACGCGTTGATCCTCATCGTCGGGATCGTCGCTGTCGCGTCCAGTCTGGCACTCTACGCTTCACCACTCGCTGCACTCAAGGTCGTTGTCCAAACCCGGTCGTCGGCTTCGCTGCCCTTCGCGATGATCCTGGCCGGTGTCATCAACAACTTACTGTGGCTAGTGTACGGCGCCATGATCAACGATATGTTCCTGTTAGTGCCCACCGTCATCAACGTGGCGCTAGGTCTTGTCCAGGTCGCGCTTTATGGAGTGTATCACCCATCTCGAGCCGCCGTTGCGTCGGAGTTGCCTTGCCAAACACCAAAAGACGAAATCCCATTCAGCTACGCAGTCATGGTACCTGATACGCCCACTCCGGTCGCCTCTGCTGCGATTGTCATCATCAGTGAAGAATTGGAAGCCTGCAAGATCGCTATCGAGCAGCCATGCGTCCTGGAGGAACAGAGATGACATCGGTAACCACCAAGATTACTTTACGTTGCAAAACGTACATTAACTCCAGCTTTGTGAAATATTCACCATCCAAGGACAAGCTCGACCCGTTGTATTTCGTCCAGCAGTCTGCAAGGTCCAGATTGTATTCCCACTTGTGTTCTTATTCATAATCAGATTCGTCGCCGCCCGGGTCGGCATTGTGAATGGATAGACTCAAAAGCTCCATCAAGCGCTTTGTTCTCGGCAAGATTTCGTCCATCGTAGCCGCTCCGAGCTCGCGTTTCAGCTCACGCACGAGAATGCTCATTTCGCGAACCTGTCGAACACCTACCAAGTCCGCCTGGTTGCCATCTTGCCTCCTCTCCTGCAAGCGGTGTTTTTCTACGACAAAGTTCGGTGTGCCGCCATCGTAGGCATTCCCCGGTCTTGCCATGGTCCTAACGTGGTTCTCGGACTCATATTCTGGACGGGTGTGAGCAGGGTCAAGGGTATAGCCTTGTAGCTTGCCTTTAATAGCGTTCAAGCAGTGTACAATCGGCGTATCTTTCTCTGCAAGGCAAAATCAAAACAAGTAAGTTGATGAAACCCGGATAAGGCTGCATTCACAACGACACCTACTCAAGTGAAGAAGGTCGCGAATAGTGTTGATGAAATTCTTCATCTCGTTCACGAGCAAATACGTTTCCTAGCAAGTATATATCGCTGTTAGAGAGCAGTCAGACGAGCGAAACAAAAACATGCAGAATCCTTACGTTGATTTTAGGGAGAACACCTTCCACGCTCTTGACCTCGAAGAGGTGTGAAAAGTGCCTAACAATCTGGTTTATCAGAACGTTCGGTCGGCGCTGCATGACATGAAAACATCAAAAGTTAGATCATATAGTCCATAACATTTTTTATAGCATGTGCATCTTACCTCGAGTTCCGAGGCAGCTTGAGTGTATATTTCACGATGATGCAGTACGCTCTTTTCCAGTTCCACTAAATCCGAAACAATGTGAACAGCTCGAGACAAAGTCGTCGGTGGGACTTGATTATTCTCCTCGCAACTTTCCTGGCTCGTTAGTACGCTCGGTTCGACTGACCGTTTGCACAGCTCCGTGACAATCGACGTTTTAAAGTTCTCCAGCGCGTGCAATTTCCTCCGCTCCATCATCCACTGCTGAAGAGTAGGGAGAACCTGCTCCAACTCAAATCGGGCATTTTCTCCATCTTTCGCCTCTACACCATCGCTTACATGCAAAAAACGAACCCACACACGTCACGGATGAATTTCTCCATGCGTGGAACTGCTGCGACCACGCTACACAGCTTGTCGAGGGTCGGTGCAATGAGGGTAATGTCGGTCAAATGGAGCACTCGGCAAACGTGCTTCACGACTTCTAGTGTTGTCTCACGCGGAAGGGTGTTCAATCGGTTGAGATGCAGCCGATGGTTTAACCGGTCGCGTTCAACTAGCTCCTTCGTCCCCATGTACTTGCGTAGTTCATTAAGGTCGCTTGCTTCCTCTAATGCGAGCTTGTTTTCAGCCACCTGTCGCTCCAAGTGGTGAATGCGCCGTTGGCTTAACCGATAATCACGGATACTAGGACGTGATTCAGCCTCCAGCGTGAGGTTTGCATTCTCCTCTTTCAGCTCACCAATTGTTTCGCGAGCCGCAAGCAGCTCCTGTTCAATCATCGCTACCTTCTTGATCATTACTGCCTCGCGATGGCGTAGCTTAGCTGCAGCCACTTCTTGCTCACGCCGAGCAGCTTCAAGTTGCTCCAGCATTACTTCATCTGAAGCGACAGATGATGAACCGTAGCGGTGCCGAGACCGGGAGTGTGTTCCTGAGACGCGAGTGGTGGTACCTTCATCCGAGTACGCGTCCCATATAGGTGGCTCAGTATTCAACGCTGCGTTACCTTGCCGCGCAATAAAATTATCCTTATCGCGAAGCTCACTGTTTAACGCAGCCACTTGTGCTCTCAAATGTTCCAGTTCTTCCTGCATCTGCTCACGCTGCGTTTCGTACACACCTATCGTCTCGAGCGCTTGGATATCGCGCGGATTAGCTCGTCGTAGGTCACGATCCTGAATGTTGCGGAAGGCACGGCGGTCTCGCGTCTTGTTCATATTTTCCTTGTCCACCTGCTGCTGAAGTTTCGCCTGCATCTTTTCAACCAGCACTTCTTTCGCTTTCACCCGGTGTTCACTCACTTTGAGCTGCTGCTGAAGGCGGAGGCATGAGTTCTTCAATTTCTTAGCCGCAAGTTTAGCTTCCTCGCTTTCCTTTTTCTGTAATGCCTACAGAAGATGCAGGCAAAACGACACATAATAATGTTAGATGTCACGTTGAAACAACATGACTATTCTGTGACAGTAAAAAGCGCACCTTCAAACGTTCAATCTCTGCTTTTGCTTTTTCTAAAGCCCTTTGTGTGCCCTCGTTCTTTTTCTCGCTGGTCTGCAACTCCCCTCACGTCTGCTCCGCACTCTCGAGTTGCGGTTGGACGCTAACACTAATTCCTGAATTGCCTGCTCAACATAACAAGTAGTTTATGGGGTCAGTGTGTACATCTAGATGTCTAGCATACCGCACTACCAAATGATATCAACTCCACCTACCTCATTCTTGCGTTCCAGCTGTACGACAAAGTCGTTAATGGCGCTAAACAGCGAGTCTCGGTCTGGCAGAGCCTCGCAACTTCCGATCTGACGAAATTGCACAGCCGGAAGACCGTTTTTTCGCAGCAGATCATTGAGTCCGATCCAGTTTCCTTCGCCTACATCAGTGCTCCCTTGTTCGCGAGTTGATCCCTTATGGGTATTTCTTAGGGATACGCTTTCATCATCGTTATCCTCTTTCTTCTCCTCAGCCTCTCCACCAAATAAAAAGTTTGCGTCACTTTCACTCGAGTTGTTACTCCAACGGTTCTTCTCATCTCTAGATCCTCGAACAGCGCGCGCAATGCGGTCGCTGGAAGTGCCTCCTTCTTTCCTCTGTTCTGTACCTTCATTATCATCCCTTGGAAATAATACTTGCTGCGTTCGAGATGCTCTTGAAGAACCGGACCGCTGTGAAGAATGGTCATCACCACTTCTTGTACTCCTTTTCTGACTGGCTGACATTTGAGATTGTTGTTCAGATATACTCAGCTGCTGTGTCACCACAGAACCTGACCTCGGCACTCCGAGCGCGTCGTTCAGTTCGTCATCCAACACCTTTCCAGACGAAGTGGCCGAATGCGAGAGCGACGGCGGCAACGAAGACGACGACGCAGCCGAGACGAAAGCAGCTTCGCGCACTGACGGCGCCTCTCTGTGCGGAGTCGTCTGGTACGCCATCTCATCTTCCTCCTCTTTCCTCGTTCGGTCTGGTGACCTGCTGGCCGATTGCATCTCCACTAAAGACCCAGAGGAGGACGCCTCCGACGGCGGCGCAGACAGCGCCGACTGCTGTTCGGCTCCTGACTGGTGCATCCTGTCCATCCTGGGCTCAATGCTGGAGAGCGAGAGCTCGGAGCCGCCAAAGAGCATGGACCTGTCCAGGAGTCCTCCTCCTCTTGCTGCGGCTGCTTGTCTTGAGCTCTCCAAGACGCTGCTTGACCTTCACTCTCTCTCCTCTCGCTGGTTCTGTCCCCACTGAGCCGTTCCTGCGTCTGCGTCTCTCTCTCTCCGTCCCCAAGCAGCAAATCTTGGTCTTCTAGCAGTACAAAGCGCGGGGACTCGTCGCTGCTTCGACTGCTGGACGTCGGCAGAGGCGGCGGCCGCTCGTCTGCGTCGCTCAGCAGCAGCTCTTCGTCCAGCACTTCGTCTCCGCTCAGCGACGTCAGTCCAATCGCAGGGTCGGAGATGCTGAAGCCATTGTCCCGCAGGAACTGGTCCACACTCGACAGGCTCTCGTCCATGATCAGAAATTCAAAAACCCGCGCCAGTTGGTACTGTAGACACACTACTCGATACAAGTATGTGATGTGGTGTACATGGTTTGTGTGACGGTAGTGCAACGGTTGTGACATACAAAGTTCAAGTGAAACGGACATGCGGGGGACGACAGAGCTGCTGCTGCTCTCGCTGCTGCTTGTGAGCTCGATATGCGTTGCAGAGGACCCGTACAAGGTCTTGGGAGTCAGGAGATCCGCCTCGGACGCCGAGATCAAGCGCGCGTACCGCTCGTTGGCGCTGAAGTGGCATCCGGATAAGAATCCAGGGAATCCAGAAGCGGAGCAGCAGTTTATGCGCATCGGAGCCGCTTACGACCAGCTGAACAAGGGCCCGGAGCTGGCCCAAGAGCAGCGGAGACAGCGGGATTTCTACCGCCAGCAGAGATACAGCTATGGCTACCAGCAGCAGACGACGTCCGACTTGTCGCACTTGTCGACGCCATTCTGGCTCATGCTGCTGTTTGCAGCAGTGGCTGGACTGATGTCGTGGGTGCCGACGAGCAGTAAGGCCACGACTGGCGAGTCTGCAACGAAGGGAGGAGCGGCCAATAGCAGTACTGATGGGGTACGCATTAGTATTAATTGGGGGTCGGAGTAGTTGTGTTTTACGGTACTAATCGAATTCTGAGGTTACTATTGTTTTTGCTTTGTAGGAGTCACGCTCACGTGTGAGCCCACTGGCACAACTCGCGAAAGTGTTCGCGCCGTCGATTTACGAGCTGAATCCGCTGTACCTGACCGCCAGAGGACGTCGAACACTGGTGTTTTTCCCCGACGATGCAAGACATGGCTGTAGTGTGCGAGGTTAGTCCAGTGGAATTCGACGAGTTGTGGGTTTTGCGTCGGACTTACTTTTTCTTACCGTCGACGTAGACCAATTCAACGTGATCGAGAAACTCGCGGGTGAATTTCAGCGCGACCCGCTCACTTTCTGCTGGGTGGATATCAATGCAGAAACAAGTGGTAGACGAGCTCTTTGGCAGACACAATTCGGTAACGCCCCCAAACGTACGTCTACATGTATCATTATCTTATTTTTTGCTGTCAGCCTCCGGTTTTATTCACAGGTTATTGCTATGTACAGCGTTTGTGGTGGGGTTCAGCTACAAAGGCAAGAAGATCTCACTGCTGTCTCCTCGTAGCAGCAGCAGTAGGGGTCGCCAAGATCTGGAGGACGACGTGCGCAAGTGGCTTGTTCGTCTAGCAGGTGGTGAAGTTTCTCAGGTACCAACGACACCCGGTCTTTTTTAATGACATGGCACGTCGGGGTAGTAGTGAGCATCGAGGGTTGCTGGATGTTGCGGCGAAGAGGACGCGCTTTCAGTGCCTCTTGTATTTATCTCCAGCCACGGTGAATGTATTGGTTTTCCTACACCCTGGATGGTCCTCTTTTGATCAGAGTGTGGACTTACGTCGTGAAGGATTGCCGTCCAACCGATCAATGTGGCGAGTGGAGCGCTGGCGTTCTATAGGTGGTGCGTTATCATCTATCCAGTGCTGTTCGTCAAAGCGGTCATGTTCCTCGGTTGTAATTCCGTTCCCCATCTTAGGGCGTAAGCTCTCCAGCTTGGGGCGTAGGCTCTCCAGTTTGGGGTATAATTTAGGGTACGAGTTGTGCATTGTGGAGTGTGTGTTGTTCAAGATTTCCTTAAGCTGCTGTTCCAGCACATTTTGTCGACTGGCCACATTGCGGATCTCCGTCAAGATCTTCTCTATTCGATCATCGTCAGGTATTTTCGCTGGTAAGCTGGGGATAGCACTGGATGGGATGCTGGAAGTGGGAGCCATGGATCGCCTTCTAATCAGTGGAGGTTTTTTGCGAACGGGCTCACCATTACATACTATGGTGGAATCTTTTGCAAGGGCTGGGGGATGTCGGCCACTGTTGGGACGTCTTCAAGGGTAGTCGGCATCAAGGACGCTGAGCTGCGCACACGAAGTTCTCTGTGGGGCACAGCAGGCGTCAGCGATCGTGAAGTTATTGGCATATTAGCTCCCATGTCAGGTGGAAGTGATAGTCGATGATGCGAGCCGTTTGGAACTGCCATTGATGCTGTCACTGTATTCGACATTCCAGGATAGCCCGCAGAGGCATTGGGTTGATGAAGTTGCCTTGACTGATCCACATGCTGTGAGAAGGGCAATGAATTAAATTGGAATTGGACATTTGGCATCCCTCCAACTGGGGCGACGACGCTGGAGCTTCTACGCCCAACAACGGGGACTCCGCTAGTTGCTGTCGTAAATTCTTGCAAAAACGGTAGATTTTCAGCAAGTACACTCATAGGCAGAATGCCTTGTACACCATCGGCACGCCATACCATGGCCAAGCCTTGAAGAAGTGTACGCGACTTCCCTCCAGTCTCATAAATGAGCGCAAGAGCTTTACGAGACCGCAACTTTGCAAGCTGGTACGTGGATCGCACGGTGGTCGGGTGGCACATGAGTGTTCGCAATATTTGTTCGCGGTCTATACAATGGGTCTCGCAGAAATCCAGCGCTTGGATGGTAGCGAGTCGAGGTTTGCGCGGATTGGCGATACTGAACTCTCCGAAACACGAGTTCGGTCCAAAGAGAGCTACCTTGGTAAGACCCAACAACACTTGAGCGTGGCCCACGAAGAGGAAGTACATGTCGGAGCCGTAGTCTCCTTGAGTGATGATGTCTTCACCAGGTAGGTAGCATTGGACTCGCATGCGCAGGTACAAATCGTGAATGAACTCGGAGCTGCAGCCAGTGAGGAACGGCATTTTAAGAGGCATCATGTCTTCACAAAATCTGTCTGCTACTTTAAGGCGGATGGGATTTGCCATGCGCTCCACGATGGCGCGGTCTCGTTCCTTGTTCTCTCCGCGAGCAGCTTTACGCCAATGGAAGGTATTTGCGCGGACTTTGTCACGGAGAGCTCGTGGCAGCATGCGGCTTTGCATGAAAGCGTTAACCTGGTCCATATCTCGGCGGTAAGCGGTGTCGTCCTCGTAGAGCTGTTGAAAAAGCGACACGACATTCGTAATGCCGTAGGCGAATACACCAGCACCCACGATCATTGCAGCAAGTGAAAAAATCCGCCCGCGGTTGGTTTTACCGTGACTAGAAGCACACGCATTGTGTAGAGCAAACCAAGTCAGGAAACACTCAGAAGTGAAGGTGGAATCGGGGTGTTACTTACGGTCGCCGTAGCCAACAGTAGTCATGGTCATCATGGACCAGTAGAAGGCAGCAATATATCGAGTCTTGACCTCGTCGTCTTGCATCATTCGCGCGTCGATCGCGAACTCAAGATGCTCTTCGTCGTCGAAAGCCAAGTACGCGAACAAGCAGCTGAAGACGTGCGAAAGTGCCATCACCAAAAACAAGAAACTCCCGAGGCTACTTACTTTCGATGAAATCAGCAGCGAGTACTCGAGCCTGCGTTGAAGTCGAGGCAACCCGACTACGCGAGTTAAGCGCAGACACCGTGCGGCTGGATACAGCCACACCCGCCGAGCAGCAAAGTGAAAAGTGGGGACGCCGCAGAACCACCTGGGACGTAAGCTTCAGGGTCAAGCGACTCGAAAATTGCATAGAATGGGAACGTCCATAGGAGCTCTGGTACGAACCACCCCTGAACGTAATGCCGAAATATAGAGTGAAATGAGAAATGGAGCTTGCCATCATCTTCAACGGCAGTGTTGAAACTAACAGAGAAGACAGCACAATTAGTATTGGTAAGGTTGCAAGAAATGAACGAGCTTACGTGAGAACGATATCCACAGCAAACATGACGTCCACGAACAGATCTAAGTGTAAGATATTGCGACGAACAGCATGGTTCATCGAGAAACAGAGTTCGAACGGCACGACAAGTAGAATCCCTGTGCAGTAGTTGTCCCTGGTTAGTTAGGTTCTCCGCTATGGGTTTGCGAGAAGGCGAAGAGGCTCTTACATGTTATCAATACGAGAAGAACGACATCCCAGATCGAGCGGATACGACCGTGTGGATGAAGTACATGCCGGCGGAGTAGCTTGAACTCGGATCCCCCAGAGCGATGAGCAAAGTATGCCATTTCATCTTCATCCTCGGATACGAAGGACCGTGGCTCAAAATCTAACTCATCTGCTTCATCGTCATCGAGATCGTTAACAACATCGTCTCTTTCAAATGTGTCATTATTGTCAGAGTCGTCAGGAATTGTCGGCTTGGCTTTCTTCTCGGGCACATCGTAGACATAATTGGCCACAACCTCTGGGGACTCGTTGGTGTTAGTAACATTTACAGCAACCTTCGCCGTGGAAATGAGACCACTTGGTGGTTGGCGCTGTGCTGTTTTCTTGCTTAATCCGTTTGTCAACTGCCGTAATGAGCTCGAGTGCTCCATACGTGAAACATGTGGACTACGTTTCACGGGGAAGCTTCGGGGCTGGTGTTCCCTTCGTAACTACTGGACCCCTCGCGTCGACTACGCGCGTTGATATTCTGCGTGTTTCGAGCCCGCTTTGCGTGTCGTGGGGACACTTTGCTGTGATATTTGCCGCTCCGGTCTAGTGAAGTGTTTCGATGAAACAGCGTTCCCATATAGGACAGCGCCTTTGTGCCGAAAACACCTTGAGATTCTGCGGCATCGTCGTTGTCTCCGGTATTGATTTGGGTCACCATGGGTGCCCGTGTAAAATATCGCTGTCAGAGTGCGCGCTAGTGAAGACCCTGCTCGACGTCCGACAAATATATAATAATCTGAGCAGGAAGCGAAACACCCGAATGTCCGCTTGTCCATTCCAGTTTTGGTCATTTCGTCCACTCTTGGGATTGCACTGAAATAGTCTTGGCTCGTGGATTATACGAGTGTGCGCTCGTTTTCATTTGGGCGACGTTAACAGAAGTGATGTCTCTCAAAACGCCCAGCAAAAGCATTTTTCAGCCGACAGCAAAGGTACCAATCAGCTTAGACCAAGCATGCCAAAGCCATAAAATATGATTCGGAGCCAAAACTCCGCGCGGCTTTCACCCAGCAAAATGGAATTCGATTGAGATGTCGAGCCCCACAATCATCACCGCACGACAAACATTCACCTGCGACTCCGCTGGTTTGATTGCAACAACCATCGGTACCTTGACAAGAAATACCACACGTTGATCCCCAGTATCCTTTTGCACACGAGCCGCAAGAAAGAGTAGAACCATCGACAGCATTACATCTGATGTCTCCGTTAGTGCAGTGCTCTGCAATACAAAGCTGGTCGCACTCGACACCCCACAAGTTATTTTCACATTGCGCACTGATGTTCAATCCGACGTAATTGCTAACCACGAGCGAAAAGCTTGCATTCCTTGCACGTCGATAAACTTCAGCTTCGAAGTCCGACGCATTCCGATACATCTCTCCAAGTGAAGGAGGCACGGACAGCAGCACAAAAATCTCGCCCGTATCGATGGAGACAGAGGTAATGTTGACAAAACTAGGGTCGATGTCGGTCATGCCAAGCACCCAGACAATAATCGTCTGCAGAGCGTGCCTCTTGTCGTCCGAGAAGGATGACACCACATTCCCCACTGTGGATAGAACGATCTCAGCGTCGTATGCAGTGGCAATGCAGCCGCTGAATAGACTGTAACCAGTACGATCAGAAGACGACACGAGATTCAGCTCAGTGGTCTTTGTTCCGATACGAGGAATATCCACGGATAGCGGGATCGAGATGTTAACCTCCCCGTAGCCAGCACTGCAATTATATTCCATGAAATGCGGCAGTCTACAGTCACCAAAATGCCATAGAGATGACGCGTCAAGGTACTCCGATGGAAGACCCGGGATAGGATCCGACTGGAAGGTGCTAGTCAACTCAAGAAAAACCAGGAACTCAGTTTTAACTCCAACTCTCGCAAGACCTTTCAGCAAAGAAATGGATGCTTGGAACGATGGAACTAGTGCCAGTTCTGCAGTCACGTCAATACCGCTTTGGGCGAGTTCACTGGACACGTTATTTGAAATTTCCACAGTATAAAATGTTTCGGACCGCAACGAGCCTGCCGTCAGACTCTGCAATTCAGCGGTCGCTCCGACAACTGCTGTTGATCCATGCGACTGAAGCGATAACTTTTACGCAACTCCAGGTTCATGGCAATCTCCAAAGTTAATCCCGTTTCTCCCAGAGGGATATTGAAGCTGGCATTTTTAGCTGTGTTGTCTCGTCAAAGCTACAGCCATTGGGTGCGTAGAGCGCTACCTCCAGGTTCGCGTTGCCTGTTAATTTTATCTCAATTGCCTCGTCGAATCCAGAAGTACCAACGAACTCCACATCGGCAAACATGGACGCGACTGAAACATTTAGAAAGCAGTTTTTGCACTCGACACGGCAGCAGTCTGTTAGTGGGCTGGTATCCGAGCAATTACCAATTTCAAAAAGCGGGTAGCTGGGTTCTGCGATGGTCAATGAGTCGTCTTCTAGGTTCCACGACAAAGTTTCGAGGGATTCTATCGTTGAGTCATCGACCGCAACACACTCTAGGACCCGACAACATCCAGTGTCCGTCGAGCTGTATCCGGAGTCACACGAATTGTCATTAGATCGACAATCATAACATTGATGTGGGGAAAGCGTCACATCCTCTCCTTCGAAGCCACATTCAGTGCTGCAGTTCTTATTCTGCTTGTAAAACTGCAGCGTACATTGCAATTCCGTCCACGTGTTGGCTTCTTTAGCCCAGCACTTATCGGTGCCAATTTCTCCCACATCACCATCCTCCCCGCATTCGTATTTGCAAGACGCATCCTTCGCAAACCCAAAGATGCTTTCTTCCAGGTGGCGACGAGCTACAGAAGCCTCGCGCGATTCCGTTTGTATGAGGTGGGCAATATCTGTAGAGTGCACCTTGATCCTGCAGTTGGAATACACCTCGGCGAAAGTTGCATAAGCCATGTCCAATCTCACTCGACATCGTTCCGGAGGTGTCGATGTTGGCCAGGAACTGGTGCTTCCCGCGCCATCCAGGCCAACACTCTTAAGTACGTAGAAATATGTGGGTGAGGCAGCGAGAGGTACACCGAAGAGCGAGTTCCCCAGCACAACTCTCCCTGCCGATGAACGAAGAAGTTCGTCACAGTCTGCAACCAACAGTGAGGCAGTCGCTACGACCTCC
The DNA here is from genome assembly GCA_011947355.1 of Phytophthora boehmeriae. Taxonomy (NCBI): domain Eukaryota; phylum Oomycota; class Peronosporomycetes; order Peronosporales; family Peronosporaceae; genus Phytophthora; species Phytophthora boehmeriae. Next base: position 215,300 of record JAAVTJ010000055.1, on the reverse strand, counting down.
CGATTCGGATCAGTTCGATGTGGCAGCACTCTGTTGTTGGACGTGCCGACGCCACTGCTCGCAGTTCCGAAACTTTCAAGCTCCAGGACGTTGGTATCCTCATGTAGGTTCCACACGCTTGAAGCGGACGTGCAGTTGTAGCCGAGGTGTGTCCTTGGCAAATCCTGGCTTTCCCTGGCTGCCGTGTGCAAATCATCGCCATACTGGACGGACCTTGAAAGCGTCGGGGCAACAAGCAGCGAGGCAAACACATTGGTGTTGGCAGCTTCGATCCGATGCAACCCGGCGGAGACTTCCCATAATTCATCGTAGCTAGACATCGCGTGTGCTTCTGGATCAGATCTTCTGTCTCCAAGAGCGCGATGCGAAAAGCTTTCGGACTGCGACGTTGTCGCCATCAATAGCAGTAGCGCCAACAGCACCTTGGGTAGCATCGCAAAGCAATTCAATCACTTGGTTCGGTTGGTCGAAAGAGCAGAAATGGAGAAATGTCGGACCGCACAGAGGGAACGACGATCGAACGGGGCGTCATCAGTGAACAAGCTTCCAATGGAACGCAAGTGCACCTACCGAATAGCTGCCTTAGGCCCCGTGCCGCTGAACGAGTCTGTAAAGTGTATACAGACGACCAAAGCGACGTGGACCGCAGAATTCGCCAAGGTCCCGCCCAGCAAGGTCAACTCTGACGTTATGGACGACGGTATCACGCCATCCATCGGTCTGAACCCTCGCTGAAGGAGCTGCACAGCGCCCGACTTTGCTATTGGCGCTTCTTGGTAGACTGTCGACGACGTCGGCGACGATATCATGCCCGGTGACTTTGACGCTTCCCCCTTCTATTCGCCAATTGGCCAATACAAATTCAAATCTTCCCGACTGGCGGTCATGACGCCTCGCCTGCTGCTTCGTCGTGCTCTGCTTCCGTCGTCTCCGCATCTCCCGTCGCTCGTGTCGCAGGTCTTGACCGCTCGCTCTTTGAGCTCCAAGGCTCCCCATCGTCGTTGACTCGCATCGTGCAGGCCATCGACACGTTCCACCACTTGGAGAATCATTTCGCCGTCCCCTTCGGCTTCGTCGTGCCGCAAAGCGTCGACTGGCCCAAGACTTTGCATCATCTTCCTCTCGGAGTGAAGGTGCACCGACTGATGCTGTCGATTGCCAGAGGACGCGTCAAGAGCTTCCAAAAGGACCCGCAGGACGCGCAGCAGCTGCAGAAACTGCAGGACATGGGCTTCCCAATGTACCAGTGGCAGGAGTATCAGTTCCAACAGGTGGTTCTGCCAGCCTTAAGAGTGTACTCTAGTCTCTACGGAGGACTATTTGTGCCGCAGAAGTTCGTGGTGCCTGAAGGAGACGAAGCTCTAGCTGAAGGATGGCCACGCGCCTCGCACGGCTTCAAATTGGGGCTGGCGGTCGCGAAACTCAGGAAACAGATGCAACAGAAGAGCAAGAAGACGGCAGAGCTGCCCCCAATACCAGAGACCCAAGTGCAGGCGTTGAACGAGATTGGTTTCGTGTGGCATGTGAGAGATGCCAAGTGGTATCAGTTTTTCCTGCCAGGGCTGCGCAAGTATCGGGAGCTATATGGGAACGCAGAGGTGCCGTTGGCGTTCATGATCCCGTCACGTGAAGATGATCCACGTTGGCCCAAGGAGCTGGAAGGCTACATGCTCGGACGTCATGTGTACATGGTGCGCTCGGGGAAATACTCGTCGCAGGTGCAGGACAGTGAAGTGGAGCTCCAGAAACTGGGCTTCTCGTTCCGCGTGTCTGATAAAGTCTGGAGTGAGAGCATTTTCCCTGCACTGGAGGTCTTCGTGTCCGAGTTTGGCCATTGCGATGTGTGGCAAGAGTTTGTGGTGCCTGCGAAAGCCCCGTGGCCAGAGAGAGCGTGGGGGAACAAACTGGGGGATACAGTTAAGAGTATTCGGCGTGGAGCCTATGATGCACAGGTGCGTGCAAACCATAAAGAGCTTGAAGCGCTTGGCTTTGTATGGAACGCGCGCCACCGTATAGAGAAGACTGTGTTTAGTGTGGTGCTGCCAGCGTTGGTCACGTACCAACGACTACATGGTGCCGATGCGTCTGTGACGACGGATTTTGTGGTGCCTGAGCGCGACTCCAATTGGCCACCACTAACACGTGGCTTCAAACTTGGGCAGTGGATCACACGTGTGCGCTCAGGCCTGGTACCGCTCCCGTCTAAGCTGCGCAAAGAGCTAGATGCTATAGGCTTCGTGTGGCGTTCAAATGACCAACGCTGGAATGAAGTGCTACTACCTGCCTTTCGGGCGTACGCTGAATTACATGGTGGCACCTGCGCCTCGATGAGTACGAAATTCTACGTTCCGCCGGAGGCCCCGTACCCGCGTGCAGCTTGGGGGCAAATTTAGGTGGCGCGTTGTGGCATATTCGCAATGGTGACTCGTACGTTAACTGCGAAGACAAACAGCGAGAACTACGTGCGCTTGGCGTTCTATCCGATGATAATGCGGCATGATACTAATAGGTTCAAGACTAGACTGATTACAAGCACACGCCACCAATAATCAATTAGAAAACTCATGTTGTTATGGTGTTGGGGAAGCTGTTCCTTTAGAACTCTTTATGTTACAAGTACTCGGCGGCTAGCCTGCTGACAATGCACACGTGCTGCAGGAATCGCCTGCCCGTTAATCTCAAGTCGGAAGCCAGGGAAACGTAGTTGCCCTGCATGTGTGGCCATGAGTCTCTTCTGCGTACTAAAATGGCGTCGGCGCTCACCATCAGAACCTAAACCAAGACGGAAATTGATCTGTTCAAGCTCTTTGCCCATCAAAACCCAGTCGCGCTCACTGCTCTCATTGAGGCACAACATCAACGTCTTCGCATCATCTTCCAAGGCGGCTGTGTTGTGTTGCGACACCTCCTGTACATTCACATGAAACGTGACAGGTTCGCTGGCACTGCACTCAACATTATCGACGGGGATTTCCCGCTTCAGTGCTTTCGGAATCACGTCGATCCGATAGCATTTTCCTTCCACCTGTGCCAGGGACACCAGCACTGCCATTGTTTTATGCCAAGCCTCACCACCGCCACAGCTGAGGGATAACTGGAGTGTACAAAAGCTATCACCTGCACCTTTCTCGAAAGCTGGCGAACATGCTAACGTGAATGCGAGATGGATGCAGTCGCGAGGACGCAACTTTGTGCCGTTTAAGTTAGTGTTCGGATCCTGCTCCACTGTCACCATCAGGCTCTCATTGTTAGCGCCTTGTCCAGGACACAATAGCTTGTAGTTTCGCAATGTAATCGGGATGATAGAGTTGCATGTGAGCGCAACCGACATGAATATCCGTGTACCCACGCGCTTAAGCCGGACGATTTCGGCTAATGGCTGCAGCACACGGAAATTTGCCTCGGCACATCGAAGTTCCGTAGTCGCCGTTGCTTTATTGTTCACTCCATCACGCTGATACCTCACCTTCGCAGTAATGACAACGTTCGTAACACCTTCACCTACTTCCGAATTATAGTCATGGTATTCCATCGGCAGTACAGCGAGCGATACGATGTACGTTAGTGAACCTCCTGTGCGCAATGTCGGTAACCTCACCGAAAGAGTGCTGGAGGGGTTCTCCAGCATAATTGTCCCCGAATCTTCTTGAGGTTTAGAATTATGTAGTTGAACACCAGTGAACTGTATGCCGCACTCTTCTTCGCCAGTACTCTCGCCCTCGCCTTCCACATATTCTTCGCCGTCTCCTTGGAGGTCGTATCCACTCCAATAATTTTTGCCACCACGTTTGAACACACGCAGCTCAAGAATGCCATTGGATACCACATCCTCATTTGCTGCAATAGAGACCATTACTGTTTCCGATTCGGATGATGGCTGTGGTATCAGTAGTGGCGCACCATCAATCGCTACTTGGACCGTGCTCTCTCTCGCGACAATTCCGAAAGTCGCTAGCTCCAACGCATGAGGGGGAGCAAATGGAAGGTATTTCCAGCCAACACGCACTCGATTCCGGTGCAGATGTACCGGCCCACAGGGACACCCGAATGCAGAAATATCAGGGTCACGCCGGTCTTCTCACCCAAGTCAACATTACTCTCCTCCAAAAGTATATCTGTAGCATTTCCATGCTCTTTGCAAGAGCCTTGGACCTCGAGAACTCTTTTGTCTAGAGCTGCTGATGTTTTGGACGTTCGACTGCCAAGTAAGTCTCTAAACGATAGATCTTTGTGTGCCATGTGAGACGATTGCCCAGGCAAACTACCCTCGTTGTCACTTCTAGGCAGGGATGACTTCGTCTCCTCATCCAAAGCCAAATCGTCAAGGTGTGCAGAATCCTTGTGAATAATATCTTCATAATCGGACGTGGTGGCCGACTTGACAGGAGACATATTTTGCTGAGGAGCTGGCGCTCTTGCAAAACGTACACGGATCTTTTCCAAGTGCACACCTACAGAGAAATCGTTTGTGATACCCAATGTGACTCGGATATCACCATGTTCCAGTTCAATGCCACTCGTTTGCGTCGTTTCCACAGTCACTGTCGGTCGGAACAGCTCGCCCATATTCACGTTAGACTCGTTATCAGTAACGTCAGCATCTGGGGTCGCGTTGTGGCCGCCACTCTTCACGCCGTTGTCGTGAAGACTCGCAACGAGCGTATGCATGAGTTGCTCGATCTCTTCTTTGCTGACGCCAACCTGTTCTTCCTGCGCAAGCTGTAGCATACTAAAGCAGGCAGCGACTGCTTGCCTCGATCTACCGAGTGCCATCTCTGCACGACAGATGCTACGAGCGCAGTCACCATAGATGGACCACCAGCCATCTTCCTTGCTTTGTCTAGCGAGAGACCGCAGCAACCGAGATGCACTCTCAAATTCACCACGTGCAAGATGATAATGTGCGCACTGCCCGCCCAAAAACACAGCGAAGCGATGCCGACCGGACTGTGAAAAATGCATTGAAGCTAGGTGTGATATCTCGGAGAGGAAGCGCTCATAAGGCTCGCAAAGTTCGCCTCTCTGCCACTCCGGAGCCATGAAAATTTGCTCCAGTTGCTGATACCATTCTGTCGCGCTGCTGATATGTCCCACGTCAGACTCGGTTGTATCGCTGCGTGAACTGTTAGCATTGCTTCTTGACTTGCTCGCCCTGGTGAACACTTTGAGCAAGCGCCGCGCGAGGTATAGCAGATCGCCAAGTGCACGTGACATTTCTTCGACGGGAATCGCTTGCGCTGCCTGCACCGATACGCTCGTCGAGGTCCACTCCTCATCACGACCACTCCATGACAATTCGCACGCGTACGTGACTTCGAGGCACGCACCCACTGCCCACATAAACGGCTGGTGCCATTCAAGAACGTTCTCTGCTGTCATCTCCTCCAACTCCACAAGGAAAGTAGCAATAAAGGCGGTGGCGCGCTGCAGCAGTTGCGGAAAACTGCCCATGAGGTAGAGCGTGCGGATTTGTCGGCAAAAACAGTAGAGTGAAATGAGCCTAGCAGACGCACGGTTTGAGGCGATGAGGAGCTGCGTCTCGTATAGATTCAGTGCCAGCTACCACAATTAAAAATACAGAGACGGTAAGACTTTCCGTAGATATCGTCCAGGAATGAGAGCAACGTCTTGCTTACCGGAGATACCGTAAAAATTCGGTCATCCGATGTGAACGAGTTTTTGCTTTTACCGCAAAAGCCTTCCTTCTCCGTTTTGTTTAAATTGATGAAGATCGCGTCCAGCTCGTCCAACTGGTGTACACAACGCCATGGCGTAAGCAGGTTAGTAGAATGCAAGTGACCAAAAGACCAGCACATCGTCGTACATGTCGAATGGCGTCGTCCTGGAGATACATTTGCTGGTACATGAGTGCAAGCCGCTCTTTCGCCAGGAAAAAGGCGCCAAAGTCCCATCCGGGCGCATTGCGCCGAGCGTCCAGCACTCTCAGCTGCTCCTCGTACTGGAAGCACTTGATCTGGAACGCGTCCATGATGCAGTGCTTGAGCCTCAGCAGCAGCTCCGTCCACTGCGACTCGTGCTGCTGCTGCTGCCCCACGACGCTGGCGCCCTCCAACGTGTCGATCTTGCACACTCTTTCTTGCAGCGCCAGGCCGCCCGTGCTCGCCATGATGGCGCCCTTCCTGTGGGCGAAGTCTGCTCTCAGTCGCTCGAAGATCTTCCTGTAGACCGGGTTGGGTGCGTTGCCAGCAGCCTTCGGACGCGTCCCCAGCGGGACGTACAGCACCAGCCACTCCACTTTGGCGGCGCTCATGGCGTCCACCCAGGACACCAGCGGGCCCCTCACGACCGTCTTGTAGCTGTCCAGGTCCTCGCATTTCACCAGATAGAGACAGGCGAGCGGGAGGTCCTCGTGGACGCTGGAGGACCGCTCCACGAAGTGCAGCGGCAGCTGCTCGATGCGCTTCGTGACCCCCACGAGGTTCCGCCACTCGATGGCGCGCAGCGGCAGGCGCTGGCACAGCGACGCCGCCAGGAACTGCCACACGCCGCCCTCGTCCGTGTACCCCACGCGCAGCCCCGGCGACAGTAGCTCGCGCGTGAACTGCGGTGCCACCGATGCATACAGCGACGCCATCGGTCGCAGATCTCTACGTACGATCAGCCAATCAGAGGCCCGGATCTCATTGTATCCCCGGGACATAAATACTTGTAAACCAAAACCAGATGAAGCACGGTGTACAGGATGTGGGGAGCCTTACATCCACTCCCTGCGACGTGGAGACTCCTAGCGGTTCTTGGAGCTTTGGGGCTCAGCTGCTATGGGGCGAGCTCTGTTTGGACATTTGGCGCCGACTGGAATTCCCAGGCGCTAGCATCGACGAGGCCGATTTCACCGTTTCTCTCCTTGCTTCGGGCAGCATTGGCAACAGAACACAACGACCATGACGAATTGGTGGGCTGGCGGACAGGCGAAAAAGGCACCTGGTGGCGCAATTAAACTTGGGCGAGGAGTTTCACGGGCAAGTCACTGAGTGACTTCGGCGCACTATTGCCTGCTCAGAAGCGCGTGGACGTTGCGGCCGACACGTTGAGACCATGTACAAATCGGTTCGCGATCTGATGTTTCGTCGGCTTCATCCACTTCTTCAACGTCATCTGTATCGTGGGACTCTGCGCCATCCAAGAGGAAGGACAGAGGACTGGCTCCGAGAAGACGTGTCTTCTTCTTGCCGAGCGACAATGGTCTTTCGCAGTTGCTCCAGACGTGTCCATCTGACGACCTGAGAGAGAGAAGTAGGTCTCTCGTCTTCTTTCCAGCGCGCGACAGCTTCCACAAGGATATCATGTCTAGGCCACAGCAATGGAGCTATTGCTCTCGCGCTTGTTGAGGCCGCCGGACGCTGCTGACGTTGAGGCCTCCGGGTTGCGTCGGAAGCTGTGTGCCATACACGCAAAACTCACCGCATGAGCAGAAACTGTCGGTGGAGACCAAGCTCAAGCGCCTGCTTATTCAGTTCCTAGTGGTCGCGCTGAAGGACGAGACCAGCTGTCACGAGCTCATGTGGCTGACGCCTCATCAGGTGGACAATATTCGGTACACACTGAAAGCTATGCACATGGCGAGAAGCACCTACAAGCTGCTTTTACCAAAGGCCAGGCAGCTACTGAGGAGGACCCTCCCGAGCGCTGTTCCGCGGAGGCTAGTCGTGCCCAGCAGACCCACATACTGGATTATATCCGAGCTGCCAGTCCTGGAGATTCAATTTGTTTTGCTGAGTACGCGAAAAACTTCACCACTGCACTGATCGAACGGAAGCACGATGGAGTCGAGGTGTAAGTACTCGTGGGCCTCATGTGGTTTATGCCACATCGGGGAGGCGCTCCTGGGGAGATCGGCGACCTAGGAGATGCCGGAACTGAAAGTCAACATATGAGATCCAAGTGCATGCTCTTCGAAACTGATCTACGGTAGTTGGGGTGGCGTACGCAGCTGGGACAAGCGCAATCTCTCCAATGCCACGTTCCTTACGAATGCAAATCACGTCATGGAGGAGCTGGGATGTAGCAAGTTGTTGCATCGGCGACGGAGCTGTTTGAAGAGCAGTTTAACTGCATGCAGGCGATACTGGCACAAGAGAAATAACGATGTCACAGCGGCTCCTAATCATTTTGTCGTAAAGGAAGCGACCGTAGCGGCCGAAAAGATCGATGAGAGACTTCTTGGCTGCCATCTTCCTCAGGGCAGGCCTTGCGACCGCAACGGCAGTTCCGAAGAACTACACTGATCCCATCTGGTCACTGACTGTGTCTGGTGCTCCTTGTTTTCGTTCGCCCTTGGAAGTCGGTCATTGACTAGAAGGTTTTATTGACGTCGACTTTCAGAAATGCTGTCGGTCTCAAATTAAGGCGCACTAGGTGAGTGGTGGAACAGCGTGGCGAAGCAGGGTCATGCCTACCTCGGAATGGTACAAGAGGACGCGTTAACGACTGGGTTTGCTCTGTAGCATACCAGGTCAATGGGCTTACTTACTGTGTGCGGTAGGCAATGGAGTGCGGCCCGAACCCCTGGGTCACTGACAGTTTACTTACTTAAGACAAGTGCGAAGTCTGGCTTCGTGAGCGAGAGTAGCCAAGGCCACTGCCGTCCTAACGAAGACGAAAAACGCAAGCTGACAGAGGTGTTGCTGGGGAAACCTGCCGTGCAGCAGTGTAGGTGCGAATACAATCCGCAACATCAAGGACCTCACGCATGAAGCGCTGTTGACTACGATATCATCGTTCGAATCGATCATTGAACCATGTTTATCACTTCGACATCCTAGTATCGTGCGTGCTCTTTCTTGATATATTTCCCTTTGTTCGCAGGTGATCATCTAACTCGATGATTGCAATCTCGTTCTCTGTCATGGCAAACTCTACAAACTCGACATACGAACTCGGTGAATTGTTACACAAACCCGGCAAATGCGCGTGCATGAGCAAACTTTCTGCAACCTTGGACGTCATCAAAATCACCAAATCGCGATTCTTTATCCGTTCACACGAGCAGGAATAATCTTTTCTCCCTGAGATCACATCCATGGGCAATCGCAGCAGCACTGGTGCCGACGCTCGCCAACAAGTCCCCGACAACTGGGACGCATCCCAGATCCCGTCGCAGAAGGGCAAAGTTGCCATCGTCACGGGTGCCAACTCCGGTATCGGCTTTGAGGCAGCTCTAGAACTCGCTCGCAAGGGGCTCACGTCGTGCTGGCCTGTCGTAACGAAGGGAGAGGCCATGACGCTGAGAAGACTATTCGCGATACTCTGGCCTCTTCTCCTGGTGCAGGCCAAGTTGAGTTCGTGATGCTGGACGTGAGTGACCTTGGCAGCGTGCACAAGTTTGTGGACGAGTTTAAGGGAACGCACGATCGCCTTGACCTGTTGATCAATAATGCCGGCGTCATGGCTGTGCCATACGCGAAGACGGTGGACGGCTACGAACGCCAGTTTGCGACGAACCACTTAGGTCATTTCGCTCTGACAGCTCAGCTGTTCCCACTGCTGAAGCAAAGCACACCGTCCCGCGTTGTCAACGTGAGCAGCCTCGCTCACAATGGCGCCAAACTCTCTCGTTTATCTGCTGGATCTGAGATCATGAGAACCAGCGACAAAGGCTACAGCTCTACGGAAGTGTACGCGGAATCGAAATTGAGCAATTTGCTTTTCACCTTCGAGTTGGGACGTCGCCTTCGTGCGCAAAACATCACCGGCGTGACGGCCATCGTGTGCCACCCTGGTCTGACGTTTACTAACCTCATGAATCCTCCTGCCGCTGAGGGTAGCTGGCTTACTAGTTTCATGTGGCGTCTTGGTGCGATCTTGCCGCTAACTCAAGACGCGCCGACGGGTGCACTGCCAACTCTGTACGCCGCCACTGGAGTGGACGTCAAAAGCGGAGATTACTACGGTCCTGGCAACTACTTTGAGATATGGGGTCCACCTAAACGTGTTCAAGCCAATGCCACTGCTCACGACGAATCTGCCGCGATAGCGCTGTGGGAGGAGAGCGAGCGACTAGCCAAGCTTCAATTTAGCGTGGAGTAGCCGCTAAAGGTACCAGGGTGGAGAGGTTCAAAACTAAAGCTGATGCGGCTGTAACAGATACATGTAAAGCTTTGGCAGTATAAGCAAGGTGTTGCGCAGCGTCTATTTTCCCACAAGGAAGTTGAAGATGTCGCCGTCTTGGCAAATGTAGTCCTTTCCTTCCGAGCGCAGTAGCCCCTTTTCCTTCGCGCAACGCATGCTTCCAGCAGCTACGAAATCGTCGTATCCAACAGTCTCAGCTCGAATGAGCAGCTTCTCAAAGTCCGAGTGGATCACACCAGCTGCAACGGCTGCTGTTGATCCAGCCAAAACGTTCCATGCACGTGCCTCCTTCTCGCCAACAGTGTAGTACGTCTGCAGTTGCAATAGCTCCTGGCTGGCACGGATAACCTGTGTGAGACCAGTCTCCTTCAATCCGCTTTCGTTCAAATACTCCAATTGGCTCTCGTCGTCGTCGAAAGACGCAGCCGCCTCCTCCAGAGAGCCCGACACCGTGAGGCACAAAATTCCGTCAGCCTCTACGTACTTGCGCACTGCCTCCGTCATTTCGTTGCCCGTTGCCGCATCATCTTCTGACACATTACACAGGTAAAGCGCTTTTTGGCCGTCAGCAGCTGCAGCCGCTCAAACTGGAGCTGTTCATCGGGTTTCTCGAACGTCATCCCCTCCGCAAGGTTCCCTTCTTCCAGGTGCGGCTGCAAGCGGTTAAGAACTTCTAGCAGCGACGGAATAGTCGGGTCCGTCGACCTAATCAACCAGAAGAATACCAATAGTTAGCACTCAGCGCAACCGATTGCAGTCGACGTGCAGCTTGTCTTTAGGCATTCACTATACGACGCTCACTTTTTCTTCTTGGCAAGGTTTGCCAAGCGCTTCTCCACCGTCTGCAGATCCGACAAAATAAGCTCAGTCCGGATTGTTTCCAGATCGCGGATCGGGTCAACGGACTCGTCCACGTGCAGGATGTTGGTGTCTTCGAAGCAGCGCACCACGTGAGCGATCACCGCCACCTGGCGGATATTCTCCAGGAACTTGTTGCCTACACCAAACCACATCAGTCAGTCTCTCTTGTGGGTACCGCCAGCTCTTCATTGCGCTTCACGCACCGAGTCCTTCGCCCTGCGAAGCGCCACGCACCAGCCCAGCGATGTCCACGAACTCGAGCTGTCCGAGCAGCCAAGGGTGAGTCTACACTGCTTGTATCGGTTCTGTAGCAGTCCAATTAATTATGTACCTGCGTCTCGATCACTCGCTTGGACTTTTCCACTTGCGCCAAGTGGCGAACTCTCGGGTCCGGCACAGCCACCCGTGCCACATTCGGGTCGATGGTGCAGAACGGATAGTTGGCAGCCTGCGCCACCTCCGTCTTGGTGAGCGCGTTGAAGAGCGTGGACTTGCCGACATTGGGCATGCCCACGATCCCCACGGAGCGATGGAAGGCTCGGCTGTTGGACGGACGGCACGCAGCCACACGACCCACGCGCAGCATCATGTTTGATCATAAAAAGTATAGCAAAAACAAATGACAGTAATGGCTACATGTACCCATCGACCAAAAATGCTCACAAATTGTGTACTGCACCAAATTGAGTCAATGACTCGCTGAGTGGATCGTCAAGGCAATTAGAACGAAGCGAGTGCTCGCCAACGGCTACCTGATGATGTTCGGGCAAAGCAACCTTGGGGTTTAGATCGACCTGATGACGATGAGTTGATTTCCAGCTACCGAAAGTCTGCATTTGCAGATGCAAATTGCGTTTCCGATGCAGAGATCGTGGAAGTGTTAGCTCATCGATTTGAAAATTGATGAAATCTTCACATACATCAATCGTTACTCCATGGTTGCAAGGAACCCGTACCGCCTGTTGCAAACTCATCAGTTTACGACGACCTACTCGGATACCGTTAATGCTGCTGTCTGCTATTGCGAAGCAAGGTTTGGTTCGGCTCTTTTGTGGTCGGAAGGACGCATCGAAGAATACGACCGACAGGGGCGATCAAGCGTTGATCAACAATCACTATTTATTTGCGGCGAAAGCAGAAGACGGAGCTAGCGAAGGATATACTGAAACACTTAGTACTGGTGGCACAGCCAGCTGAGGCGAGGCAACAATAGTATCCGCCACTTAAGTAAACTGTTCGCAAGTTCCACTATAAGCACTATTCAAACGAGAATAGAAGATGCACGAACAATAGCACTGAAGCGAAAAGTGTGGAGTTTTGCGAAATCGTGCTGCTGGGCTTGCATCCAGAACGCTGGAAGAAATGACTGCGGTGAACCACAGCAAACTTCCTCAAGGGCATGTCGATGCTCTGCTTTTTTGCTTTACGGCAAACTCGAACGCCTAGAAGACGAAGAACAGCTGCGGATGTATATTAACATGATTTTCCAATACTGAGTGCTGTATTGCGGCTGGGAAATATCGAGGCTGTCTACAGCGCATCGTCAATGAGATTGATATTGTCTTCGATTGTGCACCCCGGGTTCCTAGAACTCCAAGGTTTGGAATCAGTGGGCCTGTAAATGAACAACGACGTAGAGACCAAAAAGCTGCTTTCCAGTGGGCCAAACAGCCCAAAAAACTACAAGAACGCGGACGCTAAGATAGGAGTTTTCACGTAAACTTTTCCGTTACGTCCAAAAGATGCTCAAATGGATAATATGAACTCGTTGCGTTTAAACAGGAAGGAGTGGCTGCCACGTGGGAGGAGCAGCACGAGCGGAACCGCGTGAATTGACGCACCCAATTGGACAGCGAGCGAGCCTTCCCGACAAGGCCCAAATGCAGGGCAAGGATCCGCCTAGCAAAGCCGTGAAATAACGACGCGGCGTGAGCTATGTCAGGCCAGGGAAATGCCACTGCTTTATCTCTTTTAGGCCACATTGGCAGACGCCCTCGACGGCAAGCTGGTCCTTGAAAGTCTCAAGTACGTCTTGGCAGCATTCAGCGAAAAGCAGTCGTTCTAACTCCGCCAAAATCAAGCTGGCGATCACAGAAACACCAAGTCGTCGTTAAGGCGTAAGGCCTCCACGTTGAATCGAGTCCGTTCGATCCAATTGGCGTGGAATCGACTGACTGGTCGCCTAAAATCTTAGCGCTGGAAGGTCGTCATTATTCGTCAAGATTTTCCCAAGACGATCAAGAGCAAGCGAAGCATGCGTGCGCTGGTTCTGCTGCTAGCGCTCGCATTGGTGTGGCCGTTGGTGGCAGCGCCAAGTCCTCATGACCCCTTCATGTTCGGTGCGTGATTTGCTTCCGATTGGGGCAGACGAGACCGCTAATTTCGTGTTCGTGCACATAATTAGACAATCACCTTGTCGGGGACGTCTCGGTCAAGAGCCATCCTGTGTACGGCTCGGCGTCGCTGTCGGTGCGATCCGGGAAAGTGTATCGGAACGTGGCGCAGGTGCTGACTCCAGGGGCGCTGGTGGGGGCTACGACGGTGCCGACGAGCAAGGACATCAGGTTTGGCACCGCCCTGCTGCAGTATTTGGTGTCCGATGACTTAATTTGCTCTTCTTTTGTGTATGGTTTACTACATAGGGCACTTGTGAACGTTGGGGATGTAGTGTTCTTCGGGCAGTCAGACGCACGTACAGTGGTTGGGGTGACCAGTACTACCGTCTCTTTCGACCAAGGTCTGCAGCACCCTCTAAGTGGAGGAGAGAGCATTGAGATCCGCAAAAGAGCCTTCGCTACGATTGAGGACACAAGTCTGCAGGGCGCCATGAACTCGCGAGGGCTCCAATTGCACTCCCACGACGATACAAAAGACTCGGCCTCGGCCCACAAAGTTGTGCAGATCCGCCACTTCGCAGACGCTAGCTCGACGTGGGCGCGTCAGCTTCCAGGCAACGTTTCGGTCGTGCACGGCAGCGATGTTGTGAAGACGCTGCAGGATTTGTCGACATTGTTGAGTGGGAGTACGTTCGTTCGCCTTGCTGGTGGGTCCTATCTGGTGGACCCAGCGCGGCCAGCGACGTCGACGCAGTTTTTTCTGGACCGGCCATTTGCTGGTTCGACATACGACGATCTGCCCATTTATGTGGACGGCATTGGTGCAGGTATTTTATTAGAAGTGAAGGCAAGCAAGACTGTTAGTGCTGGTGCAAGCATCGATGTGATTGCAATTCAAACTGAAGGGGTAAACACAACGGACGTCATACTTGCAACAACTGCGGGTGGCATCTCAGCTGGTCGAGTGAAAATTGATCATACTGGGATCGAACTTCTGGGAGATACAAGTACCCTTTCATCGGAAGTCGCTGCTATCAGTGTCCAGCCAGCGAAGGATCTGTCGTTAGTTGCTGGCTCACTAGACAACAAGCCTGGTTCGAAAGTACACGTACGCGCAGGGTCGTCGAACTGGCAGCTTGGAGGGATATCGACATAGGAACTGGGCAAAGCAGGAATGGCGCAGCGTCTGGGAATGTGATATTGCATACATCCGATGGCATCGCTGCACACTCCTCATCTGGAGCCATTGAGATTGCTTCGGGTGATGGAAAGGCTGGCCACTCTGGAAATATGAATTTCTCGACAGGCTTTGGTCGTGGGGGTAACTCGGGCAATGTTATAGTGAGCACGTCCTCCTCTACAGGTGGGCATGGCGGTTCTATTCAACTCTACGTTGGGGCAGGCGACACTGGCGAAGGAGGTTCTGTCGAGATTTCAGCGGGCACAACATCAGATTCTGGATCGCGTGGAGGATCAGTTATCATAAACGCTGGCATGAGTCCTAACCGTGGTGGTGACGTCAGTCTAACAGCAGGTCTGGGCGATAACCTCTCCGGAGGCAACGTCCACCTTACAAGTGGTGGAGGAACGAGTCCGGCAAGTGGGGATATATTTCTTCTCAGTGCGGCTTCAAATTCTACCGGATCACTTACCTTTGCGTCAGGTAGACCAATAAACGGTGACTCTGGGAACATTCGCTTACATACATCTGACTCGAACGACGGAAACGCTGGCGCCATCATTATTCATTCCGGTGCAGGTAAGGTAAGTGGGTCTGTTACGGTGTCGAGTGGCGTCTCACCAGGTGGTGCGTCGGGCCGTGTGTCGATCCTGACGTCGAGAGCGACGGGCGGCGCGGGAGGGTCGATCAGTGTGAGTGTTGGGTCGGGTGATGCCGTGACCGGCGGCAAGGTTGACATCATCGGCGGCGATAGCGTGAACGCGTTGGGCGTGGGAGGCCAAGCGTCGGTGACTGGCGGAAGGGCACCGCCACCGGCGGCAAGGTGTCGATTTCTGCGGGGTCTGGGTCTGGCTCGACGGCCGTTGGTGGTGATGTGGTGGTATCGAGCGGGAGCGGTACCGGCGCGACGAGTGGGAACGTGGTGGTGTCGACCGCGGCGTCCGGTACGACAAGGACGAGCGGCGGCGTACAGCTGACGACGGGTTTGTCAAGCGGTGGAGACTCCGGCTCGGTGGCTGTGTCGACAGGTCCATCGACGGGTGGCATGGGCGGCTCGATCTCGCTGCTCGTGGGATACGGCAACGCGGCGAACGGCGGATCCGTGACCGTCGGCGGTGGGGAGAGTCTTGCCGCTGGGGGCACGGGCGGCGTGGTTGCGGTGTACGGCGGGTCTGGTCCCGCTGTGGGAGGCGACTTGACGTTGGCTGGCGGCGCTGGCGGCACGTCGTTCGGCGGTAGCGTGCGTATCTCTAGTGGCAAGAGCGGTCAGGTGACGAGCGGTGACGTGGTGGTGTCCACCGCGACCGCGGCCTCTGGGTCCACTCAGAAGAGCGGCAGCATCTGGCTCGCGACTGGTGCATCGAGCGGTGGAGACTCGGGCAGCGTGTCGTTGACAACGTCTGGCGCCTCGTCGACTGGTAAGGGTGGAGATATTGCGATGCGTGTGGGATCTGGAGACAAGGCCAGCGGGGGTGCGATCTCTCTTTCCGCTGGTAAATCCTCGGCAACGCCAGGCGTCGGAGGCAAGGTGCAGTTTTTGGCGGCGAGGGAGAAACTGGCGGAGATGTGGAAATCAACGGAGGGGTCGGAAGCGTGCTTGTGGGCGGCACCGTGTCCATTCGAAGTGGAGGAGGCACGGGTGTGACCAGCGGCAACGTGGCGATTTCAAGTCTGGATGCCGGCACAGCGCGGACCAGCGGACGGATTACGTTATCGACGGGTGTGTCACTGGGCGGCGACTCCGGAGGTATCGGCCTGAAGACATCTGTGGCGACTTCTGGCGCGGCAGGCAGTATCAGCCTGCTGGTGGGGTCGGGCGACTCGAATACAGGCGGCGATGTGATCGTCCGCAGCGGTGACAGCGCTGGCAAGGGTGGCCACGTGGCTCTGATTGGCGGCACGGGCGCGAGTGTCGGTGGTGACGTGGAGGTCATTGGCGGCATCAACTCTGCCGACGTGGGCGGCAGTGTTCGCATCGCGAGTGGGTCCGGGTCGGCTGCGTCGAGTGGGTCGGTGTTCATCGGCAGCACGGACTCCGGCACGGGTAAGGTGAGTGGGTCTGTGACGGTGTCGAGTGGCGTCTCACCAGGTGGTGCGTCGGGCCGTGTGTCGATCCTGACGTCGAGAGCGACGGGCGGCGCGGGAGGGTCGATCAGTGTGAGTGTTGGGTCGGGTGATGCCGTGACCGGCGGCAAGGTTGACATCATCGGCGGCGATAGCGTGAACGCGTTGGGCGTGGGAGGCCAAGCGTCGGTGACTGGCGGAAGGGGCACCGCCACCGGCGGCAAGGTGTCGATTTCTGCGGGGTCTGGGTCTGGCTCGACGGCCGTTGGTGGTGATGTGGTGGTATCGAGCGGGAGCGGTACCGGCGCGACGAGTGGGAACGTGGTGGTGTCGACCGCGGCGTCCGGTACGACAAGGACGAGCGGCGGCGTACAGCTGACGACGGGTTTGTCAAGCGGTGGAGACTCCGGCTCGGTGGCTGTGTCGACAGGTCCATCGACGGGTGGCATGGGCGGCTCGATCTCGCTGCTCGTGGGATACGGCAACGCGGCGAACGGCGGATCCGTGACCGTCGGCGGTGGGGAGAGTCTTGCCGCTGGGGGCACGGGCGGCGTGGTTGCGGTGTACGGCGGGTCTGGTCCCGCTGTGGGAGGCGACTTGACGTTGGCTGGCGGCGCTGGCGGCACGTCGTTCGGCGGTAGCGTGCGTATCTCTAGTGGCAAGAGCGGTCAGGTGACGAGCGGTGACGTGGTGGTGTCCACCGCGACCGCGGCCTCTGGGTCCACTCAGAAGAGCGGCAGCATCTGGCTCGCGACTGGTGCATCGAGCGGTGGAGACTCGGGCAGCGTGTCGTTGACAACGTCTGGCGCCTCGTCGACTGGTAAGGGTGGAGATATTGCGATGCGTGTGGGATCTGGAGACAAGGCCAGCGGGGGTGCGATCTCTCTTTCCGCTGGTAAATCCTCGGCAACGCCAGGCGTCGGAGGCAAGGTGCAGTTTTTTGGCGGCGAGGGAGAAACTGGCGGAGATGTGGAAATCAACGGAGGGGTCGGAAGCGTGCTTGTGGGCGGCACCGTGTCCATTCGAAGTGGAGGAGGCACGGGTGTGACCAGCGGCAACGTGGCGATTTCAAGTCTGGATGCCGGCACAGCGCGGACCAGCGGACGGATTACGTTATCGACGGGTGTGTCACTGGGCGGCGACTCCGGAGGTATCGGCCTGAAGACATCTGTGGCGACTTCTGGCGCGGCAGGCAGTATCAGCCTGCTGGTGGGGTCGGGCGACTCGAATACAGGCGGCGATGTGATCGTCCGCAGCGGTGACAGCGCTGGCAAGGGTGGCCACGTGGCTCTGATTGGCGGCACGGGCGCGAGTGTCGGTGGTGACGTGGAGGTCATTGGCGGCATCAACTCTGCCGACGTGGGCGGCAGTGTTCGCATCGCGAGTGGGTCCGGGTCGGCTGCGTCGAGTGGGTCGGTGTTCATCGGCAGCACGGACTCCGGCACGGGTAAGGTGAGTGGGTCTGTGACGGTGTCGAGTGGCGTCTCACCAGGTGGTGCGTCGGGCCGTGTGTCGATCCTGACGTCGAGAGCGACGGGCGGCGCGGGAGGGTCGATCAGTGTGAGTGTTGGGTCGGGTGATGCCGTGACCGGCGGCAAGGTTGACATCATCGGCGGCGATAGCGTGAACGCGTTGGGCGTGGGAGGCCAAGCGTCGGTGACTGGCGGAAGGGCACCGCCACCGGCGGCAAGGTGTCGATTTCTGCGGGGTCTGGGTCTGGCTCGACGGCCGTTGGTGGTGATGTGGTGGTATCGAGCGGGAGCGGTACCGGCGCGACGAGTGGGAACGTGGTGGTGTCGACCGCGGCGTCCGGTACGACAAGGACGAGCGGCGGCGTACAGCTGACGACGGGTTTGTCAAGCGGTGGAGACTCCGGCTCGGTGGCTGTGTCGACAGGTCCATCGACGGGTGGCATGGGCGGCTCGATCTCGCTGCTCGTGGGATACGGCAACGCGGCGAACGGCGGATCCGTGACCGTCGGCGGTGGGGAGAGTCTTGCCGCTGGGGGCACGGGCGGCGTGGTTGCGGTGTACGGCGGGTCTGGTCCCGCTGTGGGAGGCGACTTGACGTTGGCTGGCGGCGCTGGCGGCACGTCGTTCGGCGGTAGCGTGCGTATCTCTAGTGGCAAGAGCGGTCAGGTGACGAGCGGTGACGTGGTGGTGTCCACCGCGACCGCGGCCTCTGGGTCCACTCAGAAGAGCGGCAGCATCTGGCTCGCGACTGGTGCATCGAGCGGTGGAGACTCGGGCAGCGTGTCGTTGACAACGTCTGGCGCCTCGTCGACTGGTAAGGGTGGAATATTGCGATGCGTGTGGGATCTGGAGACAAGGCCAGCGGGGGTGCGATCTCTCTTTCCGCTGGTAAATCCTCGGCAACGCCAGGCGTCGGAGGCAAGGTGCAGTTTTTTGGCGGCGAGGGAGAAACTGGCGGAGATGTGGAAATCAACGGAGGGGTCGGAAGCGTGCTTGTGGGCGGCACCGTGTCCATTCGAAGTGGAGGAGGCACGGGTGTGACCAGCGGCAACGTGGCGATTTCAAGTCTGGATGCCGGCACAGCGCGGACCAGCGGACGGATTACGTTATCGACGGGTGTGTCACTGGGCGGCGACTCCGGAGGTATCGGCCTGAAGACATCTGTGGCGACTTCTGGCGCGGCAGGCAGTATCAGCCTGCTGGTGGGGTCGGGCGACTCGAATACAGGCGGCGATGTGATCGTCCGCAGCGGTGACAGCGCTGGCAAGGGTGGCCACGTGGCTCTGATTGGCGGCACGGGCGCGAGTGTCGGTGGTGACGTGGAGGTCATTGGCGGCATCAACTCTGCCGACGTGGGCGGCAGTGTTCGCATCGCGAGTGGGTCCGGGTCGGCTGCGTCGAGTGGGTCGGTGTTCATCGGCAGCACGGACTCCGGCACGGGTAAGGTGAGTGGGTCTGTGACGGTGTCGAGTGGCGTCTCACCAGGTGGTGCGTCGGGCCGTGTGTCGATCCTGACGTCGAGAGCGACGGGCGGCGCGGGAGGGTCGATCAGTGTGAGTGTTGGGTCGGGTGATGCCGTGACCGGCGGCAAGGTTGACATCATCGGCGGCGATAGCGTGAACGCGTTGGGCGTGGGAGGCCAAGCGTCGGTGACTGGCGGAAGGGGCACCGCCACCGGCGGCAAGGTGTCGATTTCTGCGGGGTCTGGGTCTGGCTCGACGGCCGTTGGTGGTGATGTGGTGGTATCGAGCGGGAGCGGTACCGGCGCGACGAGTGGGAACGTGGTGGTGTCGACCGCGGCGTCCGGTACGACAAGGACGAGCGGCGGCGTACAGCTGACGACGGGTTTGTCAAGCGGTGGAGACTCCGGCTCGGTGGCTGTGTCGACAGGTCCATCGACGGGTGGCATGGGCGGCTCGATCTCGCTGCTCGTGGGATACGGCAACGCGGCGAACGGCGGATCCGTGACCGTCGGCGGTGGGGAGAGTCTTGCCGCTGGGGGCACGGGCGGCGTGGTTGCGGTGTACGGCGGGTCTGGTCCCGCTGTGGGAGGCGACTTGACGTTGGCTGGCGGCGCTGGCGGCACGTCGTTCTGGCGGTAGCGTGCGTATCTCTAGTGGCAAGAGCGGTCAGGTGACGAGCGGTGACGTGGTGGTGTCCACCGCGACCGCGGCCTCTGGGTCCACTCAGAAGAGCGGCAGCATCTGGCTCGCGACTGGTGCATCGAGCGGTGGAGACTCGGGCAGCGTGTCGTTGACAACGTCTGGCGCCTCGTCGACTGGTAAGGGTGGAATATTGCGATGCGTGTGGGATCTGGAGACAAGGCCAGCGGGGGTGCGATCTCTCTTTCCGCTGGTAAATCCTCGGCAACGCCAGGCGTCGGAGGCAAGGTGCAGTTTTTTGGCGGCGAGGGAGAAACTGGCGGAGATGTGGAAATCAACGGAGGGGTCGGAAGCGTGCTTGTGGGCGGCACCGTGTCCATTCGAAGTGGAGGAGGCACGGGTGTGACCAGCGGCAACGTGGCGATTTCAAGTCTGGATGCCGGCACAGCGCGGACCAGCGGACGGATTACGTTATCGACGGGTGTGTCACTGGGCGGCGACTCCGGAGGTATCGGCCTGAAGACATCTGTGGCGACTTCTGGCGCGGCAGGCAGTATCAGCCTGCTGGTGGGGTCGGGCGACTCGAATACAGGCGGCGATGTGATCGTCCGCAGCGGTGACAGCGCTGGCAAGGGTGGCCACGTGGCTCTGATTGGCGGCACGGGCGCGAGTGTCGGTGGTGACGTGGAGGTCATTGGCGGCATCAACTCTGCCGACGTGGGCGGCAGTGTTCGCATCGCGAGTGGGTCCGGGTCGGCTGCGTCGAGTGGGTCGGTGTTCATCGGCAGCACGGACTCCGGCACGGGTAAGGTGAGTGGGTCTGTGACGGTGTCGAGTGGCGTCTCACCAGGTGGTGCGTCGGGCCGTGTGTCGATCCTGACGTCGAGAGCGACGGGCGGCGCGGGAGGGTCGATCAGTGTGAGTGTTGGGTCGGGTGATGCCGTGACCGGCGGCAAGGTTGACATCATCGGCGGCGATAGCGTGAACGCGTTGGGCGTGGGAGGCCAAGCGTCGGTGACTGGCGGAAGGGGCACCGCCACCGGCGGCAAGGTGTCGATTTCTGCGGGGTCTGGGTCTGGCTCGACGGCCGTTGGTGGTGATGTGGTGGTATCGAGCGGGAGCGGTACCGGCGCGACGAGTGGGAACGTGGTGGTGTCGACCGCGGCGTCCGGTACGACAAGGACGAGCGGCGGCGTACAGCTGACGACGGGTTTGTCAAGCGGTGGAGACTCCGGCTCGGTGGCTGTGTCGACAGGTCCATCGACGGGTGGCATGGGCGGCTCGATCTCGCTGCTCGTGGGATACGGCAACGCGGCGAACGGCGGATCCGTGACCGTCGGCGGTGGGGAGAGTCTTGCCGCTGGGGGCACGGGCGGCGTGGTTGCGGTGTACGGCGGGTCTGGTCCCGCTGTGGGAGGCGACTTGACGTTGGCTGGCGGCGCTGGCGGCACGTCGTTCGGCGGTAGCGTGCGTATCTCTAGTGGCAAGAGCGGTCAGGTGACGAGCGGTGACGTGGTGGTGTCCACCGCGACCGCGGCCTCTGGGTCCACTCAGAAGAGCGGCAGCATCTGGCTCGCGACTGGTGCATCGAGCGGTGGAGACTCGGGCAGCGTGTCGTTGACAACGTCTGGCGCCTCGTCGACTGGTAAGGGTGGAGATATTGCGATGCGTGTGGGATCTGGAGACAAGGCCAGCGGGGGTGCGATCTCTCTTTCCGCTGGTAAATCCTCGGCAACGCCAGGCGTCGGAGGCAAGGTGCAGTTTTTTGGCGGCGAGGGAGAAACTGGCGGAGATGTGGAAATCAACGGAGGGGTCGGAAGCGTGCTTGTGGGCGGCACCGTGTCCATTCGAAGTGGAGGAGGCACGGGTGTGACCAGCGGCAACGTGGCGATTTCAAGTCTGGATGCCGGCACAGCGCGGACCAGCGGACGGATTACGTTATCGACGGGTGTGTCACTGGGCGGCGACTCCGGAGGTATCGGCCTGAAGACATCTGTGGCGACTTCTGGCGCGGCAGGCAGTATCAGCCTGCTGGTGGGGTCGGGCGACTCGAATACAGGCGGCGATGTGATCGTCCGCAGCGGTGACAGCGCTGGCAAGGGTGGCCACGTGGCTCTGATTGGCGGCACGGGCGCGAGTGTCGGTGGTGACGTGGAGGTCATTGGCGGCATCAACTCTGCCGACGTGGGCGGCAGTGTTCGCATCGCGAGTGGGTCCGGGTCGGCTGCGTCGAGTGGGTCGGTGTTCATCGGCAGCACGGACTCCGGCACGGGTAAGGTGAGTGGGTCTGTGACGGTGTCGAGTGGCGTCTCACCAGGTGGTGCGTCGGGCCGTGTGTCGATCCTGACGTCGAGAGCGACGGGCGGCGCGGGAGGGTCGATCAGTGTGAGTGTTGGGTCGGGTGATGCCGTGACCGGCGGCAAGGTTGACATCATCGGCGGCGATAGCGTGAACGCGTTGGGCGTGGGAGGCCAAGCGTCGGTGACTGGCGGAAGGGGCACCGCCACCGGCGGCAAGGTGTCGATTTCTGCGGGGTCTGGGTCTGGCTCGACGGCCGTTGGTGGTGATGTGGTGGTATCGAGCGGGAGCGGTACCGGCGCGACGAGTGGGAACGTGGTGGTGTCGACCGCGGCGTCCGGTACGACAAGGACGAGCGGCGGCGTACAGCTGACGACGGGTTTGTCAAGCGGTGGAGACTCCGGCTCGGTGGCTGTGTCGACAGGTCCATCGACGGGTGGCATGGGCGGCTCGATCTCGCTGCTCGTGGGATACGGCAACGCGGCGAACGGCGGATCCGTGACCGTCGGCGGTGGGGAGAGTCTTGCCGCTGGGGGCACGGGCGGCGTGGTTGCGGTGTACGGCGGGTCTGGTCCCGCTGTGGGAGGCGACTTGACGTTGGCTGGCGGCGCTGGCGGCACGTCGTTCGGCGGTAGCGTGCGTATCTCTAGTGGCAAGAGCGGTCAGGTGACGAGCGGTGACGTGGTGGTGTCCACCGCGACCGCGGCCTCTGGGTCCACTCAGAAGAGCGGCAGCATCTGGCTCGCGACTGGTGCATCGAGCGGTGGAGACTCGGGCAGCGTGTCGTTGACAACGTCTGGCGCCTCGTCGACTGGTAAGGGTGGAGATATTGCGATGCGTGTGGGATCTGGAGACAAGGCCAGCGGGGGTGCGATCTCTCTTTCCGCTGGTAAATCCTCGGCAACGCCAGGCGTCGGAGGCAAGGTGCAGTTTTTGGCGGCGAGGGAGAAACTGGCGGAGATGTGGAAATCAACGGAGGGGTCGGAAGCGTGCTTGTGGGCGGCACCGTGTCCATTCGAAGTGGAGGAGGCACGGGTGTGACCAGCGGCAACGTGGCGATTTCAAGTCTGGATGCCGGCACAGCGCGGACCAGCGGACGGATTACGTTATCGACGGGTGTGTCACTGGGCGGCGACTCCGGAGGTATCGGCCTGAAGACATCTGTGGCGACTTCTGGCGCGGCAGGCAGTATCAGCCTGCTGGTGGGGTCGGGCGACTCGAATACAGGCGGCGATGTGATCGTCCGCAGCGGTGACAGCGCTGGCAAGGGTGGCCACGTGGCTCTGATTGGCGGCACGGGCGCGAGTGTCGGTGGTGACGTGGAGGTCATTGGCGGCATCAACTCTGCCGACGTGGGCGGCAGTGTTCGCATCGCGAGTGGGTCCGGGTCGGCTGCGTCGAGTGGGTCGGTGTTCATCGGCAGCACGGACTCCGGCACGGGTAAGGTGAGTGGGTCTGTGACGGTGTCGAGTGGCGTCTCACCAGGTGGTGCGTCGGGCCGTGTGTCGATCCTGACGTCGAGAGCGACGGGCGGCGCGGGAGGGTCGATCAGTGTGAGTGTTGGGTCGGGTGATGCCGTGACCGGCGGCAAGGTTGACATCATCGGCGGCGATAGCGTGAACGCGTTGGGCGTGGGAGGCCAAGCGTCGGTGACTGGCGGAAGGGGCACCGCCACCGGCGGCAAGGTGTCGATTTCTGCGGGGTCTGGGTCTGGCTCGACGGCCGTTGGTGGTGATGTGGTGGTATCGAGCGGGAGCGGTACCGGCGCGACGAGTGGGAACGTGGTGGTGTCGACCGCGGCGTCCGGTACGACAAGGACGAGCGGCGGCGTACAGCTGACGACGGGTTTGTCAAGCGGTGGAGACTCCGGCTCGGTGGCTGTGTCGACAGGTCCATCGACGGGTGGCATGGGCGGCTCGATCTCGCTGCTCGTGGGATACGGCAACGCGGCGAACGGCGGATCCGTGACCGTCGGCGGTGGGGAGAGTCTTGCCGCTGGGGGCACGGGCGGCGTGGTTGCGGTGTACGGCGGGTCTGGTCCCGCTGTGGGAGGCGACTTGACGTTGGCTGGCGGCGCTGGCGGCACGTCGTTCGGCGGTAGCGTGCGTATCTCTAGTGGCAAGAGCGGTCAGGTGACGAGCGGTGACGTGGTGGTGTCCACCGCGACCGCGGCCTCTGGGTCCACTCAGAAGAGCGGCAGCATCTGGCTCGCGACTGGTGCATCGAGCGGTGGAGACTCGGGCAGCGTGTCGTTGACAACGTCTGGCGCCTCGTCGACTGGTAAGGGTGGAGATATTGCGATGCGTGTGGGATCTGGAGACAAGGCCAGCGGGGGTGCGATCTCTCTTTCCGCTGGTAAATCCTCGGCAACGCCAGGCGTCGGAGGCAAGGTGCAGTTTTTTGGCGGCGAGGGAGAAACTGGCGGAGATGTGGAAATCAACGGAGGGGTCGGAAGCGTGCTTGTGGGCGGCACCGTGTCCATTCGAAGTGGAGGAGGCACGGGTGTGACCAGCGGCAACGTGGCGATTTCAAGTCTGGATGCCGGCACAGCGCGGACCAGCGGACGGATTACGTTATCGACGGGTGTGTCACTGGGCGGCGACTCCGGAGGTATCGGCCTGAAGACATCTGTGGCGACTTCTGGCGCGGCAGGCAGTATCAGCCTGCTGGTGGGGTCGGGCGACTCGAATACAGGCGGCGATGTGATCGTCCGCAGCGGTGACAGCGCTGGCAAGGGTGGCCACGTGGCTCTGATTGGCGGCACGGGCGCGAGTGTCGGTGGTGACGTGGAGGTCATTGGCGGCATCAACTCTGCCGACGTGGGCGGCAGTGTTCGCATCGCGAGTGGGTCCGGGTCGGCTGCGTCGAGTGGGTCGGTGTTCATCGGCAGCACGGACTCCGGCACGGGTAAGGTGAGTGGGTCTGTGACGGTGTCGAGTGGCGTCTCACCAGGTGGTGCGTCGGGCCGTGTGTCGATCCTGACGTCGAGAGCGACGGGCGGCGCGGGAGGGTCGATCAGTGTGAGTGTTGGGTCGGGTGATGCCGTGACCGGCGGCAAGGTTGACATCATCGGCGGCGATAGCGTGAACGCGTTGGGCGTGGGAGGCCAAGCGTCGGTGACTGGCGGAAGGGGCACCGCCACCGGCGGCAAGGTGTCGATTTCTGCGGGGTCTGGGTCTGGCTCGACGGCCGTTGGTGGTGATGTGGTGGTATCGAGCGGGAGCGGTACCGGCGCGACGAGTGGGAACGTGGTGGTGTCGACCGCGGCGTCCGGTACGACAAGGACGAGCGGCGGCGTACAGCTGACGACGGGTTTGTCAAGCGGTGGAGACTCCGGCTCGGTGGCTGTGTCGACAGGTCCATCGACGGGTGGCATGGGCGGCTCGATCTCGCTGCTCGTGGGATACGGCAACGCGGCGAACGGCGGATCCGTGACCGTCGGCGGTGGGGAGAGTCTTGCCGCTGGGGGCACGGGCGGCGTGGTTGCGGTGTACGGCGGGTCTGGTCCCGCTGTGGGAGGCGACTTGACGTTGGCTGGCGGCGCTGGCGGCACGTCGTTCGGCGGTAGCGTGCGTATCTCTAGTGGCAAGAGCGGTCAGGTGACGAGCGGTGACGTGGTGGTGTCCACCGCGACCGCGGCCTCTGGGTCCACTCAGAAGAGCGGCAGCATCTGGCTCGCGACTGGTGCATCGAGCGGTGGAGACTCGGGCAGCGTGTCGTTGACAACGTCTGGCGCCTCGTCGACTGGTAAGGGTGGAGATATTGCGATGCGTGTGGGATCTGGAGACAAGGCCAGCGGGGGTGCGATCTCTCTTTCCGCTGGTAAATCCTCGGCAACGCCAGGCGTCGGAGGCAAGGTGCAGTTTTTGGCGGCGAGGGAGAAACTGGCGGAGATGTGGAAATCAACGGAGGGGTCGGAAGCGTGCTTGTGGGCGGCACCGTGTCCATTCGAAGTGGAGGAGGCACGGGTGTGACCAGCGGCAACGTGGCGATTTCAAGTCTGGATGCCGGCACAGCGCGGACCAGCGGACGGATTACGTTATCGACGGGTGTGTCACTGGGCGGCGACTCCGGAGGTATCGGCCTGAAGACATCTGTGGCGACTTCTGGCGCGGCAGGCAGTATCAGCCTGCTGGTGGGGTCGGGCGACTCGAATACAGGCGGCGATGTGATCGTCCGCAGCGGTGACAGCGCTGGCAAGGGTGGCCACGTGGCTCTGATTGGCGGCACGGGCGCGAGTGTCGGTGGTGACGTGGAGGTCATTGGCGGCATCAACTCTGCCGACGTGGGCGGCAGTGTTCGCATCGCGAGTGGGTCCGGGTCGGCTGCGTCGAGTGGGTCGGTGTTCATCGGCAGCACGGACTCCGGCACGGGTAAGGTGAGTGGGTCTGTGACGGTGTCGAGTGGCGTCTCACCAGGTGGTGCGTCGGGCCGTGTGTCGATCCTGACGTCGAGAGCGACGGGCGGCGCGGGAGGGTCGATCAGTGTGAGTGTTGGGTCGGGTGATGCCGTGACCGGCGGCAAGGTTGACATCATCGGCGGCGATAGCGTGAACGCGTTGGGCGTGGGAGGCCAAGCGTCGGTGACTGGCGGAAGGGGCACCGCCACCGGCGGCAAGGTGTCGATTTCGCGGGGTCTGGGTCTGGCTCGACGGCCGTTGGTGGTGATGTGGTGGTATCGAGCGGGAGCGGTACCGGCGCGACGAGTGGGAACGTGGTGGTGTCGACCGCGGCGTCCGGTACGACAAGGACGAGCGGCGGCGTACAGCTGACGACGGGTTTGTCAAGCGGTGGAGACTCCGGCTCGGTGGCTGTGTCGACAGGTCCATCGACGGGTGGCATGGGCGGCTCGATCTCGCTGCTCGTGGGATACGGCAACGCGGCGAACGGCGGATCCGTGACCGTCGGCGGTGGGGAGAGTCTTGCCGCTGGGGGCACGGGCGGCGTGGTTGCGGTGTACGGCGGGTCTGGTCCCGCTGTGGGAGGCGACTTGACGTTGGCTGGCGGCGCTGGCGGCACGTCGTTCGGCGGTAGCGTGCGTATCTCTAGTGGCAAGAGCGGTCAGGTGACGAGCGGTGACGTGGTGGTGTCCACCGCGACCGCGGCCTCTGGGTCCACTCAGAAGAGCGGCAGCATCTGGCTCGCGACTGGTGCATCGAGCGGTGGAGACTCGGGCAGCGTGTCGTTGACAACGTCTGGCGCCTCGTCGACTGGTAAGGGTGGAGATATTGCGATGCGTGTGGGATCTGGAGACAAGGCCAGCGGGGGTGCGATCTCTCTTTCCGCTGGTAAATCCTCGGCAACGCCAGGCGTCGGAGGCAAGGTGCAGTTTTTTGGCGGCGAGGGAGAAACTGGCGGAGATGTGGAAATCAACGGAGGGGTCGGAAGCGTGCTTGTGGGCGGCACCGTGTCCATTCGAAGTGGAGGAGGCACGGGTGTGACCAGCGGCAACGTGGCGATTTCAAGTCTGGATGCCGGCACAGCGCGGACCAGCGGACGGATTACGTTATCGACGGGTGTGTCACTGGGCGGCGACTCCGGAGGTATCGGCCTGAAGACATCTGTGGCGACTTCTGGCGCGGCAGGCAGTATCAGCCTGCTGGTGGGGTCGGGCGACTCGAATACAGGCGGCGATGTGATCGTCCGCAGCGGTGACAGCGCTGGCAAGGGTGGCCACGTGGCTCTGATTGGCGGCACGGGCGCGAGTGTCGGTGGTGACGTGGAGGTCATTGGCGGCATCAACTCTGCCGACGTGGGCGGCAGTGTTCGCATCGCGAGTGGGTCCGGGTCGGCTGCGTCGAGTGGGTCGGTGTTCATCGGCAGCACGGACTCCGGCACGGGTAAGGTGAGTGGGTCTGTGACGGTGTCGAGTGGCGTCTCACCAGGTGGTGCGTCGGGCCGTGTGTCGATCCTGACGTCGAGAGCGACGGGCGGCGCGGGAGGGTCGATCAGTGTGAGTGTTGGGTCGGGTGATGCCGTGACCGGCGGCAAGGTTGACATCATCGGCGGCGATAGCGTGAACGCGTTGGGCGTGGGAGGCCAAGCGTCGGTGACTGGCGGAAGGGGCACCGCCACCGGCGGCAAGGTGTCGATTTCTGCGGGGTCTGGGTCTGGCTCGACGGCCGTTGGTGGTGATGTGGTGGTATCGAGCGGGAGCGGTACCGGCGCGACGAGTGGGAACGTGGTGGTGTCGACCGCGGCGTCCGGTACGACAAGGACGAGCGGCGGCGTACAGCTGACGACGGGTTTGTCAAGCGGTGGAGACTCCGGCTCGGTGGCTGTGTCGACAGGTCCATCGACGGGTGGCATGGGCGGCTCGATCTCGCTGCTCGTGGGATACGGCAACGCGGCGAACGGCGGATCCGTGACCGTCGGCGGTGGGGAGAGTCTTGCCGCTGGGGGCACGGGCGGCGTGGTTGCGGTGTACGGCGGGTCTGGTCCCGCTGTGGGAGGCGACTTGACGTTGGCTGGCGGCGCTGGCGGCACGTCGTTCGGCGGTAGCGTGCGTATCTCTAGTGGCAAGAGCGGTCAGGTGACGAGCGGTGACGTGGTGGTGTCCACCGCGACCGCGGCCTCTGGGTCCACTCAGAAGAGCGGCAGCATCTGGCTCGCGACTGGTGCATCGAGCGGTGGAGACTCGGGCAGCGTGTCGTTGACAACGTCTGGCGCCTCGTCGACTGGTAAGGGTGGAGATATTGCGATGCGTGTGGGATCTGGAGACAAGGCCAGCGGGGGTGCGATCTCTCTTTCCGCTGGTAAATCCTCGGCAACGCCAGGCGTCGGAGGCAAGGTGCAGTTTTTGGCGGCGAGGGAGAAACTGGCGGAGATGTGGAAATCAACGGAGGGGTCGGAAGCGTGCTTGTGGGCGGCACCGTGTCCATTCGAAGTGGAGGAGGCACGGGTGTGACCAGCGGCAACGTGGCGATTTCAAGTCTGGATGCCGGCACAGCGCGGACCAGCGGACGGATTACGTTATCGACGGGTGTGTCACTGGGCGGCGACTCCGGAGGTATCGGCCTGAAGACATCTGTGGCGACTTCTGGCGCGGCAGGCAGTATCAGCCTGCTGGTGGGGTCGGGCGACTCGAATACAGGCGGCGATGTGATCGTCCGCAGCGGTGACAGCGCTGGCAAGGGTGGCCACGTGGCTCTGATTGGCGGCACGGGCGCGAGTGTCGGTGGTGACGTGGAGGTCATTGGCGGCATCAACTCTGCCGACGTGGGCGGCAGTGTTCGCATCGCGAGTGGGTCCGGGTCGGCTGCGTCGAGTGGGTCGGTGTTCATCGGCAGCACGGACTCCGGCACGGGTAAGGTGAGTGGGTCTGTGACGGTGTCGAGTGGCGTCTCACCAGGTGGTGCGTCGGGCCGTGTGTCGATCCTGACGTCGAGAGCGACGGGCGGCGCGGGAGGGTCGATCAGTGTGAGTGTTGGGTCGGGTGATGCCGTGACCGGCGGCAAGGTTGACATCATCGGCGGCGATAGCGTGAACGCGTTGGGCGTGGGAGGCCAAGCGTCGGTGACTGGCGGAAGGGGCACCGCCACCGGCGGCAAGGTGTCGATTTCTGCGGGGTCTGGGTCTGGCTCGACGGCCGTTGGTGGTGATGTGGTGGTATCGAGCGGGAGCGGTACCGGCGCGACGAGTGGGAACGTGGTGGTGTCGACCGCGGCGTCCGGTACGACAAGGACGAGCGGCGGCGTACAGCTGACGACGGGTTTGTCAAGCGGTGGAGACTCCGGCTCGGTGGCTGTGTCGACAGGTCCATCGACGGGTGGCATGGGCGGCTCGATCTCGCTGCTCGTGGGATACGGCAACGCGGCGAACGGCGGATCCGTGACCGTCGGCGGTGGGGAGAGTCTTGCCGCTGGGGGCACGGGCGGCGTGGTTGCGGTGTACGGCGGGTCTGGTCCCGCTGTGGGAGGCGACTTGACGTTGGCTGGCGGCGCTGGCGGCACGTCGTTCGGCGGTAGCGTGCGTATCTCTAGTGGCAAGAGCGGTCAGGTGACGAGCGGTGACGTGGTGGTGTCCACCGCGACCGCGGCTTCTGGGTCTGGTAATATTTTTGTATCAACAGGTGCCGTTAGGAGTGGAAAGTCTGGTAACCTTTCTTTGTTTACCTCTGATTCGACTGGTGGTATGGGTGGGTCTATCGTAGTCTCGGTAGGTAGTGGTGATGGGAATGAAAGTGGATCGGTTCGTGCTATCGGTGGAGCTAGCGCCAGTGGCGTAGGAGGTACCGTGAGCCTGGCAGGAGGCACTGGAGCTACTGGTGGGGGTGATGTGGTGCTGGATGGAGGGTCAGGGTCTGGTACAATAGGTGGTAACGTCCGAATCACGAGTGGCAACGGTATTGATGCAACTAGTGGCGATGTTATGGTAACCACAGCTGTTTCGGGACCAACTCGTGCAAGCGGTACTCTTACCCTTTCGTCAGGCTCGGCCAAAGCTGGTAACTCGGGAGATGTTAAACTGAGTACGTCAGCTGCTACATCAGGACAGAGTGGCTCCATCTCTATTGTTGTAGGCAGCGGTACAAACGCCCAGAGCGGAGTGGTTAGCATCGTAGGGGAACCAGTACTCACCAGAGTGGCATTGGCGGAGACGTTTTTATTACTGGAGGTCGGGGTCCATCCAATGGTGGGAATGCCAAGATATCTGGTGGAGTAGGAGATGGTGTATCCGGTGGAGGCGTGACGATTTCTAGTGGAGGCAGCGCTGGTGCTGTTACTGGCCCAATAGCAATTACTGGAGCAAATGCAAGCGAGGGATATCCAAGCGGAGCGGTAACAGTATCGAGTGGATATTCGAAGAGCGTCCAAAGCGGTGATGTCAGTATAAGAACTGGTGACGCACCTTATGGGATGAGTGGCTCTATTACTTTAACCGCCGGTTTGAGCGGCACTGCCACCGATAAATCAAGTGGGTTAGTCTCAATATCAGCAGGATCCAATGCGTTGAATGGCATAGGTGGAGGTCTTGTTGCGAAAGCAGGCGATGCCATCCAAAATGGTGGTATTGTTAATATTACTGGCGGGGGATCAGTTCAAAGTTCTGGTGGATCAATTAGTATCGCCAGTAGTCACAGTGTGAGCAAAGAGCGGGGTATATATTTGTCCACTGGAACTCAACAACTGGCGAATAGTGGATCCTTAACACTGTACTCTGGTATTTCCAATGGTGGAAATTCTGGAGACATTGCGCTACGCACTTCTAATTCAACAGGAGGTAATAGTGGCCAGATTAGTCTAACCGCTGGAGCCGGCAGTGGTATTAGTGGTGGTGGTATTACACTTCGTGGTGGCGGATCAACATCAAACAATGGAGTCGGCGGAGGTCTTGTTCTCCAAGGCGGCTACGGTGAGTCAATCGGGGGTAATGTGACGATCGCAGGGGCCCAGCCGATGGCAAAACCGGGGGCAGTGTGTCTATCACGAGTGGGAATGGGACAACAATAGACAGTGGAGATATTACAGTGATGACAGGGCCATCTGGAGCAGCCAAGTCAAGCGGCTCGTTGACAGTGGCGTCTGGTGCTTCAACAGGGGGTGGGTCAGGGGAGTGTATATTTCGACTGCAAAAGCTGTAAACGGCGGAGCTGGCAACGTTGTTATCTCGTCAGGAGTGGGTGATACCGTAGACAGCGGAGAACTCCGTCTCTCTGGGGGAACGAGTGCATACGACGCTGGTACAGGAGAGGGAGGCCGTGTTCTCCTGCAGGGAGGCGCTGGGACTGGCGTTGGCGGAAATGTCGAAATGACGGCTGGAACTGGAAAGTCTCAACTAGGAGGGCACGTTCGTCTATTAAGTGGCTCAGGCGACGGCGCTACAAGTGGCGACATTTTAGTTGCCACTGCTGATGGTGGCGTTGGTCACAACAGTGGAGTAATCAGGTTCGCTACTGGATCAACGGATGGTGCTGATTCAGGGAGCATTTTGTTTTCGACGTCAGATGCTGGAAAGGGTAACGCCGGCTCAATTTTATTCGAAGTAGGCGAGTCAGAAAGTTCTACTGCTGGGGATGTGACGATTATAGCTGGTAAGAACTCGGCTGCTAATGGTATAGGTGGCTCGTTGCTCTTAAGTGCAGGCCCCAGTGATGGCAAGGGAGGGCCATTGACGCTGAGTGGAGGGAGTGGTGGATCCGGCATTGGCGGTAATGTTAACATTTACAGCGGCCCAAGTGATAGCGGATCAACTGGCTCCGTTTTCATTTCAAGTTCTGACTCAAAATCTGCGAATCCGAGCGGCTCGATCACCCTATCAACCGGAAGTTCTGTAGGAGGGGACACCGGAAATATCTCCCTCATTACGTCCGACGCGAACGGAGGAGTATCGGGCTCGGTAACTGTAAGTCTAGGCGCTGCCAACACTGTTGCAGGTGGAACGTTAACATTAGCAGCAGGTCCGAGCGTGAATTCAGGCGGCACTGGTGGCACGGCGAGCGTCACAGGGGGTCTGGGTTGTTCAGCGGTGGCGAGGCACTGCTGTCAGGTGGATCGACCACTTCTGGTATCGGTGGAACTGTTCGTATTACGAGTGGTACAGGAACCAGCGCCTCGAGTGGCAACGTCTTTATTTCAACAGGAGAGGCTGGAAGCAGTAAGAAAAGCGGCACTATTGCGTTGTACACAGGAAGTGCAAATGGATTTGATACAGGCGGCGTCTGGTTAGAGACCTCAGACGCCGTCGGTGGCAAAGCAGGATCTATCACCCTTAGCGTTGGGAACGGGGACATTGCTGAATCTGGCTCAATTGGTATAGTAGCTGGTGGGAGCAGCAACACAAATGGTGTCGGCGGCTTAGTTTCTGTGACTGGAGGGTTTGGCAATTTAACTGGTGGGCATGTTCATATTAGCGGCGGCAAAGGCAACACCAATGTTGGTGGAAGCGTACGGTTAACAAGTGGATCATCCTTAATAAGCGGCAGTGTCGACATATTCAGTGCTAACAATTCGTCGAGTGGATCGGTAACGTTATCGTCTGGAAAGGCCTTTGCTGGCAGCTCTGGCGCCCTGGCTATTACAACTTCTACAGCAACTGGGGGTCACGGCGGATCTATCACACTTTCGGTGGGATCTGGCGACACCGGTAATGCTGGAATGCTGACTTTGCAGGGCGGGAACAACAGCGCAGCAAGCAGCAAAGGAGGTGCGATTATGATTACAAGCGGGAGCGGGACTTCCACTGGTGGTGACATGGTAGTGCTTGGTGGCAATGGGGATACTACAAAAGGTGGAAATATTTTGATCACCAGTGGGAAAGGTACTACTGCTTCTAGCGGAGACATATTCATTGCGAGCGCATCTAGCACTGTGCAAGGAAGTG
Organism: Phytophthora boehmeriae; assembly: GCA_011947355.1. Lineage (NCBI taxonomy): Eukaryota > Oomycota > Peronosporomycetes > Peronosporales > Peronosporaceae > Phytophthora > Phytophthora boehmeriae. Next base: position 181,577 of record JAAVTJ010000055.1, on the reverse strand, counting down.
GCTCAATAACACTTTCTTCAGGGACATCAAGCGGTGGGCCCAGCGGCAACATCAAATTGATGACTACAGCAGCTACAGGTGGATATGGGGGCTCGATCACGCTCTCGGTGGGGTCGAGCGATGCCGCTATTGGTGGAAGTATTGGTCTTCGCGCCGGTGCTGCGACAGGGGATGGCAGTGTTGGTGGGGTGATTAACTTGGTGGGTGGCACAGGGAAGAGTGGCGGTAAGATCCAACTGACTGGTGGAGATGGAACTGCGATGTCTGGTGGTAGCATCGAAGTTGTGAGTGGATCTGGCGCGACTGGGTCAAGTGGAAATGTGCTAGTCAGAACTGCAGACTCCGGTTCATCTCCAACGAGCGGTTCGATTGAGCTGCGCACAGGTACCTCAAATGCTGGTGATTCGGGATCAATACTTGTTAAGACAAGCGATGCAGTTGGGGGAGCAGCGGGATCTGTGACACTTTCGGTCGGGTCAGGTAATGTAGTCACCGCAGGAGACGTATTCCTTTACGGTGGAAGTAGTTCCATCACGGGTGGGGTCGGAGGCCGCACGGTGCTTACCGGAGGCACAGGATCCGCAGTTGGGGGAAGGTTCAGCTCGCGGGTGGAGTTGGCATTAATACAAAAGGCGGAGATATCGTTCTTACAAGTGGAAGAAGTTCATCTGGCTCGGCCAGTGGTGATGTCCAGATTAGCAGCGCTGATGTCACAGGTGCTGGACAAGCGAGTGGTTCATTGACGTTGTTGACCGGTTCGACTAAACAGGGCATTTCCGGACAGTTAACGATTGCCTCATCAGCCGCCACCGGTGGTCACGGTGGGTCAGTCGTTTTAAGTGTTGGAGACGGCGACACAGCTGATGGAGGCAATCTAATAGTATCGGGAGGCAAGACGACAGACCCAGTCGGAAGGGGTGGAACAGTGACTGTCGTAGGAGGGCAAGGTGGGCTGACTGGTGGAGACGCGGAACTTACGGCTGGGCGTGGTATCTCTGGAAGTGGAGGGAATGTTCGAATCTCAAGTGGTGGCAGTGATGCTGTCGCGACGGGGTCTGTAACTGTATCATCATCGGACTCTAGTGCTGCAGACACGGGAGGTGTGACGGTATCCTCCGGCAAAGCCACCGGCAGTGCTGGATCGTCAGGTGCTGTTACCATATCTTCCGGCGGCTCTACTTCTGGTAGGAGCGGCAATGTTCTAATTGGCAGCGCATCCGGAGGAACCACTGGCACCGTCACACTTTCGTCTGGTGCACCAAATGGAGGAAATTCTGGGGCGGTTCTTATTCAGACTACAACAGCTTCGAGTGGATCAGCGGGAACAATTACTATCAGTGCCGGCGACAGCAAAGCAAACGTTGGTGCTAAAGTGTCTGTAACTGCTGGTGCTAACAGCGACGGGACTGGAGGACAGCTAGAACTCAAGGGTGGCTCAGGAACCCTCGGTGGTGGAGTGTTGATCACGGGTGGTGCTGGAACTCAGCAATCTGGTGGAGCTGTGAACATTTTTAGTGGCCATGGAGACTTAACGTCTAGTGGTGACATTGTGATTGCAACGGGGACTCCGGTGCCTCTACAGGGAAAGTTAGTGGCACTCTTACGTTGTCAACTGGTGTTTCATTTGGTGGGAACTCAGGTGCCATTGCACTCTCAACTTTAAGTGCTACTGGCGGTAATGGTGGCAGCATTACTCTTTCTGTGGGAAGTGGTGATACCGGCGTTGGTGGGAATATCGCTCTGACGGCAGGCACGACTTTAGACGTTGCTAGTACTGGTGGGTTCGTAACTGTAACTGGAGGTGACGGGGCAACTGGAGGGGACGTAGCTATCGTTGGAGGTAATGGCAAGAGTAGCGCCACTACTGGGGGCTCTGTCCGCATCACGAGCGGAAATAGCGCACCAGTCGTGATGAGATCTGGCCCTGCTGCCACTAACTCTGCAACTGGAAATCTTGACTTCGGTAGCGGTGCTACTACTGGTACGGGTAGCAGCGGCAGTGTTACCTTTCGACTGGTGCAGCTGGCATTCTTGCCAATGGAGTTACTTCGGGTACTGGTAATAGCGGTAGTGTTTCCTTTTCGACCGGTGCTGCTGTTGCTGGAAAATCGGGCAATTTCGAAGTAGCGCTCGGAGATTCCGGAAAAGCGTCGGGCAAAGGTGGGGATATAAAGTTGACAGCGGGGAAAAATACAGCCACCAGCAGTGCTGGCGGTTCCATTATCGTGACGCCTGGCCAAGGATCGAGCACAGCAACTCATGGATCGTTCCGCGTCGAATACCCGAGCGGTACGGCTCTTCTCTCCGTGCAAATGAATGAGTTCAAGGTTGACAATATCCAGCATGTTAGCCTTAATGCGGTGTCCAACATGGATCTGATGGCTAAAGGCACGATATCGCTGACTGCGGGCAATACCGGAGGCACAACTGTTACCGGTGGGCCTTTGACTGTCCAGGCTAATAACTTTATCGTGACCAATAGCAACAGTAACCCTGTCTTGACGGTGTCGTACAGCGCGGGGGACGTTAGCTTTACGGGCGCACTCATGTTGCAGAAGGACGTGGCTTCGATCGTGCACACGGACCCCGCTGCGACATCATTAACGATGTCAACACCGAACAAGCTTATAGTGCAAACGCCCAGCGTGGATTTCTCTTCGGGGAAGAACTCAGCAGTGCCAGTAACCATCACTGGAGAGATCAGATTTTCCGGGAAGATTGGTTTTACAGAGGAAGTGGCTTTCTCTAAAGCGGTCAATTTTTCCGATGCCTTAATTAACATTGGCAAAAGCAGGGTCTTGCCCACTAAAAGTGCTGACTGCACCTTGGGCGATCTGCGATTCGACACAATGCGTCTTTACATTTGCGCTGTTAATACGGACAGCACGAGCAACGCCAATGATTGGTACTATGTGGACATGACTAAGTGGACATGATTGGCACTCTGTGGACATGACTAAACTTGCTTATTACAGATAATACAGATATTACAGACTGTACGGTAAGATGACACTGGCCATGTCCTATCCTGCAATATCCAAGTCTAGCCCTGCATGAGAGACTTTCTCGTCTCCACGCTTTTGTTTTCTTCTTTCCTACGACCTTCTGAATGTCTGCATTCCCCTCACGCCCCAGTACCTCGCTCTTGAGCAGCTCAATTATGTTGATGGCCGCGTTCACGTCCCGATCCCAGTAGCGCACGTCGTAGTCTGCATGGTCGCAGCGGAGAACTCCGTAACATATCTTCTCCTCAAACTGTATTTCAGCTCGGTTGCGACCAAGTGTCACACCTTTGCGTCTCTTTCATTTCGGGGGCATTGTGTCGACGGAGTAGTGAACAGACGAAAGCGTCTGATGAAAAACTGCTTGCTGCAGGAGCGTTGGGTAATCATGCCAACGACAACGATGCTAATCGCACTGAAATTGCAAAAGAGGGAGCCATTCTGCCGCTCATATCACTTCTTCGATCCGGAACCAGTGAGCAAAAGCTGTATGCTGCGGGTGCTTTGGGAAATCTCGCCAATGGTAACGACGGCAATCGTGTCGCGATTGCTCGTGATGGAGCCATTCCGCTATTCGTGAAGAATCTTCATTCCGGAACCGAAGAGCTGATTCATTTTGCTGTACGAGCGCTGGGAAATCTTGCTGCTGATAATGAGAAGAATCGGGTAGAGATGGCACGTGAAGGAGTCATTCCGGTGTTGATCCAGCTAGTTCGAGACGGAACGAACGAATTCAAGTATTTGAGTCATTCCAATATAAATTGAACTGGTACCGACTGCACGTGTAGCAGGCATCAACAATCAAATGGCTAACGTCCACTTAACCCGGTCGATCACATTGGTATGCCTTCACTTGGTTAGACGAACGATCCTCTGCCGATAGAAGTTGTCGTGTAAATGCGGCGCATGGCGTCCATCGCTGCCTCCTGCAATATACCCACCAGTTCTACGAAGCAGTATCTGCTCCTTGTGCAGATTGTACAGCTTGTTCAGATACACATTGGCAGCATAGCAAACCTTGCGCAACTCGGTGCTGTCCAGCTGTTCCGCCACCTCTTGTTCCTTCCTCAAGATCTTCTTGGCGCGTTTGAACCGACCGAGTTGCAACGCGTTGTACGCTAAATTGACACGACACTTGCTCTCCAGTATGGGGTCGTGCAGCCCCATTGAAATGGCGATCTGCAGCTTGGCCATCAACGTCGACTGGTCCAAATGTTGGCACAAAAAGTGGCCACCTCCCAGTGTCGAAATGTAGGCATTTGCAGTCACCAGAGCCACCACAGCGTGCACGAAACCCACAGCGCGTCTGGCCGAGGCCATGCACAATGGCAGCACATCCCTCGGTCGGTAGGTCACCAGCACAAACCCTTCAGTCGGCAAGCAGTCCGAGACTGCATAGCGCCAATTGTCGTCTTCCCATTGGATGAAATGTTGTATCTCTGCACTCTTATTGGCGCAACCCTGTCCAAGAATAGCCATGAGCTGCTGAAATTCCTCTGGATATGTCGCCGAGCCTTCGGCCGAGAGCAGGAACGACACGAAGCGGAAGGTCTCAGCGTCCGAGATGGCTACACTGCTGCTCTTGGAGGCGATTTCGTTGGAGAACGGAGCCTTGAGACGCTTTGAGACGGAGCGTTTCAGCGCCTGCATCGCCCTCCGCTCCTGCAGAGGCCTCTCGAAGGCCACGACATGCTGGCAGACGCCCACTGCGATCATCTTGGGCTGGTAGTAGGATTTCAGAATGCGCGTCTATTGGTGAATTGAAAACCGAAATCGCTTTTCATTGGCTGAAAAGGAATTTGATTTGACCAATGCCAAGTGTTTGTGCGCGAAACGACGCGATTGTATCTAAAGGCGATGTCGCTCTTCCAGGTGCGTGAATGGTGGACTGCCAAGGGCGAGCAGGACGAGGAATACACTCCAGGAGCTCTGGTGGTGGGGAATGTGGATAACGACGCATCTGGACATGGTAAGAAAAACGTCCCTTTCATTCATTAATTAGACTCAGTGTACACTTATGCGCTATCTTTTTTAACATTTTTTAAAATTGTTTTTCCAGTCAAGATCGTCACAGGAAGTCTCAACGGCGTACTGCGTGTGTATTGCCCCACCCAGAGCGACTTTCGCATTGAGCATTTACTGCTAGAGGAAAACCTACGACGTCCTATCTTGCAGCTGGAGTTAGGCTACTTCATCCCGTACGTTTCCAGTTTATGACCGACAACAGGAACAGAATGCGGATTGTGGACTGAAGGAATGTTACTATCGTTGTTTTTGCAGTAATCAGCGCACTCTTGCGCTTGCTATTCTACAACCAAGACGCATCGGGGTCTATGTGGTGGAGGGAGTGGGTGGAAGCGGTCTGGCCGCTAGCTACTTCAGAATCACACTCCGCTACGAGCACTTGCTGGGGATCGACGGGGAGCATTTTACAGCGTACAATTTCATTTACGGCCCTTTCGGAGCTGCTAGCTCGGGAGGCACGGTCACACGCTCGGAGCAAGACCATTTGTGCGTGCAATCACTGGACGGCAGACTGCAGTTCTTTGAACAGGATCGGTTTGCATTTCTGCAACCACTCAATAACAACTTTCTCCCTGGCGCACTTTGCTACGCTCCTGGCATGGATGCTGTGATTGCCTCTACGTCGGATTTACAACTCGAATGTTATCGCTATCAAGTCCTGGCCTCTGCCTCGCTAAAGCAGAAGCGGAATGCGCTGGATGACGATGGGAAAAATAATCGCCAACATGATAGCTCGTCATCTTCGACCCAAGTGCATTGTGACTGGAAATTGAATATCGGCGAGGTAATAGTGGATGTGCGTGTTGCACGATGCTCATACCAGGAAACGGCCACCAGCTTTGATATTTTAGTGCTCGGGGAATTTACGCTGTTTGGAATCAAGCCGCAGGGAGAGATTTATCTGCAGAAACGCCTCGGCTTCCACCCCTCTGCCTTTTGTCCGTATCGGCGTTGGGCTTCACCCACTGAACGAGGCGCAGCAGGAGGGGCTGCCGGACTAGACAACCTACTGATATCTAGCCACACGAAGCTCTGGAACGTCTTTAAGGACAAAACGCTCATTTGGTCTGCCTGCTCGTCGACGGTGCCTGTTGCTCTTATCGTTGCGGATTTCGGCAATGTGGATGGTATGATCGTGAGTCTCGACTCGGACGGAGCGCTTAGTGTTAACTACATGGGAACAGACCCGCCATCATCTACCGTCGTTGCACCTGACACGAAAGAGATTAACTACGAGGAGATGGACGAGGAACACCGGCAACTACTCAATGTCATCCGCCGTTCTCAAGGCGAACGTCGAACAGAGCCCAAGGACAGAGTTTTAATCAGAGCGCAAGTGCCTGCAATGCTGGACGCGTTGCCCGACCGAAGCGATGAATTTCATCGCGGAGGGGCAAGTCAATCGGAGCCTGCGAATAAAAACATCCAGCTCTCCATGCGCGTATACGTAACTTATACCGGGGCTACGCGTGTATCAAATGTGACTTTGTCGGTATCGACGCCTGAGAACGTGGAAGCAAGTGATTCATCTTTTGTAATCGGAAGTATTGATGGGAAGGCATCAACTCCGCTTATCATTCCGGTTATTTTGCGGCCCAACGCGGAAGCCATGCCAACGTCGCTATCGGTGACAATTTCAGCATCTTACACACTCGAGACAGGACAGCCGCGGGTCTCTCAATGCGTGGTGAGGCTTCCGATGTGCATGGTGTGTCGACTCGTACCTCCAGTCAAATCAAGTACATTCAAATTCACTCTGGAAACCAACCAAGAACCATTGGAGCTCGCCAGCCTATTCGAAGACATGCTTCATCAACCGAGTTGCACACCCGAGTGGGCTAAACAGGTGGTGGCAGGTGGTTCAAGCACAAACGTGCTGAGCTTTCAGTATTACAATGGTGTGGACGCGACAATCCTCGTTTCCAAGAACGCGGGCCGCTATCGTATCCAGTCTAACGAACTCGAGGCGCTCTGGATGGTCTCACACGAGCTAGTTGCGCGACTTCGAGCGTATTTTGATGGCAGAGCACAGACTGCTGAAGTCAAGGGCGATGGAGATTACAAACCGGGGAAGCTGGCAGCGCGTCATCCTCTCAGTCTGTACTGGAGGTGTTCTACCAGGAGCCACTGCCTCTCGCCGATTTCTTTGGAGCTATTGACGCGCATTTTGCGCTTCGAAAGGAGAAAATGGAGCTGGCGGCGCAGCTGAACGACCGGGCACACCAGTTCCGTGTCATTCAGAAGCGGCTGTTAGTGCGCTACAAGGACCGCAGCCCAGCGGCAGTGAACTTCTTGGACGTGTTACTGCATGGCACGTATGACCAGCTCATTTCATTGTCACACTCCATGGAGGCGGTTGAAGCCAAATTGAAGCGAGCTGCTAACCGGCTCTCGTGTTGTGTGTCGCTCATCCTGATGCTCATCAAGTTCCGTTTCCATCTAAGCAATGAAGACGCGCGCATTCTCGAAGCTTATCTCTCGCCGGTTGTGAACGAGTCCGCGGACAGTGGCGCAGTGGAGCAAGGGTGGGAAGAGCGGACAGACTGCGCCATGACGGAGCTGCTGCGCACAGTCTTGGCCAAGCAGCCTCAAAACAAAGATGGTGCAGCTGCAGCACCCGTCGTTGCAACGAGTGAATTGCAAATGCAGGAGGACGCCAAGCGACTGAAAAACACATTACAATCGTGTGCGATCGATTGGGCAAGGGAGCGTCATTGACTGGGAATGCAGCTGCAGCGACTCAGCCAGCCAGTGAAGCTAAAGGAGATTAGGCAAGGGTCACTTATTAACATTACCGAAGCAGAGAGCACTACGAGGTGGTCTAGAGCATTGCAAGACTATACCAGCGAAAAATGATCGAGGACACAAGTTGAAGCTGACGTTGGTATCTATCAGATGATTCGCTGAAATGTATATTGACCAATGCAGTATCGGTGGTATGGGTGAATTCTGGCAATCACTGTTGCACACCTAGTCCTAGCACCTCCACCTCTGATGATACTCCCAGTCGACTGACCTGTGTGACTCACAGGAGTCGAGTACTGCGCAGTCGGGTGTCGTGTCTTCCTTTGCACTTGCCACTCACCCCATTGCTCACTCTCCGTTTTTCCTCCGTCTGCATCGGTCTGTTCCCTAGAGTCGACAATGGTGGCGCTCCAGATTTTCGCAATCTTCGCTGCAGCTGTGGCAGTCGCTTCCGGCGCCAAGAACGACGACGCGCTGGTCAACGACCTCCCCGGTCTCCACAAGGAGCTTCCGTTCAAGCACTACGCCGGTCACCTCCACTTGGAGGAGAAGGAGAAGCTCTTCTACTGGTACGCGGAGAGCCAGAGCGACCCGGAGAAGGACCCGATCGTGCTGTGGCTCAATGGCGGTCCGGGGTGCTCGTCACTTGGCGGTCTCTTCACTGAGAACGGTCCCTTTGTCATCCAAGACGACCTGTCGGTCAAAATGAATCGCTACTCGTGGAACCGACAAGTGAACATGCTGTGGCTCGAGTCTCCCGCTGGCGTCGGCTTCAGTGGAAGTGTGGAGGGCCCCGACTACTACAACGACGACATGGTAGCCGCCAAGGCGTACGAGTTCGTGACGCGGTTCTTCGACAAGTACAGCGAGCTCAAGGGCCGCGAGTTCTACATCACCGGCGAGAGTTACGCCGGCATGTACATTCCGTTCCTGGTGGACCTTCTGGTGGACTCGCCGATTAAGGGCGTTAACTTCAAAGGCTTTGCCATTGGCAATCCGTTCACCGACAACCTGATTGATGGTAATGCTTACATGGACTACTACTACTCGCACGCGATGGTATCGCGCGAGAGCTACGAGAAGATCAAGGTGGTTTGCGGCGCCCACATTGGCTGTCTCTTCAGCGACCTGCCATGCCCAGCCAAATGTGAGGAGCTTCTGGAAGAGGCAGAGAATGCGGCGAACCCCGACTCAATGGACCCGTACTTCATCTATGGCGACATTTGCCTCTTAGAAAACACCCAGGCAAAGGTGCTGCGGAAGAGAGCCAAGCCGTCGGTGCCGATTTCGCCCACACACCGCGGTGATATTGGCGCTTGCGCGGACAAGCTCACGCATGCCTACCTCAATCTTCCGGAAGTGCAGCTAGCCATCCACGCGACTGGCCCAGGCAACGATGAACCGCCCGTTGAGTGGAAAGGCTGCAGCGACCCTGTGGGCGATCTCTACAAGTCGAGTCCTTCTTCGCTGCCGAAGTACCACAACATCCTAGGCCGCGGTCTTAAGGCGCTCATTTACAGCGGTGATGCGGACTCGGTCGTGAACTTTATTGGCACGGAGCGATGGATCGGAGGTGAAGGCCTTAAGCTTCGCATCAAGGAGAAGTGGCGCGCCTGGTTCGGCCCTGACAAGCAGCTTGCCGGCTACGTCCAGAAGTACGATGGTCTCACGTTCAAGACTGTCAAGGGTGCTGGCCACATGGTGCCGGCGGTGCGACCGCTTCACGGTCTGAACCTCTTCGAGTGTTTTGTGTTTGGCGAGGACGCCTGCCGCACCTTCGTGTACCCAATCGACGACGATGAAATTGAGGCCGGACTGATGGCAAACCATGTGGTAAAAAGATCTGTCGACGATGAGGTCACCACTGCCAGTGCTGGGGGTCTGGTGCACCAATTGCCTGGCTCTCGGTGCCTGCCGCGGTTGGCTTCGTGGTGTTCATCGTGGCTGTTGCCATCAAGAACACCCGCAATCGATCTCGGTATCAACGCTTGCTTTCGACTGGCTATGAGGAAATTCGCAGCGTGGTGTGACGGAGGAGGAGATTATGAAGCACGTCGTAGTGATGGCATGGATTAGATGTGCCATCATTGCTAAGATAGAAGTGTCGGTGAAAAATGAAAGTATCATTCAGTGTTAAACTGTGCAGTTCTCTGCCATGACTCTGTCAGGTGTTAAGCTTGGATTATACCTGCCGTAGGATCCGCATGTGCAAGTATTAGCAGTCCAGAGCGATGCATTTCATGTGCGGATCTGAGTGTATTATATGGTTGAAAATGAGTGCAAAGAGCCCATCCAATCACTTTTCGCTTTGGCGCAACGTCGATCAAGAGGACGGGAGGCACACGCCTTTTCGCGGGTGTCATGAACCTCCCACTTACGAAAACTAAGTTGACATGCCTAGCAGTTCTCGTGACACCCCGTCTAATTCGAGTAACCGTCGAGCATTGCAGTTCACACGTCCTCATTCCTTGTCTTGCTGCGTTGGTACTGAGGCAATTCCTTCCAGTCTGCGACTTGACGCCATGCAACTCTCTGTAGCTGCCGCTTCGCTTGGAGCCTTGCTCTTCGCCTCCTCCGCCTTGGCGTACGACGTCCATCGCGTCCGCGATCTGCCCGGACTCAAGCACGAGGACGTCCCCTTCACGCACTACGCTGGACAGCTGCATCTCCCCACAGACACGCAGGAGAAAATGTTCTACTGGTTCGCAGAGTCCCGACGCTCCCCCGACAGCGATCCGGTCGTGCTGTGGCTCAATGGCGGCCCTGGCTGTGCGTCCTCCCAAGGCTTTTTCACCGAGAACGGGCCGTTCATTGCCAATCGCGATGGTACAGTCGGTCTCAATCCGTACGGATGGAACGCTCGTGCCAACGTCCTGTGGGTGGACTCGCCCTCGGGTGTCGGCTACAGTCAACCACTACAGGACGCCTCTGGATACTACAACGACGACGTTGTGGCCGACCGTCTGCGTCTGTTCCTTGCCGAGTTCTTTGCCAAGTACCCCGCACTCCAGGGCCGAGACTTCTACGTAACCGGAGAGAGCTACGCTGGAATGTACGTCCCGTTCCTAGCAGAAAGACTCGTGGACGATCCAGTGGTAGGTGTGAACCTCAAGGGATTCGCCATTGGCAACCCGCTCACTGACATGGAGATCGACGGAAACGCCTACATGGACTACTACTACTCGCACGCGCTCATTTCGCGCGGAGACTACTTCCGACTGCTGGACTACTGCGATCACGATGTTGCACAGTGTATGTTCATGGATGACAATTGCACGCAGCGTTGCGAGGAGGCTGTCGTGAAGGCTCACGAGGCGGCGGACACGGGAGAGTTCAACCACTACTACATCTATGGCGACGTGTGTCATTTGCGCAACAGTCAGCGTGGTGCGCTGCACTCGCATCTTATGGAGAAAACAGCGTCGCAGATCCAGACACACCGCGGTGTTGTCGGCCCATGTGCCGGGGACTTTACCGAAAAACTGCTGAACCAACTGGAGGTGCAGCAGGCACTGCACATCGAAGGTGACCTGCCTATGAAGTGGGTAGATTGTCAGCCATTTATCTCGCACAACTTCAACCGCACAAAGTCATCACTGGACAAATACCGAAAGCTGCTTGGCAAGGATTTACAAGTCCTGATCTACAGTGGTGATGCCGATTCAGTCGTGAACTTCATTGGTACGCAGCGTTGGATTACTGAGGACGCTGGGTTGGCCTTGAAGCCTGCGTCTCCGTGGCGTGCGTGGCTTGGACCCGATGTCCAGATCGCTGGCTACCAACAGCGGTTCGAAGGTGGTCTTACCTTTAAGACTGTCAAAGGCGCTGGGCACATGGTGCCTGCTGTTCGTCCGCTCCACGGGCTGCACCTCTTCGACTGCTTCCTCTTCGGTGACGACCAGTGCTCGGCTATCGTGTATCCTACCGACCCGTTCGAGTGGGAGGCAGCGGGAGGGTTTGACGATGACGGCGACAGCGAGGACCCGAACCTAGTCAAACAGACCAGCTCGACTATCTCCCAGTCCAAGGCTGGACCCAGTTCGGCATCTGCCCCAACAGTGTCGCTTTTCGTTGGCTGCGCTTTCCTCTTGTTGGTGGTCACCGTTTACTCGCACCGTCGCCGTCGCCGTGACGGATCCCGTCGGCAACTCTACCAGCCTATCTAGGCGTCGGATTCAGTGAACTACGCTTGCAGATATCGTTTACAGGTTAGCTCGAATCCAAAAGCATTTGTTCCACTAGGCTCTCGCTCTCCTACTGTTTTGGGCAAGGCACTGATCAATGATCCGTTTTATCGTTTAGTAGCGGTGGAAGCGCGCGAAGTTTGAGCAAAGATCAATGAGCAGCTTCACGCTGCAAGGAAGGCATGGCACACGATCGGCATCGTGCAAGAATGATTGTTTAATGTGGTTGCTTGTATCTGGGACCAACCAGTTTTTGGCTGAGATCCGATACTTGGTCGCCATGGGCAACACTAACAACAGCAGTCTCAGACCCCGGTGCCCAACAACTGGGACGCCATTCACATTCCGTCCCAAAAGGACAAAATCGCAGTGATTACAGGCGCCAACTCTGGAATCGGCTTCGAGACGGCCTTGCAACTTGCTCGCAATGGGGCACACGTGGTCCTGGCCTGTCGCAGTGCTGATCGAGGACGGGAGGCTGAAGCCAAGATCCAAGAGGCTCTGAGCTCCCAATCTGGAGCTGGCAGTGTCGAGTTCATGCAGGTGGATGTGAGCGACTTGTCCAGTGTGAAAAGCTTCGCTGAAAGCTTCAAAAGAGCCATCACCGACTGGATCTGCTCATCAACAACGCGGGCATCATGGGCGGAGCATACGCCGAGACAATAGACGGCTACGAGCGGCAGTTTGCCACCAACCATTTGGGCCATTTTGCTCTGACAGCGCACTTGTTCGACGTCGTTAAACACAGCGCGCCAGCTCGAATCGTGAACGTGAGCAGCGTCGTGCACTACAACGCCGTCACGTTTGATGAGGACGAGATCATGGCAACTGAAAACACCTATAGCCAGTGGCTTAACTACGCGAATACCAAGGTCTGCAACATCCTCTTCACGCTGGAGCTCGACAGACGGATGAAGGCTGCAGGGGTGCAAGGCGTTGCTGCTGTTGCTTGCCACCCAGGCACCACATCGTCGAATCTGCTGACGGCGCCGTCGACAACTAACAGCAACTTGATCTGGACGACGGTGTTTAAACTTTGGGCGCTGGTGCCTCGCCAGAGTATCCCGATGGGGGCATTGCCTACACTTTACGCTGCCACAGGGAGAAACGTCGAGGGTGGAGATTTTTTCGGCCCCAAGTATCTGAATTCAACCTTCGGATATCCGGTGCATGTGGCCCCGTCCAAGCTAAGCCTGTCACCGACAGCAGCGACGAAACTTTGGACACTGAGTGAGAGGTTGGCGCATTTGTCTTTCACCATCGAAAAGTAGCTGGCCGGCTGCTCAATAAACGAAAAACGAAGTTCATTGAAAACTATCTTCATCAACCGCTAGTCGTTTCAAGGCATCGCACGAAAGGCCGGAATATCATGCGCCGCTTCAACGTGACCGGGAAATCTTCGCCACGATCCATAAGGTCAACTGCCGCATTGCTGTGCCCCCAGTCGGATGGCGGTCGATGCATTCATCCGCTATGCGGTTCTTATCTCGCTGGCGATGTATACTTCCTTTATGGCAGCTCAAGGCGCAATTCAACTCGAGATGACCAGCGTGACGCGCACTTCAGCGGTCGGCGCACTAAAAGGCAGACATCGATTTCTTCACGATCCGTCCACTCACCTGAACGAAGCTTTGGAGGCAACCCCATTGGAGCGGGACGATAATGCATTTGACGACCACAGTGACCGAAACAAAGCAGCGGTGGAATTGGGGCTTCGGTCTGGTGCTGGATCGCACACTGTCCAGGTTTTGATCGGAGGACAACCGCGGGAACTCATCATTGACACAGGCAGTGGCAAGACGGCATTCGTATGTGAGGGATGCAGAAACTGCGGTAACAACAGGATGCACGACCCGTTTTATCTGACTGCCAACACGACGTTTGCGTCGTGCGATCTGTCCAAGACCACCAACATCCATGGCGGTGAACCAGCTTGTATGTCGTGCGAGAGTGGGAAATGCAACTACGGCCAGACGTACGTTGAAGGAGATCGCTGGAAAGCTTACAAGGCCTCAGACATAATGGCACTCTCTTCAACATTCGAAGCACGCATTGAGTTCGGTTGCATTTTCGAGCAGTCAGGCGTGTTCACCCACCAGACGTCGGACGGCATCATGGGCTTCTCGCGCCATCGCGACTCGATCTTCGAGCAGTTCTATCGCAACAAAGTGACCCACACGCGAATTTTCGCGCAGTGTTTAACGGAAGGGGAGGTCTGCTCACTTTAGGAGGAGTGGACGTTGCTCGGCACTCTGAGCCTGTGCGCTACACTCCTCTACGCGATACGGGGTACCAGTACTGGACAGTATACTTGGAATCCGTGTCTGTCGGCGATTCAACCAATACTCTCCAGGTGGATGCAAAAGAATATAATGCCGATCGTGGGTGCGTCCTCGATAGCGGCACGACATTCCTGTACATGCCTCGCGGAACAAAAGAAGCATTTCGACTTGCCTGGAGTCGAGCAGTCGGGAGCTTCTTGACTGTGCCGGAAAGTGACACATTCTACTCTATGTCAGTCGAGCAACTCGCAGCACTCCCCGACATTTGTTTCTGGTTCAAGAACGACGTGCATATCTGTTTGCCGTCGACCCGTTACTTTGCGCAAATTGGTGACGGAGTGTACACAGGCACGGTGTTCTTCACGCCGGGGCCCAAGGCGACTATCCTAGGCGCCAGCGTATTGGAAGATCATGACATCATCTACGACGTTGACAACCACCGCGTGGGCATTGCAAAGGCAAGGTGCGATCTGCCGCTTCAAGCGGCGGTGCAGCTCAGTCTCGACCTGGGAGGTGATACGTTCCATACTGGCTTTGACTATTCCCAGGCACCTCAGTGGATTCTTGCAGGTGTTACCTTGCTGGCCACTGCCGGTCTTATCAACGCCATCTGGGTGGCCGCAGCAACGAGCGGTGAAGCTCTAGAAAGTGCCGCAACAAAATCCAAACCTCCAGCAGCACCAAAGACGAGTATTCCGCACGAATGGCACAGCGAGGAGTTTGCCTTCTTTTGATGGAAGACACAAGCTAGAGCTATAGGAAATCAATATGAACTATCGTAGCAAGAGCACGAACTGATCTGTCAGGAAGCCCACACTGTCGTGGAGTTCTATGTAATCAATATCTCTATCCAAGCGCGACATCCATGACCATCATGACGACAAAGCCCACGATAGTACCAAACGTCGCCAGCTTCTGGTTGCCACTCTGTGTGGTCTCGGGAATCAGGTCGTCTACGACCACAAAGATCATTGCGCCTGCTGCAAACGATAGTGCATACGGCAAGATTGGTTGCACATACAAGACAGCACCCGCTCCAATCAGCTGAAGACGCGCAAACACCACCATACAAATCATCCAGGTCAGCAATGCGCGACTCTAATAAATAAAAAAACTACAGCAGTTAGCACATGCACGTACTCCTCCAACAGGCTCGATGAGTCCACTCATCTGTCCCCACATAAACGCACTGAAAGCCGATGCTCCTTCCCGACGCAGCGGCATCGACACTGCAAGACCCTCGGGGAAGTTCTGCAGCCCAATGCCAATGGCCAGGTTCACGGCATTGGCGAAACTGGCGCTGCTGCTGTGCCCCACACTCCCAAAGCCCACACCGACAGCCATTCCCTCAGGTAGATTGTGCAGAGTGATTGCAATCACCAGAAGCAACACTCGTCGGAAACTGCTGGTGCTAGCTACCGTCGGTTTGTCATAGCTCTCCTCCTTCTCATCTCCACTGGCGTCATAGTCATCATCCTTCTTCTTCCTCTTAATATGATGGTCGTCCCCCTTCTTTCCCATACTATCAGGAGACACTCCCAAGTATTTCTCCAGTATTGGCAACACCTTCTCCGTGCTGAACAGCGTCAGAGCCCCCAGCATAAACCCCACAGCAGCCGGAACGAAGGACCACCGGCCGTTGGGCCCGTAGAGCTCCGACTCCTCGGCGATCTCAATGGAAGGCGCCAAGAGCGACCAGTACGAGGCTGCGAGCATCACTCCGCCAGCAAAGCCCAGCATTCCGTCCAGTATCTTCTGGCTCGTTTGTTTGTTCTCCACGTCCAGCACAAACACCATCGCAGAGCCCTGAGCGCAGCAAGAGATTAATGAATTCAGACAATCATAGCCTTTTTACGAGATAAATAATCCATACAAGAGCAGTGAAGCCCCAGGTTATGAGAGTGCCCAGCAGCGCTTGGATAACAGGGTGCTGTCCTGCGATCATGATGTCTCTATGCGAATTCCCTTTGATGGAACGCCACATGCGACGTGTGTCCACGGGTGGTGTGGTGCACCTCATTAGATCATGAAAAGACGTACGCAGGATGAATGACGAGTACGAGATGGCGCCGCGTGTGGAGCGAATTGAGCAGCAACTGGAGCAACTTCCGGTCGAATGGAAGAAGTTTGCAGGCAAACCGATGCAAATGACGTATTATGCAACGAAAGTGAACACATTTCGAGAGAATCCAGAATTGCTGCGTCCTAGTGCGTCCTTCACAGCTTGGGCAGCGCAGGAACTGCGGCGAGAGATGGGAGAGTGCGTTGCCTTGTGCAATGAGGACTTTTGGACTGCAACTCTATTGACAGTTGGTGGTGCTCAACAGAGACGGAAGGAGATTGAGCGATAAGGAGGTGGAGAGTGTAGTCTGCCAGGAATGGCGCTCGGATCTCACGCGTAGCATATTGGAAACGAGACTCAACCGCCACGGCAGCAGAGATGGACCGGTTGTGCGTCGTTCCCCGAGCGGCGTCATCTACGTGGCACCACCACAACCTGCGCCACCTGGAAACAGCACAACACCAGGAGCTCCACCCAAGTTTGTGCTGGACGCCATCGCAACCCTCGGGCCCCGCAAGAAATCTGTTGTCCCGAAGTGATATTGCCATAAGTTGTGTCAGGGCTTATGCTGTAAAACAAGCTGAAGTTGCACTTCACTTCAACTTGAGATGTGATGTGAAGGTTGCGTGAGCACGAAACGGCGCGGCGCAAATCTGCGGTGGGCATGCGCTCTAAAGCGCCGCCCGATATCTTCATTGCTGGACATGATCCTATGCAGTTAGCTCATCGTTGATATTCGTATTCGTAGAGCCGACAAGAGGAAGTCAGTGATTAATTTCCAGCTCATCGCTCTGTAGTTGTGATGGTGGCAACGAGCTTCCACGACGCGTCAAGTGCGTCGTCCCTCGTAATGGTTCGAGGCTCAGTGCGCGCCGCCGAAGAACAGGAATATGGGGAGGTACGGCTGAAGCCAACTCGGATGCGCTTTGTGACGGGTGTAGCCCGAACGTACGATGACGAGTTCCCGCCTGAGCTGAGCCACCTGGTACGAAGCACCTTCGAAAGACTTCTGAGCCACTGAATGTGTCATCGCTGTTGTAGATAAAGGAGGCAGACTTTGAGGTCGCGATCAACCAGATCAACAACACCATGGAGGACTACTGGCCGTGCTTCTTCTGCGTGTGTTGTGGCTACAGCTGCTGTCCTTGCACCCTTGGGGTCTCGCTGTTTTGCCCGTACTTCTGCATCCGAGATGTACGTTGCCGTCTTGTTGCTCAAGATTGCTAAGTCGCTAGCCAAGCCGTACTGAGTTTGACGTCGATTGTAGGCTGAGCGATACGTAAGGGCCCTCATCGCGAGGATCAACAAGCGCTTGTGTTTTGAGCGAGCTGACATCGAGTGGCGACTTGTGCGGTCTTGTGGCAGTTCTTGGGTGAGCATCGTTTGACTCGCCCCAGTAAATTCCACGAGAGCTCAAAATGCCATTTTTTCCTGCGTTTAGATCGAGATTTCGTACCCTCTTGCACCGAGCAAGCCACCACTGGTATGTTCCTCTGGGTGATGCTTTATTTGTAAGGTCGACTCTGACGGCATGATCGAACAGGTGACATACCAAAATGGCATTCTTCCATCTTCGTCGGCGACACCTCACAGCAATCCCCCGACTAGCTCCTCCACGATGTCAGCTGCATCTCCTCTCGTTTCAACATAAGCCCAATCAATCTGTGTGGTGTGGTCTGTATTTCATTGTTAGTCTATCGGCTGCATTTCACTAAAAATGTGTCAGAACTCGCTTCACAAAGATCGGTCTATCCTCCACCAGGCAACCACAACGATTTTACGCATCTCACCACTCTTTAGTTTGCCTCGTCAGGATATTTAGCAAAGTGCCGCTAATCCCATCACGCCTCCCTGGGCGCATGCACATGCTGTCATCACTGTGTATGGTCATCTCAGCACTGCAACTTCACACAGAGCCGTCCAACTTGATCTCCACTGCTAAATAATTCGCATTTTGGCCGGACATGGGCGCTTGGGCTAATAAGGTCACGGTTGATCCGACTAAATTATTGAATGGTAAGGAAGCTACGCAGTGTGTTGCGGAACTGACCCAGTTTCTGCGTAAACTTGTCGCGGTTGGCAGCCTCCAGGTTGGGGCGCACGTCTACGAATAACGCAGCAAAAGCCTCCTCGATTTGCGTGCGATTTTCGGGAGGCTGAGAAGAGCAAAGCGTTTGTTGGTAAGCGGTCAGCGCGTCCTCGCTACAAAGTGTGATACTCAGGATGGGCCGAGATAGCGCCCACTGCGAATTGACTTCGCCGTATACCAAAATGTCCAGCAGTGCCGCTAGCAGCGTTGACCACATATTTGGCGACCCCTGAACGTGCGCTCGCAAGGCATGTTTCACAGGTGTATCCCGCTTCTTTTTCATCTCCTGGAAGAACAAAGACGCCAAATGGTCTACAGCAGTTGCGCACTGGGCAGCAATGGCCAAATCGTACGAATTCATACCTTCGTGCAATGACTGTACGAGCTGACGGAAGATGCCTTCCTCCAATGATACAACTGAAGCCAGTTGATTGCGGAACAAAATCTCCAGGAAGAAAAAATAGGCATTCTTCACTTTTGGGTAGTGCATCAAGTCCTCGTGGGGGATGGATAACACGAGTTGCAACGCGATCTCCAATGCGTTTTCCAATGACTTGTCATTGTACAGTTGAAACACACCAAAATTCACGTAGTTGCCGCCCAATGCACGATATAGAATACCCAGACACAGCGCCACGCCCTTATACTTGTCACCATAAGGATTCTTCCCTGCCGGTACTGGCTGTATACGCTGCCCATAGGCCACCACAACGCTACTAAGCTCACGGAACAGCAAAATGCCGTTGGCTGAGCTCTGATCAAACATCACACGCTGGGCTTTATTGTAGGCCAGCTCCTGCAAGAATTTCAACAGTGCCGTCGTTACTGCCGGCTGGTCGTACAGCTCCTCTGCAGCACGAACGAATACGGGGAAGTACGCTGGATACAGCAGATCAAAGATGCAGCTATATGTGCGTCGGTTGTGAGTCTGCTGAATTATGCCCCGCAGGTCACGACACACGCCAATGACAGCATCGCGAACTTCAGGTACCCGGTAGCTCGGTGTCTGTAACAACTGGTTCAATACATTTTCAATAGGCTCCATAAATCGTTCGAATCTTTCCGAAGACTCATCGAAAGCAGTCGTGAAAATGAGCCGCGCGATGGTTGAGTGGAACGTCGTTCGGTGCCTCGTATTTGCCGGGATCGCTAAGAACGGGAATTCTTCTGCTGTGTGGTTTCCAATGAGGTACTGAACGGTTTCCAGTCCTAGAAGAAGTTTTCCAGAGGAGTACCCGGATGCTACCTCAAAGAAAAGTGCCAGCGTCTTGCTAATAACCACTTCATTTTCTCCCCAAAACTTGAGATTGTTGCCCACTTTCGTTACCATCATGTTCACAACGACAGTATGATCGCCAAGGCCCAACCGCTCAAACATTCGCAAATATGCTTTGTGCTTAGACGACATGGCCCCTCGCTAGGAGCCATAATAGGCGATGACGCCGACCCCGTGGAAGCCGGCTGCATAGATGAAGACGGAGTAGGCGCCGACGGCATGCCATGCTGCTCGCCAATATAACTCTTGCGGAAACTGCTAAAGTAATACAGCAAAGATAATTCAAAGTGCACACTAGGCTTCTGTTGACCACCTGATGCAATAAGCCTGTGCTCAGTCAGCTGCATCGCGCGGAAAACTCGCTGAGAGAGGTCCGCATCTACGATCTCGTCACCATCAGTCGAAGTGGATGAGTACGTCTGGCCACCAATAATGGCACCAATGGCATACACAAGCCAGGCTGCTTGATTCTCCATGCTTTCCAATTGCTGTCGCTGCTGGGAAGGAATTGACGCACCGCCATTTTGGTCCAAAATACTACAAGCCTCCGCATATTGACTCAATATCGGGTCCATCACTGATACCAGATATTCCCCAGTTTGGCGATAGTTGAAGTGACAAAGCGTCGGTAGTTTCTCTAGTTGTTCATATAAACCACCTTCGTCGTCCAAAGGGTTGTCCAACGTATCATCAAGAGCACACTGCTCAGCAGAATCCAGTCGCGATTGCATGTAGGCTTGAATAATTTGGGGCACTCGAGTGTCCAAGAAATGGATCGAGCCAGGGTTCGGGGAGCCTGGGTCTGCACGGACATACGGCAGGGCAGCCACAAGACGTGCCCACAGTGCTAGTAAATAGTGCGTCGAGTTGGCAGACCACTGCCACTGACGCAAAGACTTCATTGTAAAATCCGGCGTAAAATCCATCCAATCCTGAAACGTTTCGGTCTTCATAAGCTCTGAGAGCTGGTAGTTGGACTTCAACCGACCGATGAGACGGCAAAACTCGTGATAGTTTTGCTGGTCAGACAGCCCTTCCTGGGTACGTAAGATCGAGCAGATACCAGACAATAAATGGCCCAGATACACGCTGCGCTCTTTATCGGGCGAGAACAGGTTACGTCGCACGGACGCGAACAACATTAGCGCTTCTAAACACTTGGACGTATTTGGCGGATTTGTCGTCTTGTAAAAATCAAACAGCAGTTGCAAAGTGTCTGGATCCTGAATAACGGAGCGCCATGATGTGGGTACCTGCAAAGATCCTGTTTCCTCTGATGATTCGTCCGGATTGGTGCCAATAAAGTCGAACGACAGGCACTTGATCAGTAACGACAGCGCCTGATCTCCCATACGCGCCTCCTGCTGCGGCGTCGCTCCTCCAATGTTGTGCAACTGGAGCTGTTTGATGGACGTAAGTGCAACTTGAAAGATCCGAAAGAGCGAGTCTTCGCGAAAGGACACTGCGATCTTACGGTGGAACGTGATGTTGCGTCCAGCCACGGGCAAGTTCATCTCCGTCACGAGCTCCACTAGAATCTGCAGTCCGATGACGCAGTGGTCCACTGTGGCTTGCAAGAACTTGGTCACTTCTCCCACAATTTCTCGGTGCTGTTCATCATCGAACCATCCGTACTTGGTCAGTCTGCAGACCATCTGAATCAGCGACGTCGTCACAAACTTCTCCAGCGTCGGTCCTTTTTGAGCTAAATATCCCAGCACATAGTTTCCTATTCATCAACGAGCAAAAACGAAAAAAATCAATGATCTTTTCTGCATTCCTCGAGTTTTTCTCTTGACGTACGGATATCGACGCGCTGTGGAGTGGTAAAGTTGTTCCAATGGGACGTAATGAGCTTCGTGAGACTGGTGCTGGCCACCAGCAGAGCGTACGGAGACGACGAGTTGTCCAGCACGTATTGGCACTGAGGAATGTACTCGGCCGAGCTCTGGAGGATCAGAACTGCCTGCTGGGCGTGGGCTCTCTCGGACTCGTTGCCGCTCTCGTACAGCACTTTGCACAGCGTCTCCAGTTGCTGCAACTGGTTGGCGTCCATTGCAACTCGGTACGAACGAGACGAGTACACGCGGTTTCCCTTCTCTCCGCTTTGGTCTTTGGCTCGAATCCTCCCCTCTCGGCTTGCTGCAACATTTCGTGTGCACCACATAAAGTTCATCAACTTAAACGAGAGACGCCGCCATCGCTTCACTCCTCAAACACAAGGGAACTGCTGTCGACCATGGCCGCCGCTGGGATGCGCTTCTGCCGCGAGTGGTGAGTCTTTGACCGATTCCTATCCAGTCCGTCGAGACGTCGGGGCTTTCTCTCTGGGCCTCAAATTTTACGCCGTCTCTGGGTGGCAAAATGTATTGATTTATGACCCCCCTCCCCTCTCTTTTGCTGTGTCTTCAGCAACAACATGCTGTACCCAAGCCAAGACCGAGAGATCCGTCGCCTGGTGTTCCGCTGCCGTAACTGTGGACAGGCAGAAGACGTGGAGGAGAACTGTATTTATGTCAACGAACTGGTCAAGGACACGCGGTATGTTGAGACCGACAGGCTTTGACTCACTGTTGCTGCTAATACTGTTGTTGCTAATACTGCTACTGCTGCTGCAGTGTGCAGCTGGATGTGCTGCCTGGAGACGTGATCGACGACCCGACGCTACAGCGCGACTACGACGTGACGTGCCCCATGTGCAGCCACAACGGCGCTGTGTTCATCCGCTCTCAGGACGGCGTCAAACAGTCCACGCTTGCGCTTATCTGGGTGTGTCTCAACCGAGACTGCCAAGTGGACGAAGAAGGCAATCGCTTGCCGTCGTATCGCTGGATGGGCAGCTGATTCAAGGACTCCCAGGAAGTGAGGTCGTGCATCAAAACACCCTACATACACACGGATCCACCCTTCGTCCTGTATTTATGAACCTTGTTTTTGCAAGTGCCGTAGTAACAGGTAGACTTCGCTTTCTAGAAAGCATAGGTGCTTATGGGTTGGGTTCAGTCTCACGAGATTGCTGCGTCCAGAGCTGCAGATAACCTGTCATGTGCAAGCACATTTGTTAGCTAGGACAGCACAAAAACAACACATGCCATGAATGAGTGACGTACGGCCTTGTTGAGCGAGAAGTTGCGAGTGGCTGCCGCTTTCCACAACAGACCCCTTCTCGATAACGACGATGTTGTCGGCGTGACGCACAGTGGAGAGGCGGTGCGCAATAATGATCGTGGTGCGGCCCTTACAGGCCACGTCCAAAGCCTCGTGAATACTCTGTTCTGTCACGGTGTCCAGCGATGAAGTTGCTTCGTCCAGCACGACAACAGAAGGATTCTTGAGCACGAGACGTGCGATCGCAATGCGCTGCTTCTCGCCGCCACTAAGCTTCAGTCCACGCTCGCCGATCTGTGCATCGAATTGGTTTGGCAACGACATGATAAAGTCGTAAATGTTCGCCACCTTCACGGCCGCCACGAGCTCCTCATCCGTGCAATGACGACGTCCATAGGTCAACTGTACAAAACAAAACCAAGGACAGCAAGGTGAGAGAGATTGTAAGGTGTGTACCACAAACACTGAACGTACGTTGTATCGGATGGAGTCGTTGAACATGACAGTGTCCTGCGGCACAATGCCGATGCTCTGGCGAAGAGACTTCTGCCGCACGGACGCGATATCCTGTCCATTGATACAGATCTTTCCTGACACAACATCGTAGAAACGGAACAGCAACCGGCTAATGGTTGTCTTGCCCGACCCAGTAGACCCCACGATAGCCACTGTCTGCCCTGTGGGCACGGTAAAGGTCACGCCTTTGAGGCCATTGGCAACCGGTTGACTTGGGTAACGAAAGCAAACATTGTGAAAAGAGACCGTGCTAGCATTCGTAGCTACCTCCAGAGCTGGAGCGCCCGGTTTGTCTTGCACCTCAGGTTGAATCCGCAGGAGTTCGACCAGGTTTTCCATGTCCACAAAAGACTGCACAATTGTGTTGTAAATGTTACCAAGTGAGTCCAGTGGTTTGTAAATGTTCGAGATGTACACAGTTACAGCCACGAAGTCACCGACAGTCATGCTGCCACGGAAGATGTTACGCGCCGTGATCAGGAGACACGTGCCGAGGCAAGTCTGCTGAATGACTTGCTGGGCCACGACGATAGCGTTCATGAGGCCACGGGTGGATAACTGCGACTTCTGGAAGAGGAAGATGCTCGACATGTACCGTGTCAGCTCGTAGTCCTCTGTGCAGAAGTACTTGACAGTTTCGAAGTTCACCAGGGAGTCGACGGCCTTCTCACTCGCTTTGTTGTCGTGTTCATTGGTTTGCTTCTTAAATTGCAGGCGAATCCGCGTTCCCACACCAGTAATGATGACGTAGAGTACCACACCGATAATCGTCACGACTGAGAGAATTTTTCTTTGAACGAGAAGATGAACACGATAGATACGACCACGAGCTCAACGAGAGTAGGCAGCAATCGGAAGAAAATGACGTTGACGATGTTGTCCGTGCTCGTAGATCCTCGATCCAAGCAACGCAGTACCTTGCCAGTCTTCTTAGTAAGGTGGTAGTTCATCGAAAGACTGTGCAAGTGTCCAAAGAGCTTTCATAACCGAAACAAAACCGGTGACAAGGTAAGAACCTCGTGGCTGTAGAGTTGAGAAGAGCATTATAAGTACCTTGGCCGCGACATCCTGATACGCGTGCTGCTTTACCACCATAAACAAATACGTCTGTAGCTGTTTTGCCGCAGCGAATACGAACTGAGTAGCTAGAGGGAACAACAGCAAGACACAAAGAAGCAGTCCAGCTTGGTTTAGCGACTCCACCAGACCAATAGCAGATAAAAAAACACATACCGCAGTACATTCCAATCGCAAACACTGGGACACGCGTCAGTTGGCTCTCCGAAAGCACATTCGTCGCTTCCTTTAAGAAAAGAGGCGCCAAGATCCGCGAGCCTCGAGACAAGAAGAGGAAGGAGAATGAAATGAACACTCGAAGTCGCTGCAAGGAAGAAGAGTTAGGTTCTACCCATCCCCAGCAATATACACAGTAGTTTATAACGTACCAGTCCCCACGTCTTGGGCCAAAAGTCTGCAAACAAACACAAACACAGACACGTTGGCGACAGTGGGCGCGACAGAAAAGTCCTCGAGTCTCACATGGAATCAGCAGAGTACGAAGCTCCCAGAGCGTGGCGCCCTCGCTGTGCTGAGGGTCCTCCAGGGACGCCACAGGCTTCTTCTGCTGCAGCAGCGACGTCTTTTCATGTGAGGCAGGCGGCATCTTGGCGAATGGTGACACGTTGGTCAGCGCAACCGGAATTACCATCATTCTCGTACAGAATGATGTTCCTATTGGCACGTGCTGCACACAGCCAATCAGAGCGGCAACAATTGCACGGGGCCTGCTAGACTTCGGCTACGCAGAGCTGAACAGGATGCAGCCGAAGGCTTCAATCAGCAAACCTTTTCAGAGACAAAGCCAACCACAAGTCATTATCTATTCGTGCCTGTATCGGTGAATAAATAAAATACCTCAAGTATTGCATTCGAAGTGACCGTCTAGCCGTACATCTTGTATGTTTCGGTCTCCTTTGCCTCCATACATTTGTAAAGATACACCGCTGTGCATTTCAAAACAGTGGCGCGCCTTCACTAAAGCGAGTGCATTCAAACGGAAGTGTATGTGGCGTTCACTATGGGCACTAAAGTGGGAAACCCGCCACTTTCACATTTCGCTCTACCGAAAGTCAGTGGCGCGATGAGCCCTCCCCTACACCAGCGCCATCCGACGAGGCGCCCAAGAAGAAGCGCCGCACGCTGCGTGACGCCGAGTCCGACCTGGACGCCTGCCGTCTCGCGCTGCAAGAAGCCAAGCGCAAACTCGTCCTCACGGTTCGCCTAATTGGTGTTTATTATTTTGTTCTGGACAGTATTTAAAAATCCTGTCGCTGCAATATAGGCTCGGGAGAACGCAAAGATGAAGGTGTTGCTGATGAAATATATCGAGAAAGATGACTCACTACTGTGCTCCAGTCAATTGAGTGTAAGACAAACAATGGCCAAAGTGCTGAGCGTCAAGAACTGATATGCAACACTTTATGCCTCCAAACGCAGTCCAGTAGTCAGACCACAGCCCCGGCGCTGCAAGTCTCTTCCGCTGCTCAGCAAGGCGTTTCGCCTCGTGCCAGCTCTCCTCACGCTGCAGAGACCGACACTTCTGTGCTGTCCCAGTCCCCAAGAGAATACACAACTGTGGACGAAGGAGACAGCGAAGAGAGCTCGCTATGGTCAACAACAGACTTCCAGCCTGATGGCGACGGATTCCTGGAGCCAATCAGTCAGTTAAGCCAGATGAGTCAGGCCAGTCACTGGAGTGAACTCAGCTCGACGTCCAATCTGGACGCCATCATCAACTTCCTGGAGACGCAAGATGCGTCCGACAACTCTCGGTATTGGGATATCATTTTGTGGCTACAGAATATTCAGTGGCAATGATAACTCACGGATACTACTGTTTGAATGTGATTGCTGCAGAATGGGATCACTGCAGGCCGAGTACAACAAATTGAAGGCGCAGAAGACTGTCGTACGCGTGGGTGTCGGCGTACTGCTGATGTCAAAAAGCATCCGGAATGTGTGCTCATTGGACGGCGCAAGAGCTCGCATGGCGAAGGAAAGTTTGCACTGCCAGGTGGACATCTCGAGATGTATGAGAGCTGGGAGGAGTGCGCTATTCGAGAAGTCAAGGAGGAAACTGGTATGTAGTATCACTCCTGCTGACCATTTACCGCTAACACGACATGCTGTCATCGCAGATTTGGATCTGACCGGGGCCAAGTTCGCTACCGTCACCAACGACCCGATGGAGGATGAAAAGAAGCACTACATCACGATTCTCATGCAGGCTGTGGTGGATGACGAGCAGACTGTCAAGAACATGGAGCCGAACAAGTGCGAGGGCTGGAGCTGGGTGCCCTGGAAAGATTTGAGCTCTCGCGACGACATGTTTACACCACTGCTACACGTGACTCACAGCGATTTCACGCCCACCTTTATCAGGCCATGAGCCGGATCGACAACCATTATACAGTACGTCGAATGAGAGGGAGAAACGCAAGTTTGACTTGCCAGCTATCCGTTTTATAATTTACATGGTGCTTTTATCTGATGTACTGCTGGTTCTTGGCTGCCAATCTACCTATCTGCTCGCTTATTACGCCTGTGCAGGCCACACAAGCATAGCATGGAAAAGCATCCACACGATCATTGCGACGATGGTGGCACGGATGAGCATGAGCGTTGTGCTGGCGTGATGGAAATCCACAAAGGGATTCACCAGCAGCCACTTGAAGCCGGAGCCTAGCACCGAGCTGGCATTGGTAGTAACCGTCTGTTCTTTCTTCACCTCGACGTCGTCGCCGACTGGTGGGCTCGGCTCCGCTTCATCCGAGGACCGTCCTGCCAAGTCACAGCATGGCTGCACGAACTTCAGTTGTAAGGTCACGTACTGCTTCTCTCCGGCTGCATGGGCGGCTGTGTCGAATCTCTCCAACTGAATCTTGGTGCTGAACTCGGTCTGGTCCTTGAAAAGATCTGACACAACTAGGGCCGCACCTGCCACCTTGACTGACCGGAAAAACGTGTGATCCCATAGCGAAATCTCCACTACGTCTCCCACCCTGTTGATGGGGATAGCCATAGGCACGTGGTTCCACTTGGGGTTTGGATCTCGTCGCATCACGGGGCTCTTCCACACTGCTCCTGTCGTTGCGCACTGCAGTAGCACGAACGGGTTCACCGTCTTGCGTTTGCGAATGGGCGTGAGGCCTGTGCACGAGATCTCCGCAAGTGAGATCGTTGCCCTCTTGCCCGCAGCGATTGGCTGCACGGGTACCTCGTTGCCACCACTCTGGCTGCTGCTACTGCTGCTCGACAACCGCAAACTGGCCGCTGTCAACGCTGCACTGCTATCTGATCCACTCGACTTGGCTCGTCGGTACCTGATTTGAACTGGTCGAGGGATGTTGCTGTTGTCATTGTTGTCCGGCTCCCAGACCTCGTCGCTGTCGTCTGAGTCTCGGCTGCAGTCACTAAAGTCCTCGCCCTCCGACACTCGCGGGCCAAAGGACAACCTCAAAGGCGAAGACTTGCCAAAGTCCTGGAGGCATTTGCCGCTCTTGGCGCCTGGCAGTGGCACGTGGGCGATCCTCATGATCGTGTCGCTCTTGGGTTTCCAGTCCAGCACCTCCATGTACAACGGGTCCTTGAACACGATGCCGTGCTCGTAGACGAACGTGGACTGGAAGGCGCCGGAGCGCGTGGGGCAGCCCTTCACGTGGAGGTTGGCGCTGATCTTGGTCATCCTGGCGCCGACCAGGTAAGCCAAGACGGCTGACTGGCCTTCGTGCTGCGCCCCGTCGGCTGACACGAGCGTCACGTCCTTGGCCAGGAACTGCAGGATCATGGCGGCGTCGTTCTTGCGGAAGGCGTGGGCGAAGCGCAGGTGGTTCAGCAGCAATTGCTCCACCTGTGGCGTGGGTCCCGCGGTTTCGGGGGCAGCGTCGAACGCGTCATTCGAGACGTCGTAGGGCGTTGTGGGGGACGCGGGTCGCGCGTCCAGTGGGCCCGTGGGTTTGGTCGGCCGGGCGTCGGGTATCAGGGACGTGGTGCCCATGGGGAACGAATTGGATTAAACTGGGCCGACTAAATGAGGAAACAGTTTCAGGCTAAAGCAATTGTGGAGTTGTGCTGGGCGATGTTTGCCGTCTGGGTTGATAAAGCGGAAATGAGAGAAAGACGGACATGGCAGGCGGCCGCGCAGTTTCGACCAATCGCGTCGCGGCGTCGTCGCACTTCAAATTTGTATGCTGCCGCTGTGATTACACCAAAAGAAGGTGCACCTATGGGCCGTCACCTACAGTAGCGCACATTGTGTGGCCGTCCCGCCCTGTATCGCAGATATCGCAGCAAGCAGGAGCGGCTCGGTCCAGACCTACCGGTAGAGAGACCGACTCGAGCCGAGCTCCGCGGCTTGCTGGTCTGGTGCTCTGCCAGGCGGCGTCTGCCTGACGTAGCGCCGCGTTATGTGAACGTTAGCGTAGAGTTCACGTAGCTGGTCCCGCTCTCTTGGCCAACGGTAGGGGCAGTCTGGCCCCCGTCAAACAGGTGGCGCACCGGTGCTGAGCAGAGCCCGATTGTGAGTAAGACGCAGGGATGTCCAATTGCCCGTCACAAATTGGACATCCCTGCGCTCTCGGCATTGCCGGCGCTATTGCAGTAGCGTGCTACAGTTCTTCGTGCAGTCCGAAGTCCTCCGCCGGCCCAAACGTGAGACAAGTGTCCATTTTTCGAGATGATTTCTTGGTCGAGTAGCTCACAGTTGTACGCGTAGCAGGACTAAAAACTGGCCAGCTGCGGCACCGCCACGCTCATAGTGGAGCAAAAATAATTGACGAGGCCTAACCGCACTGCTCCCGGTGTCAACATTCGTTCCATCATTCCCGTCAACACTGGGCCACAGCCGCAATCACCTGCCTCCTTGTTGACTCCCGTCATGTTCAAGCGGGCTGCAGGAAGATTTGTTGGTACAGGTCAGAACGCGAGGCAAACGCAACGGCCGCGGTCTATTTTTACCTGTAACGGTTCACCATTTCAGACTTCAATCACTGGTTGTGCTCCTGGTGGCGTGGGTGATGCAGTCCGGATGGTTGTTTGTCGGACACAGTTCGTCACGAAGATGATTTCCACCTGGTGGTTGGAAATCCAGGCCTACGTGCTTGATACATGCGGGCTCCTGCAGTGCAAATGCCTGACTATCCAGCAATCCTCTCGCGCCCACGTGTTCCCCCGCCCACATCGATTTTCTGCTCTAAAGCGACAACACCATGGATTCAGCTGGTCGAGCTCGGACCCAGACTTCTGGTGGCCAATCTGTATGAAATAGCGCCGTCTGGAATGCTAGATGCTGGTGCTGTGGGCCGAGTTGATCACTGCTAAATACCTAAACCACCGACACCAGAAAGCTTCATACTCGCCGGGAACATCTATAAGGCACAATAGATGCCATGGCAATGAATGGCAACGGTGGTGAAGTAAAAGGTAATCCAGTTTGCTTAACCCATTGCCACCAACTTGATCGTATTTGCCCTACTCCATACTGTAACGCTTAGTACGACTTCCGAAACGCGAGCACTTGATAGAGACCGGCAATTTCCCACTCAGCGTCCGAGATCGACCCGCGGATGTTAGTCACTCGCATTTTCTCGAGCAGCATGCGGTTGCGGTCTTGGTCTTTACGCTGCGTGATAAACTTGTGGAAATTCTGCTTCAGCAGCAATTCAAAGCCGTGTTCACGCAGCAGCTTAGCCACTAAATCATCAGGCACCAAGTACTCCGGCAAATCCACTGCTTGGCCACCGCCGCCGCCTTCTACATCATCCTCGATACGATCACGCAGCGTGAAGTTGTAGCGCAGTCCAAAGGATCCTTCTGCGCCAGCACCAGTCCCGGACAACTGCGCGCGTGTGGCAGCATCAAAACGGATGCAACATACCTCGCGCTTCTTTTCGTCTACGATGCTCACGTCAGGCTTGTTGATGTCATTCTCGTTTTGATCCTCATTTGGTGGCGTCAAACCTTGGTAGTACTTCATAAGAAGCTTGTTCGGGTCCACAGTCGTCGCGATCAGTACGCCGCCATCCGCAAGCAACTCGTGCACTGTGGAAAAGAATCGATGCGCGCGCTGTGCGTCGCCAAACATGTAATGGAACGAAAACTGCACCGACACGACGTTAAAGCTGCCTATTGCTGTGTTGGGTAGTGGCACAGCATCATGCCAGCCCTCGTATTCACTCCAGCAGTGCATATCATCGCGCAGCAAATCGACCGCACCCAGATCTCCTTGAATGAACTGCACTTCAGTCTTCTTTCGATTGTCACCACCTCTACCACCTCGCGACATGTATCGCTCCACAGCATCCTCCAGTGACTTCTGGGCAATGTCCACGCCCACATACAGCGCAAGATTGCGCTTGGTCCACTTCATCAGGTCGCCCCTTGCCGCAGGCCAAGTCTAGCACTCTGTCGCCTTCATGGCGAGAATACTCGTTAATCAGAATGGACTTTACCCAATTGTTCAGCGCGCGCATGTGAAACAGCAAACTGTCTGCTCTGTCGCTCTGTGCGCGTCTTTGTAGTTGGTTGTAAAATGCCGCCGCAGCATCCGGATCGCCCTCACGGTCGCCCGGGTTGTCTCTAGAGATCGCATCAAACGACCGTTTGTTGCCACTGCTCCTGCCATCCTCACTGTACTGCGATCTCTCTGGGGACGACATTAAGTTCGAAATGTGCATGGTGGTAGAACTCCTTGTAGAGTGCGACTCAACTGGAGCTCGTGGCGACTGCTCATCTATAACAAATAAAAACAACAACGTTAAACCAAATCGCAGCTTGGCACATTTTGTTTCAGCATGAAAACACCTTGGAAGCGTTCCTCGGCTCCTACAGCAGGAGGTCCAGGAGACAGCAAGTCCATAAGCGAATTGGATTTCTTCCTGACCAGTCGTGGGGGTCTCCAGAGTCTGTACGAGGCTGTCCAGCGGAGGAGGGGGACGCCATCGAGTCCATTGAGCGCCTCCGAGGCGACGACGTGGAGTCGCTGCGCTCTCTGCTGCCATAGGACGGCGCTGGGACTGGCACTGGCTCGGGCGACGCACTCTGCGGCTCTGGAGCTCTCCGAAGCTCTGGTTTCTCGTACGAAATGGTCCCCGTCTTGTTCTTGATGTGGAAGTAGAAGCGTCGACCCTTTTCGTCGAACTGATGCGACCAACCGCGAGGCAGCTCGTCGTCCACCCAGTACACTTTCTTGGTCTGCGCGTTGTAGTAGTACGGCATGTTCTTGGAGCGAGACATGGCCACCTCCCACTCGGGAGGCAGCGGCTCCTCCGACACCTCGAACGGCATTGGACAGTGTGATGCTACAGAGGGACCTTTACTAATAACAGCCAATCACAGTCCTCGGTGGAAGTCGACACAAAAGGAGCACATTGACCATTTATGAAGGAGCTACGGAGCATTGATTATTGGTAATAGTTGTCATGCTACTGGGGGCACGGCGTTGTGTTTAGTAGTTGTGATCTTCGGCAACGTAGAAAGTAGTGCTGTGATCTCTTATTGTCAGTTGTTGCTGCCTCGCCGACCATTCGCACGGGCTGTGAGGCACCACGCTTAGCTAGCTATGCGCTTCTGTCTCATGGTGGTCGATCACAGCAGTGGAGCTGCCCTCAGCACGCCCTGGATGGTGCCGCGTTTGCCGTTATATCGCCAATTCGGGTCGTCTCTGTCGAGCCTCGTCACTGTTTCCTCCGGAATGCCCACGACAAGACCTGACTTCAAGATGCGGAAAGCCACGAACGCAGTCGGGAAATACGGCATGATTTCCTGGATAGGTGTCGACGGAGGCCACATTCGATCACCGAGCAGGCGGCGATAGTTAAGGTCCCCTTTGAGAATCACAAGCGTCGCCTCATTTGCTAGACGAGTCTCTAGCTCCGTTGGCATCTCCCAGAAGTAGGTGTACGTGTTCCAGTAGTCGTCAGCCCGAATGGCCAACTGCTGCGTGCGGATGAATTCGGACAGGCGCTTGCCCAAATTCTGCACTTCTGCGGTGCGGGTCGGGCGTTGCATCTCGGCAATGTGTTCGTGGACATCGGGAATCATAACGTCCGACACGTATAAAGGCTCCGCCTTGACGTTGAACGTCACCATACCGCACCAATCGTGTGTTAACAAGTAGTCTGTCATTGCAAGATCCAGCAACAGCTCCGTGCCGACATTGTCACAGATGAACTCCACACGTAAGCTCTTGGGGCTTGTAGCCTCGGCTACCTTTGTCTCCAAGTATGAAATGATCTCGTCGCTGTGGTCCACCAGTAGCAGCTCATCGTCGAAAACCACGGATGTGTCGGTGACAGTCATGGTGTCCTTCACCTTCTGGTTGGATCCATCAGCTTTGTTTCCCCAAAGACAGAGCCTCATGAATCGTTTGAGCTGGTCGTGGTGGGTCTGCGCACTCGACTCCTTCTGGGAAGCGAGGCGCACAGCTGTCTGGAGAAGCAGCCAAGGAGACTCGTGCTTCAACTCTGTCATTTTCCTGTTATCAACAGCACACATGGCAAAAGATCAGTAGTTGGTGATTGCAATTCGACAAGCTTTCACGTCGACGTACAATGGACGGAATGGATCAATGCCTGTGCTGTAGTAGTCGGTCATTAGCAGCAGAAGGTGGAAGATGTACTGCTCGACCATAAACCACGGAGAATCTTGCCACGTGTAGTCTTTCCCGATCAACAGCTTCTCCCAGTGTGCACTGGCGGGCGTCTTAGAGGCTTGGTCGGGGTACTGCGAGGGCAACGGAATCTTGGCGTTACTGATCAAGTCGTCGGCCAGCTCCAGTATGCGTTTGCTCTGCTCAACGGAGAATTGGTCGCGGTTGCTGGCAACGCAGTCGCGCAACACATCGGGCAATCGTGATACGCAAGTTTCGTGGGCGAATGATCCTGGTTTGTTGGCGAAGATCTCTTCCTCTTGCTGGACGCGCGCGAGGAATTCTGTCGACACGCGCATCACTTGTTGTATGAGGTGCAGCGTCTGGGTGTGCGCTCCACGAAGAAGAACGGGTTGTGATGCGGCGCCTACGTCTGCCACGCACGAATGGGCCACGGGTATCACGTGTAGCAGATTGCTTGTCGTTGAAGTTTGAGAGATACGGTACGCGAATTCTCGAGTCAACCGTGTCTGCTGGAATCTCAGTTGCGTGTAGTGCACTGCCAAGGTGCATGCGCGCGTGAACGTTTTTACCTCGTCGACGATATCAAGAGCGTGATTGTATGTTTCTATCGAACGGATGCAAGCGCTACTATTATTTCGTGTCCATGGGCGGATAAATGGTATCTTCTTCATATTTGCTGCTGGCGTTGCAGTTAGTTGTCTACTCTGACAATAGTGCCGGGGTCAACACGCTCTGGATCGTCCCGCGTTTGCCGTTGTACCGCCACTTGAGGTCCTCCTTCTCTAGCTTGTCCACGATCTCCTTCGGAATGCCCACCACCGGGTTCGACTTCAACGTGCGGAATGACACGAAAGCTGCTGGGAAATACGGCACAGCTTCCTCCACAGGCGTCGACGGCGGCCATAGGCGGTCTCCTAACAGACGCCGGTAGTTCAGATCGCCCTTAATGATCGCCAGCGTCGCCTCCTTCGCCAAGCGAGTCTGCAGTTCCATCGGCATCTCCCAATAGTAGGTGTATCGGTTCCAAAAGATGTCAGGCAGAACCACAAGCTGCTCCTTCTGGACGTACCCAGCTAAGCGCTTGCCAAGAGCCTGCACTTCTACGGTGCGCGTCGAGCGTTGCATCTCAGCAATGTGCTCGTGAACATCAGCCTCTGTCGCGTCGGATACGTACATGGGTTCCACCTTCACGTTAAACGTCACTTTGCCGCACCAGTTGTGCGCCAGCAAGTGGTCTGCCAGCGCCAGGTCCAGCAGCAGCTCCGTGCCGCTGTTGTCATTGATGTACTGCACGCCTAGCTTCGTGGTGTCTCCAGCCTCAGTCGCCTTCTGTTCCAAGTACGAGATTACCTTGTCGCTGTGGTCTACAAGCAGCAGATCGTCGTCGAAGATCAGTGACGCTCCATCGCCACTGATCGTGTCCTTGACCTCCTTGTAGCACCCATCGGCCTTATTGCCCCACAGACAGAGCTTCATGAAGCGCTTGAGTTGGTCGTGGTGGCTCTGCGAGCTCGCCTCCTCTTGCGCCGACAACCCCACGGCCGTCTGCAGCAGAGCCCACGGCGTGACTTCAGTCAGTTCCAGCACCTTCCTACAAGCATCAGTTAATCAGCATAAGAGCTTATTAGACATCCCAAGTTTATGGCCGACGTACGATGGGTGGAATGGGTCGATGCCTGTGGTGTAATACTCCGAGATGAGCAGCACGAGGTGGAACATGTACTGCTCGCTCAAGAACCACGGAGAGTTCTGCCACGTGTAGCTCTTGCCAGCCAGCAGTTGCTCCCACTGAGCGCTGGTAGGGGACTTGGCAGCTTGTTCAGGGTATTGCGAGGGCAAAGGGATCGCTGCATCGTTGATCATGTCAGTCACGAGGTTCATCAGACGCTCGCACTGCTCAGCAGAGAAGCGGGAGCGGTTGTGGGCCACGACGTCACGGACAAGTCCAGGCAGGCGCGTCTTGTACGATTCGTTGGCAAATGTGCCTGGCACATTGGTGAAGATCTCTTCGCCTTGCTGCACGCGCGCGAGGAATTCAGCCGAGACGCCCATCGTGAGGACGGACGAGTGCGTATTTGAAGGGAAAAGTGAGAATGAGCTGGCCACTCCTCCATGACGCACCACAGACGTTTGATTGCTGGAGGCCGGACAGTTTTTGCATGCTCGTAGTAATCACCGACTTTGGCTCAACTTGCATAATCTAATGTGCACAACAACAAAGTGAGGAGGATTCGAATGGACAGACGATCGAATTGACAGACAAGTCCTCCTTGTGAGCAAGTGATATCAATAACAACGCCCAGCAGCAAACTAAAGTGTTTCGTCGATAAATGCGTCTTTATTCCAATACAAAAGCACCGCGGCAAACACGTCGCTTCCTACAGAACTTAGAACACTCTCCATCAAACGAGAATGCCAAGCAGCTTCCAAAGCGAAAGCCAAAACCTACGCACTTAGCACACCGCATAACTAAATTACTTTCTTGGCAGTGGCCTTGCCCGAGGCGTCATGCTCCGCAGCAAAATCACCTTGAAGGTGAAGTCGCTTATTTCTTCTTGGCAGCACCCTTGGCCGAAGCGTCCTTCTTGTTCACCGACTTGATGACACCGACGGCAACCGTCTGGCGCATGTCACGCACGGCGAAACGACCCAGAGGCGGGTACTCAGAGAACGACTCGACGGTCATGGGCTTCGACGGCTCCAGGATGACCATGCAGGCATCGCCCGACTTCACGAACTTGGGGCAGTCTCGAGCACCTTGCCCGAACGACGGTCCATCTTCTCCGTGATCTCTTTGAACTTGCAGGCAACGTGGGCCGTGTGGCAGTCAAGCACCGGCGAGTAGCCGTTGCCGATCTGGCCAGGGTGGTTCAGCACAATGACCTGAGCAGTGAAGTCCTGCGTGCCCTTGGCCGGGTCGTTCTTCGAGTCCGAAGCCACGAAACCACGACGCAGCTCCTTCACCGACACGTTCTTGACGTTGAAGCCAACGTTGTCACCAGGGACAGCCTCCGGCAGAGACTCGTGGTGCATCTCGACGGACTTGACTTCCGTGGTCAGACCCACGGGGCCGAAGGTGGCGATCATGCCCGGCTTGATCACACCAGTCTCGACACGGCCGACCGGTACCGTGCCAATACCGCCGATCTTGTACACATCCTGGAGGGGCAGACGGAGGGGCTTGTCGGACGGACGCTTGGGGGTTCAGGTTGTCCAGAGCCTCGAGGAGGTACGGTCCCTTGTACCACGGCATGTTGGGGGACTTCTCAATCATGTTGTCTCCCTCCCAGCCGGAGATGGGCACGAACGGGATCTTGGCGGGCTTGTAGCCGACCTTCTTCAGGTACGTCGTCACCTCGTTCTTGATCTCCTCGTAACGGGCCTGGCCGTACATGACCGAGGAGTCGTCCATCTTGTTGATGGCCACGATCATCTGCTTCACACCCAGGGTGAAGGCGAGCAGAGCGTGCTCACGGGTCTGGCCCTCCTTCGAGATACCAGCCTCGAACTCACCCACACCCGAAGCCACCACCAGGATGGCGCAGTCGGCCTGCGAGGTGCCCGTAATCATGTTCTTGATGAAGTCACGGTGGCCAGGGGCGTCAATGACCGTGAAGAAGAACTTGGGGGACTCGAACTTCCACAGGGCAATGTCGATCGTGATACCACGCTCACGCTCGGCCTTCAGGTTGTCCAGCACCCAGGCGTACTTGAACGAGGTCTTGCCCAGCTCGGCAGCCTCCTTCTCGAACTTCTCGATCGTACGCTTGTCGATGCCACCGCACTTGTAGATCAAGTGGCCCGTGGTGGTCGACTTGCCGGCGTCGACGTGGCCGATCACGACCAGCGAGATGTGCGTCTTTTCCTTGCCCATAGTGAAACTGAATCAACACAAAAAGCATGTGAGCCTCCGGCTACGAATAGCTCCAGACGAGAGAGCTGACTGGCTTACCTGCTTCAAAGAGAATTGGAGAGTGAGGGAAAGGATCCTAGGCGGAAGGATCTTCGCCCAGTTGAATGGCTCGGGAAAGCGCGGGGACGGACGCTCCGAGAAGGGAGGGGTGAACCTGGCGCAACTGGACACTAAAAACGCGGATTTTTGGCCACTCACAACTCGGAACGCGTTCCAGCCAGTGATTTGAGGCATCTGGGAG
This sequence comes from Phytophthora boehmeriae, assembly GCA_011947355.1. Lineage (NCBI taxonomy): Eukaryota > Oomycota > Peronosporomycetes > Peronosporales > Peronosporaceae > Phytophthora > Phytophthora boehmeriae. Next base: position 144,464 of record JAAVTJ010000055.1, on the reverse strand, counting down.
ATAGGCGGATGACTTGGAATTTGTATCCACTTACCCGTCCCCCACCCAGTCGGACCTTCACTCAACCAGCTCTCTCGCCGCCGGATACAGTACGATTCTTGCTGCATGTGTGAACTGCTACATAAGGTCGATGGCGTATTGAAGGGTGTTGCCAGCGCACATCATATTATGCGTCGAGATCTAGCGCAGCGATTCTTTCTGTGAGTCTTCGTTCAGCCATGAGAATCTCTCACCGTGCCTGTTCATTTTTAGCCAGTCACAGGTGAATGTAGCCATTCAAAGATGTAGCCATCCAAGAAAAGATCATGTAGCCATCCGCGTCCTCTTCACCTCGTTCGCGTCGTCGACATGACGTTGGGTCTCCGCTATCAAAACGCTTGCTACCAAACCAAAGCAGACCATGCTGGCGCTCAATAGCTATGGTCTGGCGCCACGTTCCGCTGTCCGTAGCAACAACAACTCGGAGCGAGTGACGCTGCCACGACTGTGTGGAGGTGGACTGCCAGCTGTCCGTGAGATCCGCTCACTCGACAAGCTTGACTTCTTGGCTCGGAAGCCTGAGCATCCGCTGTTTCGCACCACGACTGGCTATGACTATGGGCGGTTTATCGACTTCAAGGACGTGGCGCTTAGCTGTCCCAAGCATGCGAAGCCCGCAGGCTTCACCAAGGAGTTCATTGCCGGGAACTACTGCGACCACAGCTTGTTGTCACTTGATAACAATCGCCAGAGAGTGGAGCGATGGCAGCAAAAGATGGTGGTGCGCACGACACAAATGCGAGTCAAGTATGAAGAGTTGCAGCAAGTGCTAGAAGAGAGGAAGGAGCTGCGTCGTATCGAGCGCGAGAAGCGACGACGCGAGATGGAAGTGATGCGCTCGGCGGTGATTCATCTCCAAGCCTTAGCTCGTGGCTTCATCGCGAGGCTATTCATTACCAAGCAGAAGCTGATCCGAGACACCGAGGCGGCAAAATGCATCCAGCAGGCCAGTCGAGCTCGCGCCAGAGTACGTATGGCCAAACAGATCGTGGAAGCTCGACGACGAGAGAGACAAAATAACTTGGCCTGCAAGATCCAGCTTGTGGTCCGTAATTACATCCTGCGCGAGCTTGCCAAGCGCCAACTGCTAAAGCTGAGGGAGGTGCGACGACAACGAGAGATCGCCGTCGAACAAGAAGCTCTGCGTCAACGTGCAGATGCAGCAAGTCAGATCCAGCGTGTCGCCCGCGGGCACCTCGCTCGGAAGGACTTCCGCCGCCAGTCCTCCATTGCTTCGAGTATGGTATCTGACAAGGATGAAAAGGATACTCTGCTCTCGATTACTGGACGCATGCGCAGTCGCGGTGCTCGTCGTGTCATTGCACAGATGCAGCAAGTGCGCCGCAGGACCACAAAAGTATCAGTTCGGGCGATAAGCACACCTCCTACCAAATGAATTCAGTCAAAAATTTCGTGCACGTGAAATAATGCAGAGTAAGCAACAAGCATATTCTTTATATCCCTTTCTTAATGTCTGTTTGACTCGGGTAGAAAGGTCAAAAGAAACAGCGCTACACGTCTAGTCGGTGTCAGAGTTCGGAAAGAAACCGAGGATATCCTTGATGAGGATATTCCACACGACCTGAACGGCGACCTCAGCAACAATGAGCCAGATCACAATCATCTCCAGCTTTGTGTCGTGTTGGTGAGCGAGTTGTTGACTCAGCACGTCAAGTCTGTATAGACACTCATAACAAGCGTCAGATACAACACACAGCCTTGCCTCCATAGAAGCAATACTAGACAGCAGTACGTACAGCTCGCGCAGGATATCCAGGCGCGTGTTGAGGATCTGCACACGGTTGTCCACACTCAGATACTTCATTACCTTCTTGTACAAAGGTTCGTACTCATCGTCCTCCCAGAAGAAGTCCGGCTCGTCAAGCATGTCAGAGTTAAGATTTACGTCGCTTCGCTGAAGGTCAAAAGACGCCATATCGTTGAGATTTCGTGCAGAGCGACAAACGGCCACGTCTCCCACTTACCTCAATGAATAATCGGCCGATGAGCTTCGAGATATCGCTCTGCGAATACTGGATTGAGCCCGTGGCCGCAAGGTTCTGTGGCACGTGCTTCGTCTCACGAATAGTATCCTCTACCCGCTCCTCAAAAACGTCAAGTTTTGAAGATTGAGCCATGGCAAACGATACAGCAAGCTTCTCAGACGCACGGTTGCTACTCAGCGTGATGGCATCATTGCAGATGATGCTCGCATCACCATACATGTAATCCATGTCCTCCACCTCAACCTGCTTGACGGGTCCCACTGAAAACGCCCCTAGCGCCACGAGGTGCGCCTGCTCCTCTGCTCGAGTCAAACCCCAGAAAACCGCACAGCCCGTGCTGTATACAACCCAACCTCAGTTAGTCTATCAGACCCTCCATCAAAGCTTCACATCTACCATCTTACGCGAAATAGAAAGCGTCCTTCTGCTGGTATGGCACTGGCATTGACGACATTGCGCCATCACTATCAGTCACAAAAAATCAAACCGAACCCAGTCAACAAATTCAGCACAATGAAAAAGGCTCCCAATAGCTACGTACGCCATGTCCGGAGAGGGGGCACAACTGGAATGGATTGCACCCATGTACATTTTGTGGCGCCATCCATCCGGATGCAGTTCTCCTCCTGGCAGTTGGCCAGTCTCCACTCTCTCGAGCCACTGCAGGAGTTTGAACAGTTGCATTTGGTCGCACGTGCAATAGGCAGAAACTCGTAGTTTGGGGGCGCTTGGGGGCTCTCTCAGCTGGTTCTTGATGGTCCTCATTCGCGAGCGCCTGGTCGTGTGGCTCACAGTTCCAGGGGCAGGGAGAGGCTTCGGAGCTCCTCTCTTGAACCTGCTGCGGGTCCCCAGTCCATGCCAATTGGCGCGTGGAATCTGCCGGAAGTCCGACGGCTGGCGGTAGCTCGTGGGGAAAACTGGCGGTCCAGGTCGCTGATGTCTTCGTTCTCCTCGCTGCTGTCGCTGCTGCTACCGTCCGCTCCGTAGAAGCGTCTTGAGCCATTGCCGTTCTCCTCCTCTTTGCGGTCGTACACTGCAGAGTCTGAGTTGTAATTAAGCGAGATCGTACCAGAGGGCAGCAGGGGAGCTCTCCGACGGATTGCTCTCTGCATCCGCTGTCGGCTGTGGCGGACTGCGACTGCGGCGAGTGCTCATGCTTGAGTGGCGCCCCTTGAGTCAGTTGGTCTTACTATAAATTTGTACGTACACATAGCATAACTTGGATCTTGAACCGACGCACACTTCATATGTCTGGGAAGAGCACGAGTCCTGTGGCAGCCAAGTATGCGCGAGCCAATGCGCTGGTGCGTTCGGTGCTCAACAAGTTCCACAACGGGTCGGCAAGGGCAGTGGATCCGTTCGTGATCCGTGCACTGCAGGAGCGTGAGGCGCAACTGCTGGGGATTCAGCTTTTCATCGAACAGGTCTGCCCCCTCCCTATATTTTTGACTCCTGCTTGCTGAGTAGAGCGTTGTGTTGGTAGGGTCCTGCAGAGAACAGTCGTCGAGACAAGAACGAGTCGCACGTGATGGACACGAGACACTCTGGGGAGTTCTGGGGCTCTTTACTGTCTGTGGAGGCTTCTCTGGGCCAGGTGCCGCAATGTAAGAAACTGCTACATCGTTTGTTACTACTGTAAACGCTTACCTTTTGCACTAAAATCCTGCCTTATATCTTGATAGGCGGTACTGGGACGCGTGTAGTGAGAGCGAGAGTGAGGGAACTGGTCAGGAGGGGGCAATGAGTTCCTACATTACAGTGGTGGACAAGATTCTGCCAGGATGGGACGACCCTACGCCGGACCATCCCGTTGCTAGCACAGACCGGTTCTGGCAAGATGATGCAGCGGCGACACACTGTCCTCAATGCCTAGTTCCCTTTTCTCTCCGCGAACGCCGCCACCATTGTCGATTGTGCTTCGCGATCTTTTGTGCAGCGTGCTGTGCACACGTGTTAGATGTCGCGTTGTGTCCTGGAGCACCCCTGCGCCCGCAACGAGTGTGCAGACCATGTTACCAAGCTGCATACCGCGCACGGAAGCTTCGCGAGGCGAAATGTATCAGTCGTAAAAATCAAGATCTTGAGCATCAGATCGACGCTGTGCTAGCAACAGCAAAACAGGCGTTAGCTGCGAAGCAACAAGAAGAAAAGGTGCTTCGTGCGTTAGCAATTGATGCTGGCTGTGACTTACAAGCTCTTGGCGATACAATTCAAAAGCAATATGGCGGATCACCGCTAGGCTCTGCAACAATGGGAATGGAGCTACCGGCACCACCAGCAGCGCACCGGTTTACTCCCACACAAACCTCGTTAGAATCTTCGAAGCAGCTCGAACTAGCGCATCGACACTTGACCATGAGTTATAAAATGGCTCAAGTTCGTGCACACCGGCTACTCGACAAGATGGACGCCACGCTCGCGGCGTTGCGTGAAGCTGTGAATGCGAAGCGGTCGATGAGTAAAGCGATGTCTCCGCACCAGCAAGCAAGAGCCACTGATTGGGGCGTGATGATACGACTCACGGACAGTTTTCTTACGCCAGCAGATCGAGAGGCGCTCCAAGCTGTATCTGATGATCTTCATCCACGAATCCGTTCTCGAAGCAGTAATTTAACCCAAATTGCGCTACCCACTACGCCCCAGGACACGGGCATTGCCTACCGATGGCACGTGGAGTGCTTGAAAGATCGGCGAACACGAACTTACGTTGCAGATTTAGCTGAGGCTGTGCGGGGCAGACTCGATGCATCCTCAGGGTCAGATACTGAGGACTCGGACGCAAATGAGGCTTCCATGGACTCCACACGTCAGTTGTGGGAGCGATCTACGCCAGTCGCTGATCCCACAACACTGATGTCCACGCCAACATCTACAGAACTGCAGAAAGCATATGAACTCATATGCACACAATGCGAGACAGGTCCAGCGTCCGAATGGGATGAACAAATCTGCCTCGACGTAGCCCGAACATTCGGGGTATCTGCTCGGCGACAATACCGTGCAAACTTAAGCAGAACATCGCCTTCCACTGGCAACTCCAACGGAATCGCTATTCCAATCGAAAAGCAGCGAGCGGCACTTCAAAATGTCCTTCGTGCATGTGCCAGTGTTGACACTGAGGTTGGGTACTGCCAAGGTATGGACTACGTTGCTGCACTGCTGCTTTCCGTGAGTGACTGGCAAGAGGCGCGGGCTTTCTGGTTGTTCGTCAGCCTGCTTTCGTCACCGCGCTTCGAGCTCGAGCGGCTTTATGGGCCTGGGCTACCGCATCTTAGTTTGCGCTGCTTTCAGGTAAGACTATGATCTTGATTTGTGCACGAATTTGGCTTGCTCATGTGCATTAACGCTTTCGCACGGCCAACCTCGCAGCTGGATCGCCTTTTACGCATACACCTCCGCCGGGTATCGGATCATTTCCAGGCCATCGACTTCCCCATCAGCATCATTGCAACAGGGTACGCAACAGCACCACTGCCGTCTTAGATTTACCACTGGGTGGCTTTGTTTTTGCTGACAGTTTCTTTTAATTCTTCAGGTGGTTCATGACACTTTTTCCAACTTGGAGGCGCTGTCGTACGATGTGGCGGTCCACGTTTTTGAAGGCTTCATTTTCAAGGGATGGAAACAACTCTTGCAGACCGCGCTTGTAATACTAGAGGAGTTGCAAAAACCCATTTTAGCGAGCTCTTTCGACGAAATCCCTAGGCTCTTCTACGACATTCAGGAGTATGCGGTGAGTTTGCATATACATCCAGTTACATCTTGGTCTGTCTGGTGGCCTCATTGATGTGAAATGCTTACTGTCAGCCTCGACTCATGGACCCCGAATACGTGCTCGCTGAATCGAGTAAGTATGGTGTATCCGATCGCACGTTAAAGCGTCTTCAGAAAGAGTTTGAGCAAGAAACACCACCGTGTGAAGCATTCACCAGGAAACCGATAGCCCGGAAAGATGTGCTATCCGTCAAAAGCCCAGCTGACATGCTCAACAGCCAGCATTTACCCAAGATACTGCCATCATCATCACCACGCCTGAGCATGGACCCGAAACATCAAGCCTTACCACCATCCAATAGAGATCGCACGTCCAAAGCGCCTGCTTCCACCAGACAAGCTACTCCGTCATTTGCACCTTCAATAACGCCAAGAGAATTAAACGGGTCTAGGAGCCCCGGCTGTTGATACATGCACCCCGATCGCAATCTTTCGACACTTATCTAAAGCTTTCGCAGGTTCAGGAATCCTTGCGCTTTCTCATCAAGGTCGTATGAGATAGACACGAGTGCCCGCGCAGGGAGCGCCAAAAACGCATCAACTGCAAGCCCTGCAATGTTGCCAGCACTATGGCGAATGCGTCGCACAACTGGTGAGTCACATGAAGTCGAGCACTCCGACTTGCGTTCATCTACCGGCGAACGCAATAGGAGGCCCGGCTCGCCATTCACGAGCACCTGGATCGTGGGTGAATAATCGGTGAAGAATGCTGCCTGGAGATGATAGAGCCCTGGTAGCAATAGTCTCACCTCGTCAGAACCACACTGCCATAGGAAAATATCGGCGTTCGTATTGACCACCTGCGAGCTCCATTGAATCGTTTGTTTTGCGCTGGGGCAACCGTTTTTCCAGATCTAGAGGAGAAAGAGTAGTCAGTCAAAGTATAAGCCATCCAGCTTGGCGGTACTTACGTAGCGGGCTTGGTAGATCTCGCTACGTAGTTGACGTGATATGGCTTGCACCTGGTGGGCGACCGTGTCTAGCTGCGATTTAGTTGCGAATCGTGCTGCCCCCTCCACTTGTTTCATGGCTTCTTGCAGACCGTTTAGTGTAGCTTGGGAGTCAAGGAGCTCTTTAGCATCCGCGACCGTCATCTTCTCACTCGTAACGCGTTTCAAAGCGCATAACTCGTGCTGTATGGACTCTGCCACTTCTACCAAATTGTGCTGCCCGATCAAGTGCGTATCAGCGATCCCTTTACTGTCATTCAATACAACCAAGGTTCGTACCATATTATGTTTGACTTGTACAAGCTCAATCGCATCCGCTTTGGCTTCACAGATATGTCGTAGCTGATCAAGATCCTCTAGCGTTCTTTCTTGTGATCTTTGGACGCTATCCATAAGCGTACCAGCGATCTCTTCTACTCGAGCACTGTCTGCCTTCTCTGCCAATTGCTTCCAAGCATCCACTACAGTTGAAAGCAACACCACACAGAAACTTAAATCGCTTTGATACTATGGTTTACGCGTAAAACCCGCGACGATCGAGGTAATGGCGAACATCCCGTACTTGTGTCCATCTTCCGACTGAGAAGCTTCGTCGCTTCATTTTTACAGAGTTTCTTGCCAATAGCCACCACCAATTCCTGTCGCCAGCTGACGAATTGTTTCTCTATCTTGGCTTCAGCTTCTTGAAGACCCTTCGAAACACGGACCAAGTCCTCATGGACTGTATCCTAGCGGATGGAACGCACGCATCAATTAGCTACGCACGTTCATGTTCACCTCCCTCACTTACCATCTCTCTGTTCGGTACTTCCGGTGTTGCCACTTTAATCTCTTCGAGAACCGGCACAACTGCAGCATCTCGTCTAGCTTCATCGGTTGCCAGTTTCCTCTCCAGCGCAGCCATTTTCTGCACCATATCGCGTTGCATCGTTGCCATCCTGTCGTCGTTCAGTGCTTGCTGCGTCTTCAGCTGTGCCATTTGACCCCCACCTTCGCCTCCAGTCTTGTATGCTGTTCCTCGACTTTTTGTTCTGCATTAGCGATTTGCTGCCTCAGACTCTCCTCCATCTTGCAGCATCGGTGCTTTAAACTCAGCTCCGCCTGGATAAATCAGCACAACAGTCAGGTCAGCTCCCCACTGTCACATTCTCTAGGTCCTCCTCACGAACTTTGGCTATGGCCTCCTCTTGTCGTTGAGCTCCGCTTTGTGCTGTCTCCTTAGCGTCCTGTATCGCTGTCTGCTGTTGCTCCAAACTCAGTGAAACCTGTGCAAAGGGCAGAACGTGTGAGGGAAAACTCGACTACGGACGCCACCACAGACGGCAAAAGCCAAGCGACGCTGAACCTCTTTGCGCAGTCTCGACATCCGACGCTTCGTGTCGGTAAGAAGACGCTCCTCCGCCAGCTCCGACCTGGCGGCCGTCGACTCGACGCGCTCCAGAGCATCCACGCGGCTCTGCAGCTGCCTGATCAGCTGCGTCTGCTGCGCCATCGCACTCACCACCAGCTCGAACGTCTCGGGCAGAACGCGCTGCACGTTGCGCCACTTGCGCTCGGTCCGCAGACTCGACTCCAGGGTCTCCATGCTTGAAGCTTCAATATGTCATTAAGTGCGTATCTGGGACATTAAGTACGCCTTGCTATACATGTATACTTGAAGTATAATTAGATGTAACAGCAGCGTCGGTTAACGAATCCATCACTTGGTCACTACCCGTTCCTTTACCTTCGCCCCATTGAGATGGCGGCGGCGGAGGCCTTGCTCGCCTGTGCGCCGTTGCAGCAGCTCCAGCGCGAAAACTTCCTCCTGCGCGAGGACAATCGTCGGTTCCAGAGCGAAGTGCGCGAGCTGCTAGACTGGAAGGAGAAGGCGTTGGCTCACATGGCCGCGATGGCCCCAGCTCGTCGTCGTGCAGCGCAAGAAGTTGAACGCGCAAAGCAGTTGCAGCAGCAACTTCGCACCGTCGAGTCCTCGCTGAAAACTCGAGGTGCGCTCGAGGTGGCCACGACAGAGCTAGAGGCGGAGCGGGAGGCTCTCCAGCAACGCATTGAGGCTCTGAAACACGAGAAGGCAGCGTTAAAGCTCCAAAGTGAACGCAGGGAGCGCCGGGCTGACGAAGCGGAAGCACAACTCGCTGCCATGGCGGAGTCCTTTCGGCTTCATCTCGAGCGACTCGTGGCGTTGCGCGAAAATCTCGATGATACCGACGACAGAAGCAAAAACAAGCAGGAGCAGAAGCCGAAGACAGCGGCGATCGAGACGGCGCACAGCGACCTCAAAAACAAAAACGAAGGCCAGAGAAGTAGCAAGAGCGCAAACCAGGACATTACAGCTTCAGAGACGACAGAGCCAGATGCAGATGCGTCCTCGTCAGCTTCGTCGCCTGCAGCCACACCGCACTCTGCTGCTCTGGTGGCAGGCCTGGATGCTGTAGCAGCCAAGTGTCTTATGTGGCTGAAGGAGCATTTGGCACAGTCATTTGCGCGTCAACAACGCAAGGCAGCACAGTACGAGGCACAGCACGAACAGATGAAGCGCCTGGAAGAGCAGATACAAGAAGCGAGCAGTGTGCCAGAGAAGCTAGTCCAGGATCTCGACAAGCAGACTCGCGTCGTCACAGAGTTGCGCGCGGCCAACGAGCACCTCCAGCAGCGTCTGGCTGATGCTAAGCGCATGGCACTTACGCAGCAGCAAGGACGAGAAGAGATGGCGATGCGCCTGCGTCTCGTAGCAGGCGAGGTCCGACAGTACCTGCGCCTCGTACGAGGCGAAATTAAGCGGAAATTCGGATACTTGCCCGAGGCCATCGCTCACGCCGAAAGCTGGGCCAGGATTGCTGAAGCTCTCGAGCTGCTTCTGTGCCAAAATAGGGGTCGATGCATTGTCCGAGACTGAAGCCGGAGGCAATAAAATACGATGATGTTTGAGTCATAGTCGACTTCATTGAGTATCCTACAGTATGTAGGCCAATTAATGGTAAAACCTACCTTCAGAGTCTCTGGCGCTTCCGCTCCGACCGGCGCAATGGTTTGTCATTTTCCTCGCTGCTCTTTTCTACTTTACCTCCGTCATCTTTGACAGCAGACGGTGATATCGCTTCCTTCGATCGCTTCCGCTTCGAAGGGACAGCGTCCTCAGTCGGGGCTGTGGCGGAATCACGCTGGTCGTGGGCTTCAGCATAGAGACACAGCTGCACGCGCTGTGCTGTCCACTCGCCCAAGGAACCGTTGTCCTTGTCTTCTGCCCGCTGCTCATTGAGCCATTTGGCCTTCTCGCGTAGCTGCTCCGCGAAGTTCAGAAAGTGTGCGAGTGTATACTTCCGCGGACCAATAATCCCTGCAGCAGACATCGCAATGTTATTATAGCAGTGACAGCTGAGAGAGATAAGTGATAGCGCACCAGCAATTGCCTCCAATGCTTCGTCAGCCATGAACGGAACGCTGCCATCGTACGCCGCGAGCATTGCCGACGCCGTAGCCGGCCCCACCTACATTGCCATCGCCCATCGAGTCAGCAGTCTTCAACTTGGTCAGTGAAGGCAAGATAGAGTTGTTGCAGTACCCCTTTCAGTACACAGAGCGCTTCTGTGGCGACCCGAAGATTCCCTCCGCTCCTCAGCTTCTTCAACGCCTCGCTTGACGCCTGCTTCACTTCTTCCTCACTCAAGTTGGTAACGAATTTCATCAGCTGCGGTCTCCTGTTCGGTGGCCCAGCAGCAACCAACAGCCAGCCAGTCAGTCAGACGTTCGGCCGATAGCCAGCTCCTCCACAGAGCGCCACCCACGCACCATTTCCCCTTCTTGAGCTTCCACTCCATTAGTTTCTTCAGTTCCTTCTGCGTCACGTGCGGCTCCGGCTCACGGCTGCGCAGAACTGCCGGAAACTCGGTCAGATACCAGTCGTCGAGACTCGCGAGCTCTTCCTTCTGCAATAGAAGACGACGTTAGCCCCCAGAGCCTGCAGACAGCGCTACGGACACGCTACGCACCTGCACCGAGGCCAGGATGGCGTCGTAGCGCAGCCAGAGCGCGGCCCATGGCGCCTCCGTCGCCGAACTCCAGAGCATTCGTCCGTCTCAACGCGACGGCCGAGCGCTGAGTATCCAGGAGACGGACGTTCTTTCCAAGCGGCGCTCTATCTTGCTTCTTGTATGGTAGCAAATCCCACTGTCTAATTTTAGCCCCGCACGCATCAGTCCAAAAGCTCCACACAAAAATTCGCACAGTGTGTGGAGTTTCGCTGGCTATCTCCTCTTGATCATCGATCGCGTCGGTCTTCCAGTCGTAAAAAGAGGTGTCAAGTTTGCTGTTGTTTGTCACGCGGCCGCCGTCCACAACTAAACAGAGAGCCTGTCCTTCAGAGAAGCCGGAGCTTCTTGTGAGTGTTTTTGACTTGCCTTCAGTAACACGAAACCAATCCGCCACACTTAAATCATCACACAGACAGAAGCATGGACGACGCCAAGGAAGCTGCCAAGGCCAAGCTGCTGATCGCCACGCTGCAGAAATACGGCTACGACTTGGAGGACACGTCCCGCTCCAGCTCCAGCAACAGCACGAACTCCAGCTCCGGCTCCTTCAGCGGCGACGACTCGGAGCCTGCGCGGCGGATGAGCGTCACGTCGTCCGCGGGCATCTTGGCGCTCCGAGACCGCAAGAACCAGCAGAGCGCGCTGCACATTGCAGCCAAGAAGGGCCACTTCGATGTGCTCCGCGCTCTCGCGAAACTCCCGCGACTGCAGGACCATCTGAACGTCGGAGACCGACACTGCAACACAGCGCTGCACTTTGCAGCCAGCAGCTCCAGACCCAACGCGTCGGACCTGGTGGAGTTGCTGCTGAACCTCGGAGCGAATCCGTGCGCGATGAACGTCCGTGGGCAGACCCCTGGCGATTCATATCTTGACAGCGAAGCCGGACACGCCAGTGACCATCACGAAACTGTTTGTGGAGAAGCTGCGGGCGTCCAAGTCGCCGCTGTCCCCGTCGTCCGCGTCGAGTCCTCGCTCTGGAGTGCCGAGCTCGCCGTTGAATGAGCTCGTGAACGGCACCACGTACCTGCACATGGCCGTGGAGAACGAACTGGGGAGATTGCTGGCGCGCTGGTGCAGGGCGGCGCGTCTATCAACGTGCCGAACCACAATGGCGTCATGGTGAGCGACGTGGTGCCCAAGAAGATGCTGGTGAAGCTTGTGTGCTCTATGACGGAGGGCTCGCAGGTTGCACCGTCGGACATTGTGCGCGGTAGCTGCAAGATCTGCCGCAACCCCAAGGGACTGCTGGACCCCCTCAAGGACTGCGTCCTGTGTGGCCGCGCGGTCTGCAAAAATTGCTCGCAGAAGGCGGCAGACATCCGCAGCGCCACGGTGAATGGCAGCAACGCTACCTTGAAAGACAAGGATCTGGGACGATTCTGCAATGTTTGCAGCACCGTCAAGCTGATGCGCAGCAAGCAACACAAAGATCGCGAGGGCTTCAATAAGAAGCTCATGGGCTGCAGCATGAAATAGACTCAACAAGCAAAGCGAGGACGATACTTACTTTTTAACCGGGAAGTAACTTTTGATATTGTGTTGCTTGCTCCTTAGGAGTTTCCATTTGGTTCGAATTGCTGCGCATTGCCGGGATCTAAATGTTTTACAGCATCAGGCACGCTCCAATCAGCCCACGAGCGCGTTGTACGAGAGGTATGTGAGCGAGGCCGCAGCGAACACCGCTCCAGCGTAGGCATAAATCAGCGCTAGATGAGGAGAGTAGAAGGCGTCGCGCTCGATGAGGTATCCACGTGACACCTCGTAGAGAAAGAGCCCCGGTACCGTGAGAGCTAGCACGTTGCCTGCCACAGATCCCACGAAAGACATGACAATGCCTAGATTGTTCGACGACACCGAAAAAGGTGAGCAACAAGCAGGAAGACAACAGTGATAGCTGTGCGGAATGGCAGACTCTCTCGGTCGTGACCCAGACAGCAGATCTCCACGAGCTGGCGTAGCGGTTGGAAGGTCATGGGCGTCTTGAGTACCATACTGATACCCAGGGCGAGGCGTGCACCATTGATGAGAGTATCGTCCGCTGCGAATCCCGTCAGGATGTCGCTGGGAGGCTGGCCGTGGAAACACGCGTAGCCCAGATACGCAAAGAGCAGGTAGATAAAGAGTCCCCAGCCCACGAGCGCCTTGTGCACGTGGGTCATCTGCGCCTTGTCGTGGATCTCCTGGTACGCGCGCGGCACATTGAGTTGACACACAAAGCTCAGTGTGACGATAGGGAGGACGTAGGCCAGTGCTGCCAGCTCGGAATTGAACTCGTCTGCTGGGTTGCGCTGGATCTGAGCTACGAACTGTGGATCGTTTTGAGTCGTGCGGATAGCCAGCGCCACGAGGATGTAGAGTAGACACAGCAGCACGAGCATGTTGGCGAACCGGAGCTCGTGGATAGTCTCCGGGAGACAGAGCGGGATGGCCACGAGCATGAAGACCAAACTGATGGTCCTGCGACTCATAATTTCCACCAGGAAAGGCTCGAACAGGTCCATGGCGATCACCATGTAGCTGACGATCGCCCCGAACAGCAACGCCAGCGTCAGCAGCCGCACCGCCCACACGCCCGCCGCCCCAAAGAGCCGCGAGCTCAGCGCCTCGTACGAGAACTCGCAGGCGGCGTCGCAGCACACGCTCAGCATCTCGCAGGCGTGGTAGGCCAGCCACGCACTGAGGAAGAAGAGCGGCAGGGCGGGGAGGGGCCCCACAGCCTGCAGGACGCCAGGGAGAGTGAGCACGCAAGCGCCGGTCATGGTCGTGGCCAGGCCCAAGAAGGACGAGAAGGCCGAGCCTTCTTCCGTGTGGCCAGGAGCACGCGCTGCTGCGGGGGCGTCGAGAGTTTCTGCGACGAACTGCTCGTCGTGCGCACAAGCGGCGACAGCTCAGCCGAGTTCATGCTGGACGTGTTTGCGTCCGAGGGGTTGATGGGGAATTGTCTGCGTAAAATTAGGTCAATTAGACTCAGCAGCCGATTTCTCTGCTGGCGAGAGAGTTCAAGTGGCATCATCGACCCCATCGGAGTCTGGGAAAATGAAAAGTAGACGAGATGCTGGACCCAGTGTACTGTACCACGCGCCAACCACTTCAAGGTCGCGTTGCAATGCGCTCCAGCCATCACTCGTGGAGACTCAGAATCGCGTAGGGAGCAGTGTCTGTCCAGCGTACCAAACGAGCACCGTGAGCTGTTGCTGCTCTTCTCGCACCACCATGCAGTTCTATCTAGGGCGAATGCTCTACGTACGACACCGGAATCCTATGATGTATGCGCTCAAGAGCTCGATACGGTCGACTCGATCCGTGCAACCGGAACGGATTATAGTGCGGGGCAGGCGGCGGTGCAATAATAGGGATAGGCTCCGGCGGAGCAGAGACCAGACGCAGTGCTCTTCTGCTCTGCCACCTCGTCGTGGACGAACGCCTCAGTTTCGAATCTCTCGCGCACTGCGCACTCCGTCTCAACGTCGCCGACGGCAATGAACACTTGCGCCGTGCAGGACGTTGGCAGGTTGCGACCGGCCGACCACATTTGCATCTGGGACACCAGTCGCTGGCCCTTCCGATACACGCACCACGGCATCGTCTTCACTGCTGGCGCCAGTGTGGACGATATCTCCATCGCCCACGTGTGGTCCCGAAAGACTGGACTGCGGGCGTCCCAAAAGACTCGCGCTTCCTCCTCACGACGCTGCGGGAGTTCCTCAATTCAAGGCCAATTCACGACATGCGACGCGTGCAATACAACTCGTCCCTCGTAGCAGAAGCCAGTTCCTTACTGGGGAAGTCCACCGAGCGCGAGCCGACGCGCCTCCTGTGGTTTTGGCTCGCTGCCGCTTCCTCTTGGGCCTGGGCGAGGGCCATTTCAGCATCCTGTCGCTCAATTGTGAGCACGTGGCGCTGTGGTGCACGACGGGCGTGGGTTGGTCCAAGCAGCTGCTGTCCAGAACGGAGACCAAGGTGCCGTTCCTCACGGCGTCGACCAAGTCTGCGCACGTGCTGGAGCGACTGGAGCTCCAGCTGAAGGCGATTCGAGAGGAAGCACAGGGGAGGAACAAACAGTTGGAAGTGCTGCGTGGGAAAAGAGTTTACTTGAGACTGAAGGACTCGGGGAGATTCGCCAAACGACTGGGCGACGCTCTGTATCTAGTGACAGACGACCCAAGTGAGAAGGACTGGGCTTTCAGACAGAAGCCTACAGCGTTGAGACTGCAGGTGCGTGTCGCGGCCTACAACTACGTGCGGGTGGAGTTTGAGGACTTTGGCAAGCCTGGAGATGCACTCTGCGCGAGTGCTAGCGCTTTGAAACTCACTCGTCGACGGGCGATACTGTCCAAGCGAGGATTCCACTTTGAGCTTGGCTGGGATGGCGAACTGCAGAGTCTGCGTCTCCGTCGTTGGTTCATCGGTGCCCAGACCCGAGACGGACTGCTCAGACCCTTCAGCTCCCGCGATAAGGCTGCTGCATTCGATGTCGTTGACGCCGACCAAGTGGATGCACAATGGAGGACAGTGGAGGATCAGGGCGAAGTAGAAGGCGACGAATCTGTTCCTACGCCCCCACCAGCAGCAGTACTGAGAACGAACTAGAGACGGAGATACCTGGAGAGACTGAAGTTAACGGTGATTGTAGCTGACCCCGAAGCCAAGCGATTGTCAGCACAAGGACATTTTCACTCAGCTATTTTATTTTGAGAATCAAGGCGAAGTTCGTTGTATTTCTTACTGTCAAAGTGTTAACGTGGCTTGGCGCCATGACTGTCGACTTGGACGACAACCACAATGAGATTGACGACATCTGCGGGTGGGAAGCTGTCGATTTTGACGATGAACTCCGGTCTGTAGCAAATCAAAGCAAAAGTGATGCCAAGCAAAGACTCAAGAAAACGTCGATAGACTCCAGCTCTAATTCAAGGCTGCCTGCTCTCTTGAAGTCTCGACTGCAAGATGAAGTAGCTGGCGTAACTAGAGAGCAGCAGTTCGATAAAGCACCGAGGAATCAGCGTCAAGAGCACAAGCGAAAGGTGTCCCAACATGCTGGAGACCACCACGATGAGATGGTCTCAAAACCACCACCCAGAGCAAGCAGTTTAACGGGTGATAACGCTGTTATTGCTGCTGTGGGGCGCCAGCGAAGAATGAAGGTGGTCGCAGCTGCGTTAGCAGCAAATATAACTCGAAAGGCAGGCATGGCGTCTGTTGTTTCAGCATCATTTGACACCGACATCAATGACGAACACGTGGAAGCACAAAATGTACCCGAACGACGATCCATCATCTGGCCCTCCTCAGCTCCAGAAATGCCGTCACCTGCGCCACAGAAGCATGTCCTCCGCGTCTACGAGTCGTCCACATCCCCTGTCGGTGATATCGAAGTGTCGAAGAGAATTCAGCCGACACTTCCGTTGCCTCTGCTGAGTATCAAACCGGATTGTAGTGGCATTGAAACCAGGCTTCCTGCTAATAGCGTACTCGCACCACAAGCTCCACGACATTACCGGCGGAGATCCCGTCAACAACCAGTTAGTCTATTGCCCACTCGGGATGTCTCCGAACATTGGGAAACGAATTTTCCTCCAGTTGCACGTCGCTTGCAGGAAATGCAACAACCAAAGCCAAATGAGAGCGAAAATGCCGCGCCATCATGCACGAGTGTTGCTCAAGTGCATTTGCTACCAGAACAAGAGTGCGTTACTGCTCAACGAGCAAAGGAATTGCTGCCTTCAATTCGTCATACTAAGCCTGAAATTATGTCAGGCCCAATTAAAGAGTCTCTGAAGTCTCACGGCATAAAGCACAACGATGATGAAGCTAGGAGAAGTTGCGGAGACGTTGCCAACGAAGACGACGAAAGCTGGACACTCAGCTACAACGATCCTGAGATGTTGGCCAAAAGCATGGCAGGTCTCATCCAGTCCCTGTCAACATTTGCAGCAGGTGGTAAACCCTTCAAACCAGCAAAGGGTGGACAAAATCGAAAGCGGCGTGCTAAGCTACCACAGCAACACGTGCAAGCGTCGAAAAGTCTGAACCCGATACCCCCGCAGATCGGCGTTGCTGCCCAAGAGCAAGAGTACTCAGGATATCGTACTAGAAGACGCAAACATCGCAAGCTGCACAGGAACCATGCCAATTACTGACAACATGGGGGAAGTGTGCAAAGTTTAGCCATCCCTTTTACTGCTTCATCGGCTAATGTCAATGTACACTGACTACCCCCGCGCCACTCGAAGGCACACGTGGACACTACTACTGCTACTACTACTTACTACTGCTGGTTAATCGTCTCCCATTTGAAGAAGAAGTAAGATGTTCCTAGACGTATTGTACCGAAACAGCCACTGGTGGCAGTGGAGTACATGAGAACTTTGCAAATTCGAGTCCTACCATCCCGGCAAAGTCGAAAGAAGTACTGCTGGCTCAGCTCTTGATGGCAGTCTGCATGGAGCTTGCTTGCTCGGAACTCGTCGATGGATTCGACCGTGCAATATCTCTTCTGCTCTCGCTCCAGTGGTTTGACTGGGGCTATCGGGTGTTTCTTGATGCGAAGTTTATTTGCGACGCCAAGCACAATCGTTTCACGTTAAAGGGCGGTCGACCGGGTCTGAAGTATGCGTGGTCTTCCCGTCTGCTTCCTTTTCACGGTCTTGCTTGCCTTGAGTTCGCTCAGCAGTCTGTTCGCGCTTGGCTTCAGCTGTGACGGTGGTTGCAGCCGGCATGGAGCATGTCAACGTTCAACAGGAAGATGTACTTGTTTCCCGGGATACGGTGGAGTCACTTGTGCCTCCAAACTGTGCCCGACGGGTGCATCCTGGGTGGATCGAGCATGGTCCATCGACAAGGCGCACCAGCCAGTTGAATGTTCGGCAATGGGGCGATGCGATCGATACACTGGTACTTGTAGTTGCGAGTCTGGCTTTGAGGGGATCGCGTGCGAACGACTGTCCTGCCCCAACGCCTGCTCGGGCAACGGCCGCTGCATTAGTATGCGCGAGGCTGCAGTTTTGGAGGACGACCGCAACTTCTTTGTGAGTACGACGTACTCACTCTGGGATGCCGACAAGATCATGGGCTGTCAGTGCGATCCAGGTTACACCGGCATCGACTGTTCACTGCGAGAGTGCCCCAAAGGCGATGACCCATTGACCGCCGGGCAGAATGCTGTGCAAACTCTCACTTGCACTTGCACAACTTGCACGGGCACATTCGCTCTATCCTTTCGTGGTCGTGTGACCACGAACCTGGCAGCCGTAGATCTGTCTGAAACGCTCAAGGCAGCATTGGAGGCATTGGACAGTATCTATGGGGTGGATATCGCTGCTGGCACTCCGCTTTGCTCGTCTGGCGGATCGACCATCGCTATCACTTTCACCAACAACCCGGGGATTTACCGAACCTGAATGTGCTGAACAATCTCGTGGATGGAAATCCACTGGTGACGACCACCACACCGGGAACGCGCGAGGATGTTTATTGCTCCAATCATGGATCGTGTGACTTCTACACGGGTGTGTGCACGTGTGCGTTGGGCTACGTGAGTGGAAATGGTGCTATGCCTCCATCACAAGGTGGACGTGGTGACTGTGGCTATCAAACAACACCTCTTAGTTACATGTATTGCCCATCAACCAACTATGGACCCTGCAATGCTAAAGGGTACTGCCCCGTTGGGACGCCGTACACATGTGTGTGCAATGCTGGCTACACAGGTTTTGATTGTTCGATACGCACATGTCCGATGGGGGCCGCTTGGTTTGATGGCGCTACAGCTCCAAACATTGCCCACGCTCCGGCTCAGTGTTCCAATCGGGGTTCTTGCAATACAGGGACTGGGGTCTGTACGTGTCTTCCGCCGTTTACTGGTGCGGCTTGCGACTTGATGCGCTGTCCTACAGGCATATTGACTGTGGCAGGCGCGACTTGTAGTGGTCGAGGCACATGCAAAACTATCCAGCAGCTTTCAGCGGAGGCCGAGGATCGTCAGGGAAACCCGTTGGGCGTAACCTACGGCGCTACGCCAAACACGCCAGCCACCTGGGACGCAACCAAGATCCAGGGCTGCGACTGCATCACGAATGGCTACTTTGGACCGTACGAGAATGCGTACGGCGATTTCACTGGGGGCACGATTGCTACATGCGCGAGTGTCCACGCGGCGCTGATCCGTTTGAGAGTGGAAAAGTAAACGAGAAGCAGACGCTCACGTGCACCGCTGACGGCGGTGTGTTCACTCTCACCTTCCGAGGAGAAACAACAGCAGTGATCCCAGCCAACGCCGGATTTGCTCAGGTCCAATCCGCACTTCAGGCACTCGACAGCGTCCGAACCGCTACGGTAACCATTGCTCCAGGCTCCACCGTTTGTGGTGTGGCGCCTGTCAGTAAGTGACTCTCTTGGAACCAAACACCCAGCACCACGATCTCGTTCTTGACTGATACTGTGACGATTTGTGCTGTAGCGACGACAATTGAATTCACTTTCATGCAAGGCGATCTACCGCCCTTGAGCTACGACGCGTCGGCTCTCACGCTCACTGCCAGCACAGCCGTTCTCTTGGTGGATGAACTGGTGGAGGGTACGAAGGCCAACATTGAGTGCTCTGCCAGAGGTGTCTGCGGTACGTCAATTGCTTCCAAATTGGTTGCTGTTCTCTGCTCATGGATTGCACTGCAATGAACAGACCGCTCGACCGGCGTGTGCTCTTGCTTTCCGTACTTCCTGAGCTCGGATGGCGCCGGCGGATTGGGTCGTCGAGGCGACTGCGGCTACATTTCGCCTTACCCGAGTGTGACGCTCTCGTGAGTCGGCCTACAGTAGTAAAGCAACTTCAACACGTTGTCCACATGCGATCTTTACTTGATTCGAATGCATGAGACCAACGCATTTCGGTGGACTGCAGTTGCACACGGCCGGCATCTTGGTGGAGTTTACTTCTGGCAAAACATCCGACGTCACTCCGCCCTTGTCCAGCGTCTCAACTGCATCCGACTATCGGAGAGTATCCTACCATCGCATCTAGTCTACAGTACTGTAGTGCTGGGGTCGACTAGATTAGTCCATCGATTGCTGTATCGATTGCTGTCGTTGCTGGTCCGAGTCGAAAGTCTCACCTGGTGCCGAGGAAATTGCTGCTTTCCCGGCGTGTAGCTGTCGCTCCTCTTCAGTGCTGCCATTTGGCCGAGATGCAGCGCGTGATGGGCAGTTTATGTCTCCATCAGGCAATCGCAGATGGGTTTCGCAGTACTGTTATAAGTGCGCATCGCCATCCTTTGATCTGGCAATTTGTATGCTTCGCGCATTTCTTTCCGTATTTGGACTGGTTCCTACGACGCTCCTCCTGCGGAAAAGACAAGCCCGAGGAACGCCAAGTGCCCAGCCATTTGAACCCGCTCGAGGCTGTTCTTGCGGGTCGCGAGTCTCGTCGTCTACGCGGCTCACGTCGTCCGCAGGGTACTTACTCGATAGCCGCGTGCATCGCGCACACGTCGGTGCTTTTGGCGCCTCCAACTTCGCGCTCTTCGCCTCGTTATCGTCGCCGCCGTCCCATGCTCGATGGCCCCTTCAGCAGGCCCGGAGAAGCCTCAGCGTCGGCGGAGGAAGTCGCGGCCGCCTCCGCTCTTCGTGTTGGACGCCAGTGACAGCAACGAGTTCCCCACGGCGTCGTCCATGGACTCCGTGGTGGCTCCGCTGCCGTCGGAGCTCTCGGAGCTTCCCCCACTGCACTCTCCACCACTGGACTGGACCAAAGCAACACCAGCACGGCAAGCACAGCCACGCAGTTCACAAGCAGCAGCAGCACCAACGCCAGCAGCTCCAGCCGAAGCGCTCGGTGGTGGAAAAAGTGTCAACTCTCCGACCCAAGAGACGACGAAGCGACAGTCGCGAGAGAGCAGCAGAGCGACCGAGTCTGGACCAGGAGCTGTACGTGCGAAGCATCCTCGAGTCCTACGCGTCCTCCATGTCGTCCAAGTCCAATCGATACTCGACGCACTTCTCAACAGACGATGGCAGCGGCGACACGTCCAGCAGTAAAAAGATCACGGAGCCTCGCACGTCTAGACAGAGAAGAGAGGAAGGCGAGAGAAGGAGAGAAAGGAGAGAGGGACACTCAGCTGCATATGTGGCACATTTCACTCCTTCAGAAGCAGCAGACCCAGGACAGGACGAGCATTGCGTAGACATGGACAGCCATCGACATCTTACAGCAGGTGTGCCCGGACTTAGCAGTGGATCCAGTCCACGACATGCTGATGATGGGACGGACGACGAGAACCCGTTTCGAGATAGCTCAGTTAGTGACGAAGACGACAGGAACCGGAGGAGATTACAGCGGCGAATGAAAATTGAGGCGATGCGTGCGAGGCTCCTGGAGAAAAACCAGCATCGTGCTCGAGCACGGAAGAAAATGTGCGTCTTCATTGCGTGCATTGGAGTGACCTTGACGGCGTTCGTGGTAGCGGCAATTTTGATCGCCCGAGTGGGTGTGCAGATTCAGGGAAACACTGCTAGTAGCAGCAGCACCAACAGCAGTAGCAGTATCAACAGCACCAGTTCTTCGAGTGGAAGCACGGAGGCGATTGCTTCAGGAGAATCGAGTGTTCTTGGGTCTCTTATCACGAGCGATTCAAGTGTCATTGGGTCGGAGGCAGATTTGAGTGCTCTATCTTCAGGTTCCAGCTCGGAGTTGCAGGATGATACAGCGTCGTATTCGTCGTCCAGATCGGGATCAGATGACACCAGCAACGTGACAAGAAACTCCTACACATATATCCACTGCATCCTCATGGTGCTGTCATTGTGGATGTCTCTGGTTGTTGTGATCATGCATGTCACGTTCCGGAGTTTCCGTACGTATTCGCATCCGTTCGTGCTGGAGTTGAGCTGTGTGCAATGCGGATACTGGATCACGTCTCTGTTGCGAGTGGTGCTGGAGACGGTAACCCTCAGCAACGTGGCATACCTCATCTTCTGCATGTTCGAGTGCTTTTTCAACTTCGCGCAAATATCGTTCACGTGTGCCATCGCATTCAATATGTATCGGTCTGTGGTGTCTTACGCGGACGTGCTGATGGATTCACAAAGCTCAAAGCGACGATATCACACGTATACTATTAACGTGTTGCTTTTGTCCGTGCTAGCGGCTGTAACACTTGCGCTGGTGGGGTACCGGTCTGGTGATACTTATGACGACGATTCGTTAGATGCGTTGTCAGAAACGAAAGAGGATATCCTGGACGGCGAAGCATTCTCACCGTGTCTTTATCCGACATGCCGGCTCATCCTGTACGTATACTACCCGCTACTGGCGTTTGGGTTCAACTTCATCTTCTACGTGCGATTTAAACGGACGATTGGTGAGTCATACCCTACATCTGCAACGGGCAGGCTCAACAAGGTGGCGAGGTCGTATTTGCTGGTGTTTTTCGTGTGCTGGGGAAGCCTTATCATTCTAACGGCACTTAGGGTGATTGACTCGTCCATCGTGCCAACGTTGGCAGGGTTTGCGATGCAGTCTGTCTTTGATATACTCGGAGTATGTACGGCCGCGATTACTTTTACGAACTTTCATCGGTGTCGGAAGGCCTTCGACTTCGGATTGTCACTCAAAGCCATCGATCCGAATAGCATTGAGTTCGATGATCCTGTCAATATTGTTGGCGAAGGCACCTTTGCAATTGTGTTGAAGGCAAGATGGCGGCAAGGCGGTATACTAGACAACTCGAGGTCGATTGAAGTGGCAGTGAAAACATTTAAGCATGCACAGATTGGCTTGGAGCACATCAAGGAGGAGGCTTACCTCTCGTCGAAGCTGGTGCACCCGTGTGTCATGATGACATATGGCTGCTACACCAGTGGCATCAACCTTTACATCGTATACGAGTATTTAGGTGGGGGCACGTTGCAAGACATTATCGATGCCAATCGGAACACACCGCTGCCTTACGAACGTGGATTACGCTATGCGCATATGATCGCCGTGGGAATGCGCTTCCTACATGGTTTGCCTGTGCCAATTGTTCACCGAGACCTTAAGCCACTGAATTGCATCTTCGACTCCGAGCAAGAAATGCTCAAAGTGGCTGATTTTGGTGAATCTCGACTGCTGCGCACACGTGACGTGGTAGCGCCACGACCCAATTTCTTCCCCTCGGCCGACGTCACGGTCCAAATGACCACAAATATCGGTAGTGCGTGTTGGGCTGCACCCGAAGTCCTTAAGGATGAAGCGACATCAGAGTACTCTGTGAAGATTGATGTTTATAGCTTCGGCATTATATGCTGGCAGCTGTACACGTGCGCTGTGCCGTACGCAGATATTCCAGGCAGTGTGCTGGCGGTGGCTGAGGCTGTATTGAGTGGTGTGCGTCCACCTATTCCATCGGGTTGTCCTCGATTGTTCGCCAAAATTATGAAGCGCTGCTGGCACGACAATCCGCTTCGGCGTCCCAGCTTTGAAGATATCGTGCAGCTGTTAGAAATCGAGCTGGCTGAAGTACGGCGCCGGCAATTGGCCCGTGATCACGGTATCGCTGGCTCAATAATAGCGCCGCCCACGTTGGATGATACCCATTTTGATGACACGGGGCATACGTACAGCAGTGGGGATAGTGATAGTAGTTGGCGAGGCAAGGATGTCTGATACGTGTAGCAGTGGCGATAGTGATAGTAGTCGGCGAGGCAAGGAAGCCTTGCTTGTTATTAGTCGTGGGGCAAATCGTGATGTCAATAATGTAAATCTTTGACCCCTTGATCACTCAACGAGTAAGCTTTGTTGTTGGTTAACTCGTTCAAAATCGCTGTATATTATTTGTTGTCTGAGTGACAGTAGTCGCGTTCCTCCATGGTTCCTGTGCTTATGAAGGAGAAACCACGATGCTGCTGCTCTGTTTAGATGATACCTAGCACACGCAGGCGGCTCTCATATTCCGTTCTGCCAATGTAGCAACCGATTAAAGCACGCTCTCCACCGTTGAATGCATGTCGACCGTGCATCACACGCTGGTTGTCCACAATCATCATGTCACCCACTTGAAGCTTGGTGCAGAACTCCATCTCTGGCCGACGCATGACTTCCAGCAGCTTGCGGTGAGCCTTGTAGAATGCATCCACCTCTTCGAAGCTCAAATGTGTGAGTGGGGCGCGGTCGTAGTCGTTGTGACGGAACTGCACAACGTTCCCTGCGTAGTCCACGCGAATGAGCGGCTCCATGGTGGCCAAGTGCGCGTCGCGGTCTACAGTAAAGTAAGGCAGCGGCGTCTGGCTCAGCACGCGGAAGGCTTCGGGGTTCTCCTTGCGCAGCGTCTCGACCACGTGGAAAGAGTCGACATAGCGACTCTCGCCGCCTTCACCGGCTTGAGCGATACAGTTGAAGATCTGCAATCCAGGCGGGTCGCGGATGTATGTGCCGTCCGTGTGGTGAAGCAGCTCTAAGTTCGTGGACGCAGTGTCGTTGTAGTCTTCATTGTCACTCGTCGGGTTCGTGGTCCACATAGTGCCGTAGATTGTGCGCAGCACAAACCCAATCTTGGTCGAGAATTTCTCGGTTGCATCCATCGTCGCAGGCGTCCCCTTCACTCGGACCAGGCCGTAAGTGTAGAGATCACGCATGAGCGGCTCAAGGTTCTCCATGCAATTGTGGTACTCATGCGAAGGAAGCCGAAGTCCGTCGCCTCCCCAAAGCTTCTTGGTGGTCAGTCGCGGCTGGCGGTACGATTTCGGGTACGGTCCTGTGGCGAAGTCCGCTTCATTGCCGCTTTCCAGAGCATAGGCGTGGTCTCTGAGCCATTGGGCGTCGAATTCACTGGCTGTGCATGGAGTGCCGCGCACTGGCGCGTCCCAATTGATCGTCACTGCGTCTCCAGCTTCCGTCACTTCGAGACGGTGGAAGGGCGCGTCCAGAGGGATCGAGGCCGTGTCCAATTGCCGCTGCTGGGTCTCGGGGTGAAGGCAGTGCTCGCAACGGCAGTGGTCACGCAGCCAGAGCTTGTGGAACTTGGCGGTGGCTCCGTCCTCGAATGTCACGCGCACCGCGTTCTCGTTCGCGAGTTCCGCCACTTTGGCGATGCGTTCGCTCTCCTGCAGCTTTTCGGTCATTGCTGACGCGAAGCTGCGAGTGCCAACGGGACGAAAAGCTCTAGGTGTCGTCGCAGCAGATGCCGTCAGGAGGTTTCGCAGTGGTCGCACGGCTTGTAGACGCATCTTGTTTCTGGCGTTGGGAGAGTTGTGTGCGGTGCAAGGTAAAATCGGAACTGATGTCGATCGGTCAAAACCTGACAGGCTTGAAGCTGCGAGAGACACGAAGTCGAGGATTGACGATCGTGGGGTGGAAAGAGACTTCACGATTGACACGCAAGCAGGACGAGAGTGAAGCCATTTCTGATTGGCGGAAGGCGTCGGATCTGATGCTTCAGAAAAATTATAATAACGGCTGAAGACGCTTTTTTAACTTGAAATTGAAAGCCTCGTCTCAAGCGAGGAGAACCTTTTGAAAAGGAAGTATCGCCAAAGTATCGTATTAAGATTGAACTGCTGATGGGAGAAGAAATTAGATTCGACGCCCTGTCGAAGCGTGTCTTCGGCGTTATGAACGGCTCTGGTGTGACGGCATTGCTGGATGAGCTGCTCAGGATCCAGCACGGACCGAATGGCCACGAGCTGCTGCAGAGATTGGCTCAGGCCCAAGACAGCGATGGAAGCACCTTGCTGGTGTGCGCTGCCGAGCCAGATTCGTACCCGCCGATTTTGAGTTGGGGTGGTGTCTGGGAGGCTGATGGTCTCTCGGATGAGGAGTTTGCTCAAGCGCTTCACGAGTCTGAAGTTGCTGCAGAGGCTACGTGTCGCTTGCTGGTGGATGAAGCTGGCGCTGACGTCAACCATTCGCTGGACGGAGACGAGACGGCACTCTTTCGAGCAGTGGTGTGTGGCTGCGAACCTGTGGTGAGATTTCTGCTACAGCGTGGGGCGCACAATGACTCGAAGTTTTCAGCGCTGTCGTATGTTGCCGATATACCTGACTACAGTCTGCTGAAGGTTATGATTGAGAACGGAGCTGACGTGCTGGATGAGGACGGCGCCACAATCCTGACGCGTGCAGCAAAACGGGGGCGCTTTCGGATCGTCGAAAGGCTGATGACAGCAGGAATTGACATTGACCAGCGAGATGCCTCGGGAAAAACAGCGTCAGAAATCGCTCTGAGCAGCGGTTATGCCGATGTAGCACATATGATCACGGCTGAGGTAAGTCGCGTTGTTAGAAGTATGGGAATCGTGCTTAAGAAATACCTAGCTGACGTTTGGGATATGACAGAATCAACAACGATTGATGCGTGGCGTTCAAGGGTAGCAGCCGGATGGGGTGTATTGCTCAAGCGCGATTTTTGAGTTAACGTTTAATATTCTATTCGCTTTGATGGTGCATGCTACGTTGTGTGCAAAATGAGCTGTAGATCGATGGTTTTTAACAGCGTACGCACTTTTGTGGGACGAGCGCGTACATCATGTTTTGTTGTAAGTTTCTCTCCTGGAGGCAAGCTTTAGTACGCAGGACTAAAGAGGGAAGAATGCCGAAAACATAGTTGTGGGGATCGATGATAAGCGCATCAGCTTCGAAGTTTTGCAAGAGCAAGTCCTCGTGCTTGCATTTGACAGTAGTGGGGAGCCACTGCTTGAGGAGTTGTGCAGGATTCAGCAAGGCCTTAACGGACAGGAGATGCTACACAGACTCGTTCAGCCTCTCGATGGCGGTGGGAGTTTGCTGGATACAGTTGTCAATGCTCTGGTCTACCGGCCAAGTCGGAACGAATGCAACTATTGTGACGATGACGATGATGGTGATGATAACGGTGAAGCGTATGAACGAGCTGAGCTCGATCACGAATCTCGTGTAGTGGCTGTTTGTCGCTTCCTGGTTGACGAAGCTGGCGCGGACGTGAATCAACGCTTTAGCGGAGGCAGAGTAGGAGTGACAGTGCTCAACATTGCCATTGCGGGCACCCGCAAGTTGGTGGCAAAGCTGCTTTTGGACCGAGGAGCTGATAGTGATTCGAGAGCTACGGCGTTGTATAATGCCTGCTATCGATCATCTGACGATATGCTTCTGCTTCTACTGCAAAACGGGGCTGACACGCAGTTCATCGACGGGTACACACCATTGACGAAAGCAGCTATGCGCGGGAACAAACACGTTGTTTGTCGACTAATGGCACTCGGCGTAGATATTTCGCGTCGAGATGCCTCTGGAAGGACAACAGCTGAAGTCGCTCGGTGCGAGAGCCAACGTGAGATTGCGTCAATGATCACGGTGGAGGTGCGTTTGTATTCAACCCTTTTAACGCTAAAACTTCACTCACGCTGTGGATATGTGTATTGTCTGGTTTGTAGAACCAACAGGAGTGGCTCCGCACAAATTATCGCGAAAATTAATGCTTGTTGTTAGTTGCCAAGGCAGCGTTTGTTGGCATTCTTGTTGCAATTACAAGCTTTCAACATTTTCTTTTTCGTCAACATCTTGGAAACGAAGCAATCACTATACATTCTTAGTTACAGACTGTATAACTCACAGTTGCCAGCGTTGCATTGCAACTTGCAATCAAGAACCGACTACCTTCCAGCGAGGAGCAACTACTACAGCATTGCCGCTGTGAGCACGAACCCCAGACCGCCAACAGTTGCCAGCGTTGCAATCAAAAACTTGTGCAAGTTGGAGGTGAAGCTGCTGTTGGAGAGGCACCGATAGCGACGCGAGGGCAAGTGCTTCACGTCGGAGGACGACACTCTTCTGCTGTTTCTGCAGAACGGAGCCGATACGAACTGTGCGGGCGGTAGCTTGACGATGCAGAAGTAGTTTTTTGAAAGACTGCCACCGACAGTGCACTTTGGACGAACTGCAGACATCAGGTTGTGTAAGCCCCAGGCCATCATGAAATTTCGCACATGATCGCGAATCATGAAGGGTCTTTGTCAGCGTAGGCTGATTTCTCACCACATAATCGGCGATGGCATTGGCAGTGCAAACTTACATGAACGATCTTCCTCGTAGATGTCTCAGAGGTACATGTGTGCCACCGCAGAAATCACCACTTTGGGTGGGCATTGTACGTTGTGGCCATCGTCACCATTCTCTACCGGTACTCGCCAGCTCACTTCGCAATCGGACGTCTGCAGATCACAACTTTCGTATCCACTTCCCCTCGCAATACCTCGTGACTGGATACGATGAAGCTGCGCAAGATCCTCCAAGTGCTGCCGTTTCTATCGTCACTGGCAGTGGCAAATGGCGTCCAAGACTCGACTGTCAACAATTCCGAGGTTCGGGACGCCAAATGGTATTGGGAGCATGAAGATGCAGCATTCACCGCCAAGTCCGGCTTCTTTGAGGACTTCCGACCGAATGACGACAACCAAACGTGCTCCAGCGATACCCACGCCACGCCCTTCAGCAAGCAAGTGCGAGGTGCCAATCTCGGCGGTTGGCTGGTGCTGGAGCCGTGGATCACTCCATCGCTCTTCTACCAATTCCTGAGCACCCAAGAGCGCTTTGGAGACAATGCTCCGGAGAAAACTGCAATGGACAGCTACACGTTTTGCACAGCGCTGGGGGCCGAGGAAGCGAACCGCCAGCTGCGGATTCACTGGGCCACGTGGGTCACTGAGGACGATATCAAGGAGATGGCGGAGGCTGGAGTAAACTCGCTCCGTGTCCCTGTGGGTGACTGGATGTTCAATCCTTATGAGCCATACATTGGATGCACGGACGGCGCTGTGAACGAACTGGACCGGGTGACCAAGTTGGCGCAGAAGTACAAGATCGACCTGTTGCTGGACATCCACGGCCTCATTGGGTCGCAGAATGGCTTCGACAACAGCGGCATGTCTTCGTCAGTCAAGTGGACGTCCATCGGGAGCACGCAGCCAGTGGGTACAACTACATTCGAGCACTGGCCCTTGCGTTCGGCCGGATGGGCTGGCGAGTTCAACCTGACCACCAACTTATATAACTCCATCAACTACGAGCACCTGAACCACTCACTTGTCACTGTGGAGGCGATTGTTACCCGCTACGCTGACAATCCCGCTATCATTGGTTTGGAGCCTGTGAACGAGCCATGGGAGCTCACACCAATCAATATCCTGAAGGATTACTACTGGAAGTCGTACAAGCGGGTCAAGGCCCGTGCCCCTCACTGGAAATTTGTGCTGCATGACTCGTTCCGCTTCGGTGCACAGTACTGGTCGCAGTTCATGCGTGGATGTCCTGATATTGCTCTGGACACGCACATTTACCAAGCCTGGATGAACCCTGGAACGCGCGCCGACTTCTTTGCTAGCGCCTGCCAGCAGAAATACGTGATCGCCGATATGGAAAATGCAATGATGCCCGTGATCGTTGGCGAGTGGTCTCTAGGTACTGACAACTGCGCTATGTGGCTAAACGGCTTCAACGACAATCTGCCTGGCTTTCCTAAGGTCCAATGCCGCATGACACCATGCCCCGTGCACAGTACATACCTTGGGCGAGGCTTCCCGGGCACCCCGCTCGATGTCACCAAGCCGATCCAGGGCCCCTACGGCACAGGCCAGTCCGGTCCGACGTTCGGCAAGTGTCCCATCACGAGCAATACGACATTTGGTCAGCAGAATGAGGAGGAAGAACGCGAGTTTACACGCAATCTGAACATGAAGAAGCTCAATGCGTTTGCGGTGGGTCACGGCTGGTACTTCTGGAACTTCAAAACGGAATTTGGCTCGCGCTGGAATTTCTTGGATCTAATCCGCAAGGGTGCATTCCCGAAGAATGTGTCGAACTATCACCACAACGACGACGTGTTTACAGCATGTCTGGCGGAAGACAAGGGGTCTTTCACTTGTGCGGCCAAGCGCGGAGTCTCTCGAACGGATCTGACGAACGGTCTCGACTTTGCGTGTGGTGCATCCGATGGTTTGGTAGACTGCTCGAATCTCGACAAGCGCTTCGATACACTGGAGGAGCGTTGCGACTGGGTGTTCAATGAATACTGGCACACCCATCGAGAGGAAGGTGCGACGTGCGATTTTGGCGGAGCTGCTCATCTACTCGCTGTTTCCACCCCGACATCCGTTCAGCGCCAGAAGGCTATTGCTTCGTCGGCGGGCAATAAAATCCTTTATTGGGCTCTTGGTGTCGTCGCTGTGGGATTCGTTGCGCTGGGAGTCGCTGTGATAGTCACTCGACTTAGAAGTCGCAATGAATACGTGCCTATTAGCACGGCGGTGAACGACCGAGGCTAGATTTGGCAGGGAATGCACGGGTCACAGAGATTTTCCAGCGTCATCGCACGATTGAACGCAATAATGTCAAAATCTTGTTCATTCTGAAGAAGTATCTCTATGTTGAGCTGTAGTGTGGAATTTGTTGCTGCTGCTGACTAAACAACTCCAAAACCTGCTCACTGTCTGTCGCTTGGAGGGGTTTCTTGTCGGGTCGGTACCGCACAAAACGCGGAAATCGAAGCGCCAAGCCCTTTCGTGCTGGCACGACAGCAGCGTCGCCCAGTGCATCCACGGCAATGCCGCAACTGTATGAAGGTGATTCTGTCAGTTGTGTTGCCTTGATTTCCCACACTTCACTAGGAGAAAGCCAAACATCGGGATGGCGGCTCCGAATCATTTGAGATTGATACATATCTGGGACCTCATCTGCCTTGGGTAGAATTTGCTTTTCAAGACGTGCTGCTACTTCTGACAGTTGAGCGTCCGAGAAGCCCGTGCCCACCTTCCCGATAGTCTAATCGTACAAAATCTTTGTTAGAGATGAATGAGTATCTCAATATCTGGATTGGCACTGATGTAGTTCACCATGAAACTTTACCTCAAATTTACCACTGAAGGAGTTATACGTGGCCATTAGGAACGACCCAAATACTCCAGTACGCTTGCCTTTACCGTAGAAAGCGCCAATGGGAACTAGGTCCAAGGTGTCTGCAAGAAATGTTCCGTTTCCACTAGCATTTGCTCTTGTCGCCTTCTTATTTTTTAACGAAGAGGAAGCGTCATCCGATATATAATCTTGCTTGAGTTTCATCCATGAATACGACCGGCGACCTGCTTTATACTCGGATACATCGTCATCGAGCAATTTCACCATCAAGCCTTCGCATCCACTGGACACTGCTTGGTCCAGACATGCGCGCACTCTCTCATCGAATTTGACACTGTCTTCAGCGCATTCAATCTCAGAGGAAACTATTTCAACATCAACGTGCTCCACAAATTCCACGTATCCGGGCTCTTCATCAAGTAAATTGTGTAGCAATGACCTTCGTTCCCGTAGAGATTTCTTTAAATCCCAAAATGTTCGACAGCAAAAAAAAGTTAGAACTGGGAAAATGGCACGAGCAAGAATAAGCTATACTTCAATACCTGCAAGAGATTGGTACCATCGACAGCAAGCATGTCAAACAAATAGAGACAGAACTCAGTCGTCGTCTTCGTTTGCAACACCTGGAATGGTCGGAACGTGCCTGACGCTCGGTCCAGAGCCACAACTTCGCCCTCTACGATGAATGATGAGATTGCTGATGATTTTTGTTTTGAATTGCGCGCAACCACGTGCTGCTGGAGAACGTCCAACAGTGACGAGAATCTGTCCGTAACATCCTCCATATTACGACTGAAGATACGTCGAACGAGGTTAGAGTGCTTGCCATCAGTAGGCAAGGACAAATGCACCTGGACTCGTGCACCATCATACTTGTACTCGCAAGTGGCAGTTCTGCTGTTTGCTTTAGACACACGGCCCAACACTGCCGCAATGCTCGACACGGGGTACGCCGACATGGTTAGCACCGGAACTCCTGCAACCGGGCGAGCTTGATTCTGCAGTTGACGGATTTTTCAACGATATCTGCCTCCTTCTGGTTTGCATGCAACACCTCGGCTAGAACGTGATAATTGGGATGCTGTGCGTATGCAAGCGTCACGGCCTCTACCCAGTCTTTCTCCTGCACTAGCAAATCGCTAACAGTAATGCCATTGTTTTCACCTTCGCAGCTATCGGACGATGGAAAGCTGGCTGACGCAACCGCAGCCAAAATGGACTTTTCACCCATACCGATACGAAGACTTTGATGCTGTTGATAAACATTGGCAATCATCATCAGCCAGAGGCTGACGTCACATACAGGAAGCAATGTACACTCACCGCAAGCATCCGGACGATAAAAATCCTTTCCTCTGGGTATCTGCAGATCATTGAACGACTGTAGTGAGCTAAAGGGATCACGATATCTTCTTGTTAAAAATTCGTACCGACATTGCTGCAGGAGTTGCAATGCTAGTTGTTGCTTTCGTGCCACTCCGCCAGCACCTTCGTCCTTTGCAATCGCCATCAGCTGCTCATGTACAGTTCTAATACTCAAAGGCTCACTTTCTCCCTCATTTTCCAATGTTGGCGCTGCAATTCGTCCGCTTTCCAGCAGAGCTTCGGTCGCGTGGCCGTAGTCAGGATACGTCGCCAACAACTTCTCTAGAGTCTGAGTGCTTTCTCCATCTTCACCTTCCTGATCCAATTGCTTTAAGAGCCGCAAAAGCTTTTAGCGCCGAAGCGAAGCTCCACGCCTTTGTAAGCGGGGGCCAATTGGGATGCAGTGAGGGACAAGGCGCTGGCCAGTTCCTTTGATGTCGGCAATGTCAATAACTGGCGATAGCCACTCGCTAGGAGCTTCACACTGGCAGCACGGGCGTTCTTATGGTCCTGCAGAGAGAAAATTTCTGTTAGAAAACTGAAGAAGTACTGGCACAGCGAGATGATCGTACGGCTCACCTCGATCGCAGCAAAAGTACGGGCGAGAGACTCAAATGATCCACGATTGTGCGGTATAGAGGACGCTTCGGTCGGTAAAAATGCGTTAGTAGATAGAGAAGACGACTGCAAAGAACATGGGACGATTAGATTTTGCCAGAGAGGTCTGCAGCCGTGGCGATGCAGGTGAACACTGCGCCATCCACCCAGCCGAGCTGCAGGCATTCTGCTTTAGAAATTAGCATAGAAATTGCTTAGAAAGATACTAAAAATGACCTTTCTCTTGACGAAGCAACGCGGAAATGAATAGAAACGCTTGATTGACAGGAGACTACGAATGCATACACACGCTCATACTACTACATTGGGGACTACACTGAACCCTTGGTCGCGCTCTTCAGTGCCTTGTCGACCAAAAGAGATTCCACGCGCTCGAGTGCCGTGGAGAGACGTTCCAATTGGGTGCCGTGGAGATCAATGACGCTCGCCATTTCGTGCTGCTGCTGAGCCAAAACCTCTTGGGTGCTGATAGTTCTGTCAAGCAAGTCCAGAAGCATTTGCTCATTCTCGTTGAGCTTCGGGATCTGCTGCAGCGCTGCGCCGTTGGTCGTCGAAAGGGACGACTCGTCTCTGGTCGAAATCTCTGACCCTGGGATATAGTCGCAAGTGCTTCGCCAAGTGCTTCGGCTGGTAGTGTTGGCGGCAGTGCTATCCCGGACACTGTTGAGATCCATCTGTAGAACTTCAGTATCACTACTGCCGAATGAGTCGGGGCCCTCGTGAGTTTTCTGGTTGTCACGAGTGGGTGAATGACGCATCGGCGAAGGCATTTTGGAAGCTGGAATTCCGTCTGTGAGTTGTATGGAACAGGATGCCGTGACAAGACTGAGTCGTTCAAGCAGGTCGTGGCTGAACTCTCGATTCGAAGTCTGGTTCCTTCCCAACTGTAGAGCGATACATGATACAGTGATGGAGCCCAGATTGTCATCCAGCGTACAGGGGGCGACGAACCAAGCAAAGAGAAAAGCATTTGATAGCGCTTCCTCAAGGACTTCATCGCTAATAGCCACCACTACGTTGCTTCCGTCCGGATACTGCCGCCAATGCGTCAAGACATGCACGTTCTCCATGGCTTTAGAATGCAAGTTAGATTGGAGGGTGATATCATTCATCCACGTTTGGTCCCCAAGTTTACGGCGCCTCGACGCATTGGCGAAGAAATTTCGATACAGACGCGTGTCTTCATAGTCCAGCAGTCGAGCTAGCACGTCGCTGCAGCTTCCAGATAGTTTCATGCTGCTCCTGGTGTACGAATTCTCTTGATTTGAACTCTCGTCGGTTCTAATAGCCTCGCTACTGCGAGTCATCGAGCCAGCGTTGCATTCGACCCAGTCACCGCTCTGCAGATAGTGGAAGTAGTCTAAAGCTACCGTGATTTTGTCGGCATACTCCAGTGGCAAGTATGGCGCTTGTGGGGAATTGAACCGATTGCGGTCGCTTGATTCCCCTAACGAAGACATCCCTAGCGAATCAGGTAGGAGATTATGACCGTGCAGTGACGCGTGCAGGTCTACAGTTGTGCGGTTTGATCGTCGTTGTAGATAGAAAGAGAGGTCGCTGTCTGTTCCAAGTTCCTTTTCCACTGATGAATCCTCGGTCGGTTGGGAACGATTCAAACGCTGCTCAAGTACCTCGGAGACGATGTTGGCCACGGCTTCAAGCGTTGATTTCATGGCATCAGTGGTTTTCGAGTGAGGCTCTGTGTCAAGAGCACACACTACGCCAATACAGTGGCCCCGCACTCGAACAGGAGTCCCAGCGTAGTAACGCATAGAGCTACTACCCACAACGTGGTCGTCGGCGTGGAAATGCTTGTCGGTGCTGGTATCGTCCACGATCATAGTCGTGCCCTGCGATAGAGTGTGGGCGCATATGCAGCCTTCGCGCGGCATGTGCGTGACGCGGTCGTCCAAACCCACACTGGCCTTTATCCACAGATATGAGTCATCCATGATACCGACGAAGGCAGCAGGGCACTCAAGTGTCCGTGCCACAATGTTCACCAGTAGGTTCATCGTTGGGTCCATTTCCTTGGAGCAGATCGTTGAGTGCCTAGCAACCTGTAGGCGTGCAGTCTCATTCGCCGGCAACGGTTGCGGCCACAGCTGGACCACACTGCCCAAGGTTAGCGCAGATTCTGAGCTCAACAACGTCATTTGGTGCTTGTCACGCCAATCATATTCCGGCGGCGACGAAATACTGAGCACCGACATCGTGGAGAGACGTCGAGAGTTCATCAGCGCTCCTCGCATCGCATCTTCGTTAGCCTTGATGGACGCGTCCGTGGCACGGATGACGCAGAATGTGCAAATTCTCGTCGCGCACTCTACGTTCACTTCCGTGAGTCGGATGGTGCGTTGACTCGAGCAACCACCGCAAACCACCTCTCCACATGTTCGGCAATGATGTCGTCGCCGAAAAGGCAGAAACTGCTGCACGCACACGTTGCAATGTGTGCGCTTGTCGTCGCCCACCCACGAGTCGGTCTTGAGCAGGTTGCCCACCATCAGCAAACCTCCTTCCAAGAAGTACATGACCTGCAACGCAGGCAGTTGACTTTGCGTTGACTGGTGGTATAACACCTCATTGTCCCCGGGCCGCCCATTCTCGCTCTGCGCTTGGCTCGACGACTGGATTGAAGGTGCTGTTTGGAGCAGGTCGTTGATAACTGCCCTCGATAACTCCGTGCCAAGTGTCGGAGGCGAACTGCGCTGCGCAGGACGCGTCGCTTCACAAAGTGAGCCCATCGGTTTCTAGCGTTCGCGTTCGTGCGAGCTCGCGTTGGACGGAACCAAGCACCACCCCCGCTCTTTCTACACGGAGCCCGCCTGAAAGTACATGCATGCGGTTCACGTGGTTGAAGTTTTGTGTTTTTCGCTTTCGAATAAGCAGCAGTCAAGTGCTGAAGGCGGCGGGCTAAGGTGTTTTCCACCTTTTGGCATTGACATCCGGAGCCGGAACGGTTCTCGACGCTGCTTGACACATTCGCTGCAGGTCAGTTGGCTGCAAAGTGAGTCGCAGCATGAGTCAGATCGTTGAGCCCGTGGCTTGGTCACAATGCGCTCCCTCTGTTTCTAGAGCCATGCTCTCCATGAAAGGCTGGTATTTGCGTCCAGGAGATTGCTGTGCTCGTGACGGTCAACTGGATCGTCTTCAGCTTTTCTGTCGCTTGTCCCGCTTGGCAGTGCTGGCAAGTTCGCGGTTCTCACCTTCATCATGAGTTGCCGCTGGCGTGAGAAATCACGAGCGGATGAAGGAGGAGCGTGAAACGGAGGCAGCATAAAGCCGCACAATGAAACGGAGGCAGCATAAAGCTGCACAATGTATCCTCGGAGCTTAAACATCGATCGACGTACAGACAGTAATCTGAGCCTCTCGGAGACGATGGTCCCATCTCGACGCGCTCACGCAGCCAGCACGTTGCCTAAGATTTATAATGAGCGGGTGGACCTACGACTACAACCCGACCGTTCTTGTGTCAGCTGGAGAACCTCTACGTTATTCAGCTTGACCATACGAGTCCGTTACTGCTTGCGTTAATAACCACAGACAGGGAGGTCTAAGTAAAGCCAGCAAGTGTGCCCTATGCTGGCTGACGGCATCACTGGGAGTTTGGGCCACGCATAGGCAACTTATTTATTTATTGTGCTGCACGCGAGAGCTACACACGAACGCGTTTACGCCAAGCACCAATGCACTTGCATTCCATCGGACTGCTGCCGAACTGGTTGGCAGCAGTCCTCTGGACTGAGCTAAACTCAATGGTTCGGTAGAAGCTCCTTTTCGGCTGTCGTGGCCGTCGCAAACGAGAGTAATGCGCATTTGCTTGAGCAGAGTGTCTTCACGACGAGGTGAACGTCTGCCTCAACTGTCCGACTGCGCTATCTAAAAACGTCACTTGCTTGCTACTTGCTATGCTACAAGCATTTTCTTGCTGAGCACGAAGAGAAGGTTGGCCTCGAAGCTACAGACCTCAATGGAGATGTAAATCACACCTGAGTGATACAGGGGCCACCTTCATTGCTCCAGTTGTGCACCATTTCCTGCGGGAAGCTGTTGACCGCACATCCTCTACTTTATTGCGACGCAACTATCGATAGACGCCTGTGGCGTCGTGCCGTCAGAGACCCACCCGTTTTCTCCTACAAATAAGGTACAATGCCATTATTCGTCCTAGTCAATATACTGGTCGTTTTGCTCACGACCGTTTTTAGACCTACTCAAGTGAAGTTGCCACTTGACAGGAACAGCCTTCCGCGACGATATCCGTTGGCACATGGCGAAGCAATGTTACACACAGCGGCAGAGCAGGGTGGGTGGGTGGCCATTTTTGAGCCCAACGCATAGAGAAATTCCAGGTGATATCCATAAAAGCTTCTACAATCCAGAGCACAAATATCTCGTTATCGGGCGTGATATTCTTTGTGGCCTGTTTGAATCCTGATACAAAAGTCAAAACCCCGTGAAACTAGATTGACAATTGAGGGTTGCCGACAATATGTCGGGGAGCGCCAGTTCAAAACCCCTGTATAAAAAGGAACGACGCCACACGCAACAAGGTCACGCAGTCTTCATTCTCCGGGACCACACGAGCAGCACCGGCAAATTCACTCGGAAGGAAATCTATCTATTGCAGCCATGGGGTGCACCAGCAGCAAGTCCAAGAACTACCCGCAGGCTCCGGAGACCGGACGCTACAACGAACCGAACTACACGGACCTCACTCGCAACGTGGACAACGGCGGCTTCTCGTCGCACAGCCAGCCGCAGCGTCGAGCCCCCGCGCAGCAGCCGCAGCGCAACGGCCGAGCGAACCTCGGGGCCTCGACCGCCGGCAGTCGAGCGGACTCGGACAATTGCTTCCCAGAACTCGTCAAGTTCCGACTGGACGAGAGCGAAGTGCTGCTGACCCGCAAAGTGTCCAGTGGCGCTTTCGGTGTCGTGTGGCTCGGACACTACCACGGCCAGCCAGTGGCTGTGAAACGCATGATCGACGGAGAGGACGAGGCCGTGTCCTTCTCGCGCGAGATCGAGACCATGTCGAAGCTGTCGCACCCCAAGATCGTGCGCTTCATTGGCTGCACGTGGACCAACAAGAAGGACCTGGGCGGCGTGTCGGAGTACATGGACGGCGGCGACGTGCGCACTCTGCTGGAGACACGCAAGATTGACCTGAGCTGGAAGAAGGAGAAGATCTCGATTGCGATTGACATTGCTGAAGCCTTGGCCTACATGCACTCGCGCTCCCCCAAGATTATCCACCGCGACCTCAAGTCCCGCAATGTCCTGCTGAACACGAGCATGGTGGCCAAGCTCAGTGACTTTGGCCTCAGTCGCAACCGCACGTACGAAGAGACGCTGACTGCTGGAGTGGGCACGGTGCGCTGGACAGCACCTGAAGTGATGCTGGGAGACAACTACAGTGAACAAGCAGACGTGTACTCGTTCGGTGTGGTACTGAGCGAACTGGACACGCGCGAGATCCCGTTCGAGGAGAAGAGCAGCAAGACTGGCGCGGCAGGTGCGCCTGATATGGCAATTGTGATTAAGGTGGCCAAGGGCGAGCTGCGACCAAGCTTCGCTCCGGATTGCCCGGATGTTATTCTGCGTATTGCACGTGCCTGCTTGCAGTTCGACCCGGCACTTCGTCCGGACAGTGAGTCCGTTGTGCAGATGCTGAACGATGCTCGTGTGCAGCTGCAGGCGATGTCATAACCACACACAGTCCAGCGACCCTAAACAACTCGGATTCCTGTAGCAGCAAAGGAAGCTGCTAACGTCCTTCCATCGTGCCGTTTATGCTCTGGCGACCGGGTTTATCTCAGCAACACGGATTGAAGTGCTCTGAGCGTTTCTCGGCAACAAGTAATGTCGTCTAGGAGCGATGGGCGAGAAAGAAAAGGCCATGGGGTGTCCTGCGTTGTGAAAAATTAGGGCCAAGGGACGACAAGGATGGTAGATTTGATTTGGCTGCGTCGGGAAGCGGGAGGGGACGAAGAGGAGACTCGAGGCTATAGGAGATTGACTTTTCGTGTCCACCTGCTTCTCTGCCTGCCAACTTTGTTTTATTTTTTAACGGGTAGTATTGAATAATATCTCCTGCCTTTTCGAGCTAGCTTATGGCCACCATGCCAATTTCTGACACGTCCATCAGATCGACTCTCGCTGTTGCACCTGTGATGATGTCGCGCTCTTGTTTGATCGTTGTCAAATGAAAGTCACACCGGAAATCGTAACGCACTGAAAATGGTGATTGTGGCGAGGCGAGATATTTTCTTGCGCGCAATTTACCAACAATTGGAATCTACCAATGCTTAACCCGATAAATGCGAACCATCCATGCGTCTGAGGTAAACATGTGTTCAAAATGACGGAGTTCAATATCACGCGCTGGAACCTTGAAGCGGCGATTCATATCCCAGCCCAAGACTGGTTTCTCGCCTTCTTGGGACGAAAAACTTTCCACGTTGTTGAACTCGAAGTAGCTAAGCTTGTACATCACGCTCTCCGTCATAGCGAGCGTCGCATTCTCGTGAAAAATGTAGCGCCCATTCACTTGAAACTCGGATTCGATCACAGCATCAGGAAACACGCCTTCCGAAATCTTGACAATCCACGGCAGTTTATCCAGATCGTCACCAGGCATGCCGACTTTTCCTCCAAAAAGCACGAACACGTAATCCACGTCGAGGCTCCGTAGAATCGGGAGTGCATCCTCTTCACGGGAGGTCATCACACGCCCTACCGTTGCGATGTGGGTATTATTCCACGTGTTGTTGTCGACAAGCACTGTGCGGTTGGCGAGCGTGGTGATCTGGTACCCGTAGTCCCACCAGCTTAGAATCTTCGCGTCCCCGGGAGTGTTCTGCCGTAGCCACGCGAAAGCTTCGCGATAATCGTCGTGCAACTCTTTGTGCTTCGTTGTTGCATTCATTTTCTCGAAAACAAGCGATGTTGACGAGTATACTTTCTTGGCAATGTTGGTTGAATGCCTGGAGTGAATCACCAGCAGCATCTATATGACACAATGACGGAGAAACAAATGTTAGCGCTAATAGAAAAATAAGTACGCAACCATCGCAACCCATATCGCTATGATACATACTCCGCAAGCGAAAACAAGCAGTTGAAGTGCCCTTGGGAGTTTGCTTGTCTCTTTGGTATGCAAACTGTTGTCTTGAAACCGTAACTTGGTGGCGATAGCGGACAAAATATCGCCTATTTGTGATGCTGCAGCGTCTTGTATCTCTCCATCGCCTGGCTGTTTGGTATTGCTGGCTGCTCTCATCTCTCCCCCGCATCCCTGGAAACATTTCTAGCCGCCGAATTGTCTTCAACTCCCTGTTGAGCTTCCTTGTTCTCAACTGCGCTGCTAGTATTGCGCGTGGCCTCCACAATTTTTAGCATAAAACCTGACACTCCAACTGCTGAAAGGTAGCAGGCTGCTGGTGCTAGAGTAAGCAATAATCGGACCATTATTCCCGAAAAGTAAAACGCGAACGTGCTGTAAATGATCATGAAGAGCAAAGCAACATCCAGTTTCTGGAAGGAATAAAATACGCCCAACGGAATGAAGAGCATTGCTGGGCCAAGGGAAAAATAAAAGGCTGACCACACAGTTGGCTGGTGTTCCCCTACTGACGCAATGATTGGGATATACTTGGACGCATAAGTAGGGTCCAACAGCGTCAGACTTCGACCGCTCCACTGAAGTTTACCCATCAAAAGAGCGAGAAGAAAACCGCCGCTAACGAAAGCTACGCCAGCACTCAAGCAAGCTCGAAGAAGGCGCGCAAAGTCAGCTTTGGGAATCTGGGTAGACAGCCACTGCAAAAGGCGTAAGCTGAGCGCATAGCATTAAATGTACATAGCATCTATGTTAGTTGGCACACGACAAGCGAGAACTATACACGAAATCGCGCATTGACTAACCTTGCAGAAGCGCGAACACCCCGTGCGAACCAGCACTTTCACCTTTTAGCACTGCATTAAAACCAATGAACGGCACTTGCATCGCCCCGAACGTGGCCAACGGATAAAATGTCGAATATGCCACGTACAACCTCGCAGAGTAATTTCCCGAGAGCAGTGACACCAATACATGGATAGGGATAATGTTGATAATAAACACGTATCCTCCCCATGACAGTGCCATTCCAAAGTACGATACTGCTGCGAGTGCTGCCCACAACATCGCTCCGGTTCGCACTGCTCTCACCCACAGAAAGAAAGTGAATATCAAGAGAAAGATCGCCACGCCTTCATTGTCAAAGGAGCCAGCAGTTGAGCGGGAAATGTACGCGGGAGACACGCTGAGCAGCGTCGCAGACAGCAACGCTGTTGGGGTATTTCCTGTCGCCTCCTTTGTCAGTAAGAACTGCGCTATGCACGCGAGAGCGGCGAATAAGGGAGCGAGAAAGACGCAGGCGTCACGGACAGAGATCGGCATGCGCAGTACTTGCTCTAATATCCACTGGATGGCAGTAGCGGCTGCCATGAGCCCAGGATACACGGTGGTGCCAACTATACGGCCCAGAGGATACCAGGCGCGGTCGTCGAACCAGTCCAGCAGCTCGTAGGCGCCATTCTGAGCCAGGAACTTGGTCACACGGAAATTGAACTGCGGGTCAAACTCATGGATAACCTGGAGGACAGAGCGGTATTAGAGGGAGGGGTGGGGTGGAAAGGAGGAGGAGAGACGCACACTGCCCCAGATGACCACTGGGAAGAGACGGATGGCGAAACTTAGCACACAAATGAGCGCTAGCAGAGCCCATGTCGTCAGTGTCTGCATAATGCACCAAATTGTCAATGGCCATTTGTTGGTACAATAGAGAGGTGAGATTTCAACATTTGGCAGAGTGCGGAACGGAATGATGGTCACTTCAACTTATCGCTGGTTTTCCATTCACACACAGACTGAAGCCGAGATGCCCGTGACGAGGAGAAGAGCGCGTAAGATGGAGCAGAGCCAAGAGTACACGGAAGAAGAACCGTCGCAGTTGGCTCAGCAACTGCAGGAGGATCCGGAGGAGCTGGAGACATCGACGATGGAGGAGACAGCAGTCGACCTAGAGCAAATGTTCTCGCAGGTCCTTACAACAGCTGTAAGCTCAGCGATATATTAATGAGTGGGCACTAATGGACGTTGATATGTCCATGTAGCTAACGAAGACAGTGAAGCAGCTGCTGAAAAGCCATCGGTGCGTGCTCAAATACAATTGAATCAGTGTGCGGCACCTGATTCCCTTGATGACTTGTGCAAGAGTAGCGAGCTAGAGGACGACGCGGAAATGATCCAAGCCGGAGTGGACGAGCTGTACCGCGTGCAGGAAGTGGTACGCCTGCATTAGTATGAGTTCTTGTAGCAAGCAGTTTGCTTAAACAGCATTGTGGCTCTGACAGAGAGCGCAACACATCGTCGGACGCCTGAAAAACGCAAGTTCCACGATCCTCACCTTTGGAGACTCAATCCATGAATTACAGGAAGGCGACGGTGGTGGTAACGAAGATGAAGCTACAGAGTAGCTGGGAACGACAAAGAAGTGGGATACGACGGGCCGGAGTTTTTCCGAAACACCATATCGTTTATTTTACTACTTGCTTCCTCGTGTGAACCGCAGGCCTTTCTAATGCGCCCGCTATTACAGGGCGAGCACGCCTTGCAGGACACACGTGATGTGCATTGCGAAGAGCCCCTTCGGCGTCAGAAACCCCAGCTAGTGAGTCCGTGCTCTACAAAAGCCAGCGGTTGCACAAAACTACCTGAGATTTCCCCTTACTAATCTTGACATAAAGGGCGCGCAAGACGCAGCTCACTTCTTCAACGAGTCGAGATCGTCAGCGTCTTGCAGATACAAACTCTTGTCCATCACTGCTGCTGCCGCGTCCACAGCGGGGGCAGCTTTCTGCTCTTCCTCATCATCACTTTCCTCGTCTTCGCTGTGAACGGCGTACTGTTCGTCATCAGCATCCGCGTCATCACGGAACAAGGTCGGGTCGAATGTGAACAACGCACGACCACTCACTGTACAGATTCACGCAGAAGGCAAACAAAGTGAGCAAGAATATGAGCAACGTCGTCACAGCCTTGGCTAAGTGAACACATAAGATACACGAAAACATACTCAAGCCACGGCCGCCACCCTTCTTCGCTTCCTCCTTCAGCCGCTTTGCCTCTTCGGCCTTCTTGCGGGCCACCTTCTCAGCCTTCCACTTCGCCAGCGATTCTGCCGTAACGGGGGTACCTCCGTTAGGACCCAGCTTAGCTCGCTGCTGCTCGATAATTTCTTCAATCGAGATCTCGGCCACCTTGTTGCTCTTTTCAAGTTCACGATCCTTCTTTGATTTAAACACATAGCCTGGCGGCAGCGCATGACGGTATCTACAAAATCAACAGCACCCAGATGGTCAAATAACATACCCAACTACCCAAGCCAATACTTAGTGCAAACATACTTGCAAGATGTACCACCGTTTGGACAAACCCAGAACCATCCATACAGTGACTTCTCAATTGCGTCCAAAAAGTGCTTGCAGACCTACAATACATGCATTCAGTGGAATAATGCGATCAGAGGTGCCGCTCTGCAATACCAAAGCCATGCATTTTAGCACAGAAGCACATACAATTTCCGTTTGCTTGACGTTCTTCTCGTGATGCTTCTCGTTAACCACTTTTTCCAGCTTCTCCTGATCCCATGTGTCGATTTTATCTGATGCAGTCACCCCCATTGCATTACTGACTCAATTACAGTCAACTTTCAATCCACAACAACCGTACCCGCTTCTTTCTCGCTACGGGCGTCTGTGTACAAGTCAATCTTTGCCGCCTTCTTTGCCACATTCAAGTCGTGGGAGAACTTGCAGCGATTACCCTGGAATTCAATTGCAAATGTCATCAAACCCACCCTTAGTTTTGCATAATGTGCCGTAATACCCGACACTTAAAACCCACCTTAGTGCACACGCCAGCCTTGAAGAAAGCACACAGAACCGACTTGGGGTCCGTTCCAGGGGGTACCTTGGGCTGCGTGATGGCAGCCGCGAAAAGACTCTTCAGATTCTCCTTCTCGGCCAGGGCCTTCTTCTTTCTGCTGGCCTCCTGCTCCTTCAGTCTGTCCGCGCGCGTGTTGCCGCCCTTCACCTGTTTGGTCACCTCCTGGATGTACTTTTGCACATTTTTGCTCTTCTTCTTGTTCTTGAGGCCGAACGTCTTGTCCTCCACCATCTTCTCCTTCTGCTTCTCCACAGACTTCTTCGACGGGCCGCCGCCCTTTCCCTTCTTCGGCGGCATCTTCACTTGGTTTTAGATAGACTTCACAGCTGGCGTTGTCGGGCACTGACTCGGATACGTTGGCGCTGGCAGTTCTGCACTTGGTTGGGTCTAAACGTTGTGGGCGTTTGGCTGACAAGTGTTTACTGTATAAATTAATAGACAAGTGTATAAATGTATGAAGTGGAATGTATTTACGGGACAGTGCAAGTTTTTATGGAGAGAAACTCTCGATGTACTTAGCCGATGAGGCCTCAACGGCTGGAGCTTCCTCCTTCTCCTTCGCTTGACGCCTGATGTCACACCAATCGTAGTACTGCTTCATAACGAGCAGAACAATGCCAGCTAACAATTCGAGCGTGGAAGGGATCCAGATTGGCCAGAGCCCCTCGCCTAAGCCGTAGATGGTGATGCACAGCACTCCCACAGCGAATACGGACTGGAACGCCAAGCTGATGTCCTTTGCGCTCTTGGAGCGATACACTTTCAGGATCTGTGGCACCAGTGCCGCCGAGACGAGAAAGGAGCCGACGAGTCCAAGGGTGTCGTACAACGTCTCCAAGTTCGTCATGTTTGGAGCTTCCGGTGACAATGCTTTGTTGCTGTCGCTGCGATAGTTCCTCTTATTATTGTTACAGTAGGCGGCTTCCCAAGTGCAGCAATCCCCTGGTGATCGGGCGGCACCAACTGACTTTCTTTATCGTGTCAGATGGCCACCACTGCAACCACACAATTTCGAGTCATCGGTGTTGAGTGGAGCATCGATGTCTGCCCCTCGAGCCTCGAATCG
Source organism: Phytophthora boehmeriae (assembly GCA_011947355.1). Classification (NCBI taxonomy): domain Eukaryota; phylum Oomycota; class Peronosporomycetes; order Peronosporales; family Peronosporaceae; genus Phytophthora; species Phytophthora boehmeriae. The sequence goes on along the minus strand of JAAVTJ010000055.1, from coordinate 99,758 downwards.
AGGAAGAGGCGTCCCATCTCACTTTCCGCTTGTCTCCCTGGAACACCAAGTTGACACGACGTTATGGGGGAAGCATACCAAATTCTCGGACTGGTGGGCTCGCTGCTGCTGGCGGCGTCATTGGTGCCGCAGATGGTAAAGGTGTACAAGACAAAGAGCGCCAAGGATATTAGTCTCACCTTCCAGTTGACGTATCTGGTGGGGCTCTCCATGATCGTGGCCTACGGCTTCGGACGATGGCTTTGGCCGGTGTTTATTCCAGCAACTATCGAGCTGTGTGCAGCACTCACACTGTTCGGCATGAAGATTTATTTTGATTGGCGATATCGGAATCAAGACGTCAGCAAAGTTAGAGGTGCCAGCCATGAAGTGGAGGTCGAGGTCGCGTCAGCTGCATCGCTGAGCTATCGCACGTGAGGCAACATGTTTCTGCAGTGATATGAGCTCCCGAAGGCAGATACCGGTTCCATACCCAAAACAACGACGACAACCACCTTAACGTGTTGAACTGGCTGAAGATTGTCCATAAGCAAAATCACTCCGGCGTGAGTCATGCCTCGTAAAAGCACGGTCGTGCTTAATAGTAATAGCGACTTCACTATTGCGGATCTGAACGATGCAGCGATAACATGTACATTCGAAAACGGAAGCGCCTCTATTTCTTCGTTATCAATAAATAATCGGTTTGGTTCGGCGCTCGAGCGACAATGCTCATGCCGATTTCGTCATGGCTTCGAATTTCGACTCGCTCTTTGACGACTCAAGTCCCTTCTCAAGGTCATTGCCAGCGTCGGCTGCACCCGACTTAATCGACCAGTGGTCGTAGTAGAGCTTCATGAACAACATCACGATTCCGGCCAACTCCTCGACGGACGCTGGCACGTAAATTGGCCACAAGTCTTCGCCAAAGCCGTAGACCAGGATCAGCGCGATACCGAAGATGTAGAGCAGCTGGAAACGGAGACTAATATCCTTGGCGCTCTTGGTCTTGTACACTTTGTGCATCTGCGGCACAAGCGAGCTGGCGATCACGAACGACCCCATCATGCCGATAGTCTGGTAGGCAAGTCCCATTATCAAGAATGCTGCTACGAAGACGAGTCGAAGGCCGCGAGCAGTAAGACCGAAAAAGCGGGAATGGCCGGCGCTCGGATAGGACGATTGGCGCCCACATGCCCGCCCAACTTCTAGCAAAGGCTGTCGCAAGCGCGGGACTTGACTGTCGACACGACTACTGTAACGCCATGGACTGCCTTTGGCACACTTAAGACAAAGCCCATTCCTCTTCCCAAGCGTGGCCTCTACAGTACGCTGCTTCGTAACGAAGCTTGCCGCTGCGGCTGTAGTCAGAAACATATTGTAGTCTGCAACGCGTAGCCCTCGTGTAGCACCAAACCGAAAGCTTTAAATTAAATAAACGCGGTGAAAAGAGGTTTGAGACGCTTGTGTCACCAGCGCGGGGACCTCAAAGGATCCATAAACTAGCACTATGTTCCCATTCAAATGTCCTATTACTCATTCTTAAAATAGACATGCGACCTAATTGTTCGGACACGTGTTTGTGGTTTTGACCTCAAGTCGAGACATCAAATTCGTCAAATTTGATGCCGAAGGTGGAAATTTATTTGCGGTCGGCCCAAACTAAAAAGTTTCCTGCGTTGGAGAACGCTGGCCTGTAATTTATCTCAAAGTAAGGCTTTAACCTCTTTTTGATCCCCGCGGATAGCAGATGCTCTTAGAGCATCTACAACCTCGATATGAGAGTAACACCGCAATCCGTGTCCAAAGGATTATGTTGCACTTCAATTTTAAGAACGAGTAATACGACACTTGAACACGAACATAGCGCTAGATTATTTGACTCTTTGAGATCTACGCGCTGGTGACACAAGGGTCCCAAACCTATCTACTAACCAGATGGACACATAATTTTGTCTTTGTTTAGGCGACATTCAACTCAACGCGCATCCAGCAATTTTGGTGTCAAAATCTAAGATGACGAGCGACATCAGCCTTCCAATTACTTTGGTGTGCTTTCTGCTGTCTCCGCTAAGTCGGGCCTGAGCAGTGGTGTACGCTCGCCAGTGCTCGCGCAACCGTAGCACGAAGAGCACTTATCACCGCAAGAACCACGCCCACTTCAAAGGTATCAGATTGGTCCAGAACATAGGATCTCTACTGAGGGTCAGTTCGTGAAACCACCGCCGCTTCAGTACTTGTCGAACTTACACCTACAGCAACAACGGTCAAAGCGAGGACGACCACCTAAAAGCAAGGCAAATCATGCCTTTGTATGGACAGGATCTCGCATCGACTCTCTTCTTCAATTCGCTTTGACGATCCGTAAGGTGGATTGGACAATAGTAAAAACAACCAGCAGGTGAAGGAGAACTGGTGCTTACTTGCTTGTACACTCACGGCCAAGGTAGGCACGCCAGTCAACGCAGAGCAATGCAAGAACATGGTAAGTTGCAATACAAGCGACGAACGGAACAGGTGCTGTATTATTTCTAACTGCTGAATTGTCTTGGCGGACGGTACTTGCAGATAAATGTGATATAGCACAGGTAGCAAATTACCTTAGTTTGCCACTGTACGCCCCCACAACACCTAATCGCCCAGCGAATAGGCTTTCAGGGCGAATCCGAAGATCGCCCAGTCCGTTTACAGCAGTGTAATAGCACTCCAGACACCACCCAAGTCCTTCCGGGAATCGTACCGCGAGCTATCCGGTACACTCCGCTCTCCTTCCTTCAATTGCTGACCAATCAGCTAAGTTCGCTGACCTATCAGCTCCACACACACACTCTCCACTCGCCGACCTCTTTCGCCTCTCGCACACGTCGGTCGACCTTCGACGCCTCTCTTTCTTGTTCGTCGGACTTCACTCCAATCTTCACTCACTCTCAACCCAAAACTCGTACCCTCCACTAAAAATGGACGGCGGCGTACCAACGTACAATTTTAACGAGTCCTTGACGCCAGTGGGTAATACGCCAATGGTTTAGGATGCAAGCCACGGGTATGTTACGTCCGACGAAACCTGCGCTCTTCCGAGTAGTTTAACGACTTCGGTCGGTTCTTCAATGCTTTTGCCTCAACTCTTCTTGGGCTTGCCACTTGGGTAGGACTGCTTCCTTCACTCAGGTCAGTCAGTCTCACCGGTGGTCATACCCTTTGCCCGGCGGGGACGATTTGTGTTTGTGGTATAGGAAAACACACAAAGCTGTTAGTCTTCCAACGCAATACTCTCAACAATGCGCAGAGTCAAGGTCGGCGCTGTTGGCCTTGCGCAGGGATAGGTCCCCCGCGCGGTTCGGCCCAGCCGGGACAGTGGTGAGTCCGTCTCGACGAGCACCCACTACCAGGTTCCGTCACTCCTCTCTTCTTCTCTCTCCCTCCAGGTGTCTGCGGCCGCAGACTCTGGGAATATTATCCGTGCCCCCCACTAAAGAATGGGCCTGATACGGTGGCGCCGCGGTTGATGTGTAACCCCGGATGCGTAGTTTAACGACGTCACTCTGAGAAGAGGCCCGTCGACTCGGCGAGGACGCACACTCGCCGACTTCCAGCGGAATTGGCACGCTGGGGACAAATACCCAACCCGGGCCGACCTTGTACTCTTGGCGCCGCCAGTTGGTTGAATTCCCTACAAGCTATGCCTCTCGGGAACCAACGGCAGGTATAATCTGGCCCGCGGCAGTGACTTACCTAAGAAGTGTTCCGCTTGTGTTGAACCTAGAAATTCTGCACTGTTATCTTCTTATGTCTTCCGGGAGCCCTCTTGGCTCCACCTTGCTATTCTAAGCTTCCTATACAAACATGTAGTGAAATGGGTCCGTTACAGACCTTGGTCGACTGTCGCTATGCCCCTTGGAGAAGTCCTGGTCGGACTCGCCGAGTCCGGACTCAGCGAATGCTCGCCGAGTTTGGACTCAGCGAGTGCCTTGTGGTCCTTGAGCTCGCCGAGTTGCCTTGGACTCAGCGAAGACTCGCTGAGCCCTCTCGGTCTCGTCGAGTTTGAACTCGGCGAGTGCTTGGTGACTTAGCTCGTGCTTGATGACTTAGCTCGCTGGGTCAATCCACTGTACTCGTGTACCAATATTTTGGTTCCCGGTTGTTCCATGCGTCCATTTAGGTCGCTTTGTGGGACGGCCCCAACTAGGCAAATTCCTATATCACAACTGCCCCGGTCCTGACCCGAGCCGGGCTGGTGAGTGTCTGGACCCGTAGACCCGTTTACCGTTGCCTTGTACTCCAAACGTCATAGTTCTCGCCAAGCCACCGCCGTCTGCTTGGCGGCCTTGGATGAACGTATCCCGTTCCGAGACAACTGCTTCGTCTCCTTCCGTGAGTGCTTACTGTTATCTGTCATGGTCTCGAGAGTCTTGCTTCAATCTGACGATCCGAACATTTCTGCCTTCTCTGTGTAGCCTTCTCCGCGTACGGCGAAGCCAGTCGTTTGCTGCCTTCCGAGTGTTTTACCTTCGATTTTAGTGGCTGGTGGCCCGCGGTTCCCTGGAGTTCGTCCTCTCGATTCCGTCGAAGAGCTGGACGAGTTCTTCTATCACCTTTCTCCACGTCCAAGCTCTAGTTGGGCATCTCCGCTGAGCTCGCAGATGCAATTTCCAACGAATTGGTCCGCTCGGTCGTCCCCTCTGGCGGATCCGCCCACAGGTTCGGCGGTAGACGAACCTCCGACCTCGGTTTCTGGGTCAATGAGAGGTTCGTCGGCCAACTTGCCGGCCTCGGCGGCTGACCAGTCTGTTCCGACGGTAGGCGGTGACCAGCTTCAGCGGCCCACTTGGCTCCCTCGCCCATCAATTTGCCGGATTAGCCTGGGATGCCCCAGTCGGAGACTGCGTCGGCGGCAGGCGAAGGTTTGAATTCTTCGTCAGCCAACTCGCCGAGTACTCTCCCTACCTCAACGACCATTCCCACAACAGCTGGAATTAACTCGTCTTCTCCGAGTCACGAAGTTGTGGTGAAGTAAATTTTGTGATCGGGATACGCCAGTTGTGGGTCGCCATTTTTTGGCCAATGGATGAACGAAGGTTCGTTCAAGTACTCGTTGATGACGAATGGGTACATTAAGTTGGATGGATGTTGACCGAGGATTCGGTCGGACGGAAACCAAGGTCACTCAACTGAGACAGTCACTATTGTGGAGTCCGCACTTAGCGAACCTTCGTTGGGCGTACCTAGTAGTGATAAGTACGCTACCGAAGGTTCGTGCGTACTTTGGATCCAAGGTTAGAAGCGTCGGTTCGGGCGACTCTTTGCAACTTTAGGGTGCGAATGAAGAGTCGTTCGACGGTAACGTAGCATGTAGAAGATCCATAACGGATCATAGTTCACTTGATATTTGTATAATCTATAGGGATTACATAATTAGGAGATAAACCCGAAAGGGCAACAATCAGAACAGAATCTTCCCTTCAAGTGTCTAGCGTGAAGTTCGGTTACCTTAGGCAAGCGTCTGGAAAAGCGTATTTGAGTGGATTATGCCTGTCCGAGAGCTCGTAGCTTAACAGCGAGGTTTCATTGGACGGGCCAAGAGTGTTGAGTGTGGTCTGTTGACGTGACGGCGTATTTTGCCTATTGCACGTGTGTGGGAGTACATATTGACTCCAAGTGTGACTTCCAACCGAAGGGAACCTTCGGTGGTGGTACAGTACCCTTCTGCTGTTGGGACGGCGCTATCCTACTGCACAGACTAGCGTTGCTCGTGCTAGTTGTGTGTTCTACATTGGTTGAGTACATACAAACGAGGTAGCAAGGTCCTGTTCGTCCTGGTGTAAGGGATCGATCTGGGTGCTTTCAGATCTTGATCCGAACACTCGTTGGCCGTATTGGCTGACGAGTTGTTGTGGGTGTGAGCTATTAGAATCTCTACCGAGTGTTCATTTGGCGTGGATTTCCTATACCACACTGGTCAGTCCCCGAGAATCTCGCTCTCAACGCCCGTTTGTGCCGCGCTCTTGAGATGCGATGGCCGGAGATACTGAATGTATCTCCAGACGAATATCGAGACATTACTCTTCGAGTCCACCCTGTTAACTCGGCGAGCTCTGCTCCTTCCCACTCGTCGAGTTCTCCAAATCCGTCTACTCGTCGAGCTCGTCTCTCACTCGGCACTCTCCGGTCGACTCCATTGGCAAAACTGACGCCCCCTGAGCGCTTACGTCGGTATGCCAATCCTGCTTCGTCCACTGCTGCTGGACCTCGGCGAGTTCGAAGTGCGAGCTCACCATCAATGCCATATGCGCGTAATTATCGCCTTCCAAGGCTCCAGCTGCTGCCGTGAACGCTGCTCACGCGACTGGGAAGCTGCCGCTCACGTCAAATGAGTCTACTGCAGTCCTGACTCCAGCTTCAGATGCTGCTGTCACCGGTCGGTCGATTGTAGTTTGGCTTCCTCCTGTTCTGTCGAACATAATTAGCACTACTACACCGTCCGATGGAGCTTCCTCTGGTCGAGTACCCCTCTCGGCGAGTACTCTCCCTCGACCAGCATCTAAGGCACTCGTCTCTACCAGCGTTAGCGCATCTACTCCGGTTTCGTCTCCAGCAATCGTCTCGATGAGCTCCGCCTTGGCTGCAGCCGGATCTGAAGTCGCTTCCTCCGAGCCCAGTAGCTCGTTGATCTTGACAATGGTGACGAAAGCGATTGCGGATTCTTCTGACTCACCGAGTTCGGCTGCTCCTGTTGCTTCCAGTATAGCTTCAAGCTCGGCGAGTCCAACGACTCCGTCCTATATCGTTATCTCATCGAGTCCGGTGCGAGCTTCGTCGCTTCTGGCGCAATCGACAGTGACGACGACACGCCCCCGTCGCACCACGAGAACTGCAGCCTTGAACGCTTCCTGCATTAGCAATGTTTTGCTGGAAACTTTGGAGGCGAAAGACACCAAGGTGTTGGGCAATACTCCTGGTCAGAGTCCTAGCCCACCATCGCAGCCAAAGATTTCGTCCTCTTCTGCGCCCCTACTCCTTTGGATGCTAGAGCTCACCCTTCGCCTCTCTCCAGTTTGCCAAGCAAATCGTCTACTCTGCTCATGGAGATGTTTGGGTCGGATAGTGATGACGATGACAAACCTCTCTCATCCACTGCTAACCCTCGCAAGAGGATGTCTCCGGCAGCTGTGTCTACTCCGCCACCCAAAAGATCTCGTGTTTCAGCCGAGACTCCTGCTTCGCCGGCAGTCGTTCCAGCGAACGATGGTCTGGAGACCAAGGGGTCGTCTCCTAGGGATCCAAGACCTCCACTTCCAGTCCTGACTACTGAGAAGCGTGTCTTGCTAAAGAAACCCCTTCGGAGTTCAAAAGCTGCGAGAAAGAGGAAGGCTTCTACTAAACGGTCGTCACCTCGCACCAAGGCCACCTCCGACAAGAAGGTTACTCCTCGTGTTCAAGCGTCCCAGTTGGTTACTTCTCGTGGTTCAACCAGGGCTTCTGGACTTCAGGCTACTTGGTTCATTGTGTCGTAACTCGTCGAGCGTGTTTGGCTGGCCGAGTAAGCTTGACCCGCTGGGTTATCTATGTTCGTCGAGAAGGCTCGGCTCACTGAGTTTCCTGTGCTCGTCGAGTACATTTGACTCGCTGAGTTCTCAAACACCACCGCATCGGCTTGACCTGTCAAGTGAGCAGTGTCCATCATACGGATTTGACTCGCTGAGTTAGCCTGCTGGCTCGTCGGCCCATTCGGTGAGTCGCAAATGCTCGCCGAGTTGGCTAGAAAACTCGTTGAGCCTGATACAGGGATCGTTGAGCCGTTTTTGGCGCAAATGAGTTGATTACGTTCGTTTCTTCTCCACGACATCTGTCTGCTGGATCCGGTACCGCCCTCTTCTCTTTATTACTTAACGACTCATTGTGTACTTGAGCACGACGAGCTTTCTCTGCCAGTTGATACTGCTTCGCCAACCTCAAAGCAACTTCTCGTTGTCGATTCGACTCTCGGCGCCATTCTTCTGCGCTTACTGGACTCAACAAGCTATTCAAAGCTCGTTGAATTGATGAGGTCATCGCTTTGAGAGTAGATTGAGCGTCCCAACCGTGTACTAAGTAAAAGGTGTTTCTCGCCGAGTCGAATCACGTGAATTATTGACTGCATGTAACAGTTTCTCTGCGATATCATCCCAGTCAGGTTGCAATGGATCTTCCACGTACACCCTCACGGTCTGAATCATTGTTTTAACCGACCTATCTTGTTGTCCATTAGCTTGCGTACGGTAACTCAGTGTGGCTCGAGATCGAGATTGCATCATTTCCGAGAAAGTCTGAAATACTTCACTCATGAAGCGTGGGCCTCTATCGTGGCGAATGAGTGAAGGTGCTCCAAACCTCCGGAATATACATTCTTCGAAGGCTTTGGCTACCTCCAGTGGCCCAGTCTCCCGCATTGCCTTGGCAATTACAAATCCAGATAAATGGTCTTGGAATAGTAGTAGCGCTGTGTTACCTCGCCGAGTTTGTGGTAACGGTATAACAAAGTCTAGTGACACGATGTGAAATGGTCGTTCGGACACCACGTTACCCGGTGAATAGCCTCTGAGCTGTGGCTTGCTCTTGCTAGTGCTGCAATCCTCACATGCTTGCACGTATTTGATGACGTCCGCGTAGTGTCCGATCCAGTTGACGCGAGGCGGGTGAACGCCTTTATCGCCCAGGGTGTATAGTCTTTGCGTGCCCCAGAAAGTGGGGAAACCTGGGGTCCTTCCGAACGGAAGGGCCTTGGCTTTCTGGGGGTCAGTCTCCGGACGGACAACTGGTGTCCGAACGGAGTTGGCGTGTGACCTTGTGTAATCCCTTTGGACCCGTTTGTCTTCGGTTGGCCCGGAGTTCCACCTAGTGAGTTGTTAATATAACGCCAATCAATATAATATGTAGGGTGTATGACGTACTTTCAGAACCTTCCGAATCGTACACACACAGACTGAGGGAGAGAACACTAGCAAAGTTCTTCCACAGATAACCGATCAATACACAGAGTTATATACAAATATGCAGCCACTCTTATTCTTAAGGACCCTTGAGTGGTGGGTCACACCTCCAGTCTCACATGCACGTCCGTTCGGAAGTACTGGTCAACTTCCGAACAAGCCTTACCTCAGCCAAATATACGCGCACCACCTCCAAATGGAGGAAATACGTCCAAACGAGATCAGTCTTTTCACACAGTAATCAATCAATAGAATTATAGGGGCGACTACTAACAACCTCCTATAACCGCAGGGTAATATGAAATAGAAGTCCCGTTGGACGAAACCACTAACTGGAATATGAAATAGAACGGTTCAACCCAGAGCGCGCGTCGCCTGGTCCCCGTCTAACGTGAACTTAACTTAGTGAGAGTCCACACGGCGTCCTTCGCGTTCCGACGTATCCAGATTCCAGCGCAGCCACTTGGTCCTTGGGGGTATTATAAACGCAGCTGCTGACAGGTTTCTTCTAGGAACTGGTTACCTTCCAGGCAAAACGAACTATGTTAAGTGCTATCTGTAATCTAAACGTATGCCAATATTATCTTGGTTGAATGTGTCATCTTAACTTGGTCTCAGTATGGTGTGGGTTTATCTTGTCCAGTCGTAGTGCAGCAGATCCTTGGCATGCAGTCACTTGGCACAGAGTCCAGCTACCGTCTGACTCTTCGTGCATAACAGATCTTGGTCAGCCGTCTTGTTAGATCGGAAGTACATTGGACCTTGTATGGTCAGGTTTATCGTACTGGGTACTGGGTACATGGGGATCAGCCATGTCCATTATGAGGGGCCGTCCGTTCGGACGAACTACTACTCCGTTCGGACGGACTCTTGGACGCACTTGATCCTTGTATGGTCTTGGTTTGATAACAGCGGATAATACACGTTTAGTGCTCCGACTGTATCGGTCTTGGTCCGTCGAAACGATGTCTTGTACTTTGACGTTGGGTGTGACGTACAACTTGAACTGCTTGTGTGCTTGCGCTCTTGGACTTCTTGGTAGGCGTCAATAGATGTAGCCAGGGGCGGGACGTCTCTCGGGATACGTTCCCGAGGCATTTTGTGCCTTCACTTGAGGCTAACCCACCGTCGGGAGGTCGGCGGACCGGACGTACCGCAGGTCCGTTCGGACGGACGTGCTTCCGGTCCTGTGATGCCCACTTCCACCTTGACGTCCAAGTCCAAAGCTTTCCACACTTTCGCAGCTGCCACACATCCACATCGCAACAGTCTCTTCTCAGTGGGGCCAATCCAGGACAGTAGGGCTTTGGGTCCGTGTCTAATTTTATGGTTCAGTCACAGCGCCACACAGTAATAGGCCGCCTTGACCCGATGGTATGGTCGCACGATTCCTTGATGACCTCCTTCAAGGGAGTCATGACAACTTTGAAGTACTTCATCAATCATCGTCGTGGGAGCAACCAGTCGTAGTTTGAGGTCATCCTCACCGAGTACGGACTTGGGTCGTCGCTGGCCTAGGTAATACAGGAGTCCTTCCTCACTGAGTACAAAATAGTCAGCGATCTTCCCTGCATTATGCACCCTTCGGCGAGTCAGCTCGTCGACCTGACCACGCTGGTAAGCCTTGAGGTCAGCCCATTTAGATTCTTCATCTTGGGCTTTCGAGATACGGTTTCGTCGTTCTGCTTGAACCGTCACTGGATCTATGTCGAGCGCGTCGGGACGTCTGTTCTCGTCCACTTCTGCTTCACTTTGACCTTCTACTCGTCGAGATGGAGGTGCTCCAAGCGAAATCTCCAACTCGTCGAGTACCGAATCTGGTAGCAATGACGGTGTGGGCTCGTTGAGCTTGGTCGACTCGTCGAGATCAGCGGATTGGGGCTCGTTGAGATCATTCGGGTCGGACTGCGACTCGTTGAGCTCGGTTGACTCGTCGAGTTCGGTTGATCGAAGGTCGTCGAGACCATTTAGCTCGTTGAGGTCACTCTTTGACCCTCTCGCCGAGTTCCTTCGCGTTTCACTCGTCGAGTCCCCTTGATCCATATCCGCGAAACGGACTCGCCGAGTTTGACTGCGAGTTATGGCTGTCACCGTGAGTGTTGTTTTCTCAGGTTTCTTGATGTCGACACATAGCACTTCGGGCGATCCTATTCAGCACCTTTAGCTTAGCTTTCCGCTCTCCACCGAGAACTACTCTTCCGGCATGTGCTTCCAGTGCCTCGGTGGCCAAGGCATCAGCTGCAGCATTGTAGCTTCTCACCACATGCAGATAGCGTACTGAGTTCATCTTGCTTGTTAATGACTTGTGGCGTGCCAGTTCAATCTGTAAGGCCTCCTTCTTGCATGCGATCACCCCCATGGATTGCTGGATTGCGAGCCGGGAGTCACCAACAATGATGAGATCGGTCACCCTTTGGCGATAGCCGCTATCACCCCATTGTTCATTCCGGTGTACTCGGCAATGTTGACCGTTGTCTTCGGGAGGTGAACACTCGCAGCGATCACAATGTCCCACATCGGTAAACGCCACAATATCCATGAGCAGCTGCCATAGCCCCCATTCTTCTCAGTCTTGGCTGAGCCATCGAAGGACAACACAAACCCATCGAACCCCCACCGGCACATGTGCATAGAGGAGTTCTGGGTCTAGGCGGACACTCACCGAGCCCTTAGACGGCGGGGCTATGTGTGCCATCGACTCGTCGAGTTCTGTGAACGGGGTAATAGACGCGTGGAGTAACTGAACGAACTCCATATCCCGCTCTCGTACACGCTTGATCTTGAGGTGATGTGGGGCGAGTAGAACAGCAAAGCTGACCGCTCTGCCGTACAGTGCTTTGGATGTAAACACCCACTCCAGGGTAGAGAACCGTGTGTACACATGGATGACTTTGCCAACCAACAATGTGTAACAGATCTTCAAGAACTGGAGTAACGCTAGCACCTCCTTCTCGGCGAGATGGTAATTCATCTCGTTCTCCTTGAGTACTCGTCCACAGAAACGTACGGGGTGTAACTTTTGATCATGCATCTGGATCAAAGTACTGCCGATTGCCCACTCGTTTGCGAACACCATCACGTGGACATCCTTCGCCGAGTCAAAATGACGCAAAATTGGAGCGTCCACTACCTTCTTTTCAACTCGGCGAATGAAGCCTTGGCTGCCGTCAAGTCACCCCTGGTGCAAAATCATCTTCCTTGAGTTGATACAGTACTGCTCCATACAAAGCCAGATTCTGAATGAACCGACTGTAGTAGTTTAAAGCACCAGGGAAAGCTTGCATTCCCTTCTTGGAAATCGTTAACGGCATTTCAGCGATTGCAGCTAGTTTCTTCGAGTTGGCCGCTATACCTCGCCGAGTCACTTCATGTGAGAGGAACTCCACATTCGGGTGTACGAAAATGCTCTTAGTGAAGCTCACCGAGATCCTGCACTCGGCGAACCGTTTAGTAGACGATCCAACGTCTCCATGCACTCGTCGAAACTCCTTCCACCGAAACAAATGTCATCAACAAACGACCTTCGCTCGAAAACGGGGACGAACTTCGACTCGTCGGGTTCACCGGTGAGAAACATGTTGGCTCCTGGGCTATTAATGAGCTCTTGCAGAGGGTCTGACTCGGCGAGTGCTAACCGGTCCGCTTCAAACTTGGTAACTGGACTCGTCGAGCCCATATCCGTGAGCAGGTCAATTTCTCTGATATCAGCAGCAACTTCCTCAGCTCGCCGAGTCAGTTCTGCGAACAAAGCCCAACCCCTTTTGGCTGCACGTAGCCATAGAGAGCGTTATCGATGAGTCGTTGATAGATCATCGGTGCATTCTTTAAGCTGAAAGGCATACGTATTGTCTATCAAACTGCGCAAGTACTTGATGACACACAGCCTTCTTATAAAAAACATTTCACTCTTTAGCTGAAGATCTCCATTTTGTTCAGAATTGCTCCTCTAAATATTCGATGGAAGTGTGGAGAAGGTGGTTAAACCAGACATGGTGCCACTCCATCCAGAGCTCACGCACGGTTGAAAGGTTCCGGCTCGAGTAGCAAGGCATCGCCACTGCTCTTGATGAGAATGATTTGTGCTTCTGTTTGAATTGGTGGGATCAGTGATTTCAGTTTTTGTGATGCTAAAACTTGCTGTTGATCAGTGCTTGGATTTGTATTGGTGCTTTCGCTGTCACCACGTACTGACGAGCGCTGATTATATATTTTGCTTCTGCTTGAAACAGGTAGCAATCGGAACGAAAGCTCACCTTGGATAAAAGAGGTAAGCTGCTCTTGTGACGGTTTTATTAAACTCGCCAAAACGGCATATCGTGATTCCGACTTACTCATCACTGCTGTGGCGGTGTGTGCTCACTTGTTGTGCTAGTAGTGGCATTGCAAGCTGAAGTTGCATCTCGACAGAGTCGTGAAATGTCTGGACACTAGCAAGAGCCTAGGTACGAAAGAGCTGAAATTTGTCGCCAAATATTTCGTGGCGGCGAACACGAGGAGGAACAAGTCAAATAGAAACGCTGCATCTTCGCGTATATCACCCGTAAGTACTCCATTTTTAACTCTATAAATCTTCGTACAGATAGGGTTCTTTTCCAAGTTCCAACTAATTTTTTCATTTTGAATGATTCGAGGCTAGGAAAACTAGAGCTTGCAAGCCACTAGGATGTTCAACAGTGGCATGCTCCAGGTAATAGAGCCGCGAGCGTGGCGCATGCCCTGAGAGTTGACACGATGGGATTCGGGACTTTCTGGAGTCCATGATTCCACCAGGATCTCGTGCCCCTGATTGGCCAGGATGAAAATTTGTTCAGGCTGATTCAGGTGCAGAGGGTCGCCAAGATACGCTTCACATCCCCTGTCTCCAGGATGGATCTCACACTGCGTCCAGGATGTTGTCACTCCAGACCCAAGATACTCCAGTCAAGTTACACCAGGATGGAGATACCCGAGCCAAGTCCCCACCAGGAACAACGAAGTCTGATCCAGAATATATTCGTCCTGGAGAAATACACCAGGAACAAGGGTTTCTGATGAACCTCCACCAGGATGAATGACTTTCATCCAGGATGAATAATCTCTCAACCAGGATGAAGCGTCCTAGACCAGGATCATCGTTTCAGGCCAAGTCACCCAGGATTATGCATACCGAGACCAAGATATTCCAGGATGAACACTGTACCAAGATTGTACCAGAATGGCGGATCCCAACAGATCCTTCTATATTTTCCCAAGTGTCACACGCTCATCTAATTCCATAGTGAATTCAAGATGTAGTCAGCGAAGTGATTGTACCCAGAAAGCCAGTTATTGCGATAATCTAGCATAAAATCAATCAGAGTTCTTTTTGACCGGTAGAGCGCAAGCGTCTCTGTTGATTAATCTAACCTGTCTTCGGATATCCGAGCAGGCACATCGGCTTCGTCGTCTGTGAGAGCTCCACCTTAGTTTAGTTCAGTTAGGTGGGGATCAGGACGGCTTAGGCTGCTTGAGGTGAACCCCTATTTTATATCCCAGTTGGTTTACCCTGTTATTAAGCAGCTAAGTGATACCATTTCATAGTAACCAAAGGTGTTGGACGGATTTTATAGTTTCCGTTCTGACATTACGAGTGTGATTGACTATTGTGTGGTAGGACTGTACCGATTGTGAACTCGAAAGACCCTTCCTGGAAGGTTGGTGTGCGTGTAATACGTCTGAGTGCCTAGGGAAGCTGAGACTCTAGGATCAGGACTCATTTGTCTTCGCATTTTCAGCCCATACCCAGGGCATAGAAGAAACAATTTGGGTTTGCATATTAGTGAGTTGTTTTAAGTTTTAGGACTGTATTTGTGGTTACTGGCTTCGCGGATCTACACACCAGGAAGTCAAGCGTCAGTTCAAGAACAAGAAGACCAAGAACAAGCTAACAAACCAGAAACAAGAGAACAAGACACCGAAAATACCCCAGAGCGGTGGGTGGAAAATGTCAAAGATAAACGTTCCTGAAGGGGATTTGCACAAGGAGCACACGCCAACCAGGATCAGCACTTCGCGGTGCTGGGCTTGAGTTCTTCTTGGAGTTTGTCGAAGAAAGAGACCCACTCAACCCTCGTATCCGAGGATCCTGGGCGTCGCACTATACACCCTGGGCGGTTCAAGGTTCACCGCCTTCGCCTCAGAGTACTCATGCTGCTTCTCGAGCAAGAGGTGCAGCGTATACAGCTTCCACTGTATACATACCCCATCTCTCGTGACGACGAGTTTGTGAGATGTCAACGTCACGATTTTCTAACCGGCGAATGTTGTCAGTTAATGTGAGTTTTCTGTTGAAGGTTAATCCAAGGTGGTCGAAGACTTTATCAGAACTGTCCTTGTGTGTTTTCATAGAATATTGATTTTGTGCGGTTGCGTCCACACAAAAATTGATGTCGTATCCATCCTTAGACCTCAGCTTCCAAACTCGTTGCGCTGCAGTTGCTGCCGCAGTATCCTCCGCTCTGGCGCATGCTGTTCGTGCAACGATAGGAGCAGCGTTGACTTCTGTCAACTTCGAAGTCGCAGCAAACTTCGAAATCGCCACGCGACTGCGTCCCCATTGTTCAAAATGTGAGTTTCCAGCCGCTGGAAACAACTGTGGTGAATGAAGTTGACGAGTTTTACTGTAGCCATTGCACCTAGAGCCGCATTTTCCAACTGCTGACGCACTCAATCATCCCGCTGCCTTCAGGAATGGACGTTGGGCAAACACGACAATCGTGGGGATAGTCTGACGATCTTCACAGGTAAATTACTGCTGTATCTGTCTATTTGAGCTTCTTACGCTTCGCTGACGACTTGTTCGCTGGTGTGCATGGCAGTATTGCACCACTTGACCACCAGCAAAGTGGAGACGCTGCTACTACATTTGCCTTTCATGGAGAGAGCTTCGGTCACGACCGATCCGCCCGCGCGAACGTCCCGTTTTCGACGTCGTTCTACATCGCGGTATTCAAGCGTCGAGTGCCTGACTAATAGTTGCCATAGTAGGAAAGGAGCGTTCGTGTACCAGATCGGTGCAACCATCGAGCGGGTGCTTTGAAGTTGGCATTTCAAGACCTTTATCCGAGCTTTAGCCCCACACAGTCAGACATGGGAGGGTGGAGATGACTGCAATTGGTTTGATCCCGTCGACATTTCCGTTGGCTGGGAAACAGCCAGGACTGACCGTACCGTCGATTGGATATCATGGCGATGGAAAAGTGTACTCGGATTTCCCGGAGAGAATTGAGCATGCAATTTTGTATGGTGTGCGTGAATGAGGGCATTGATGTAATTGACGTGTATGTACAGTGGACACCGTACGGACCGCGGTTTGGTGTTGGTGACATTGTTGGATGCGGCATTCAATCGTCCCCACGAGGCAATGAGACGCCGGGTGTTTTTCACACATAACAGCAAGCATATTTAGTGTACGTTGCGTCCGTCAACTTCATAGTTTTTGATCTGCCTACGCTTCATTCTCTAACATTGACTATACTCTCTCTTAATACAGCTCCACAACTCCAAGGCGATGGGCGATATATTCCTTGCGAGCGCGATCGCGAATGGTTCCCTGCAGTCGGCTTGAACTCTCCAAACGTTATTCACGTAAACTTTGGTCAGCAGCCGTTTGCATGCGACTACGTGATCGGTAAGTCCTATTTGAGCGCTGTATGTCGTTGAGAAAGCTGCCGAATTGACAATATATGGTTGGTGGACTGCAGATGAGCTTTTCAGTGAATGCACAGGAAGCGGGGCTACTATGGCATGCGAGATGCTGCGTAGCACTAACAACGTGCGCATCCGCAAGGTGCGGAGTCGGAAGGTCACAGTATCCAGGCTAAAGTGCAACGACAAGCCCAAGGCGTCAGGAGAGACACCACAGCTCAAAGCAACATCACTGTTTCACAAGGAGCTGCAGAGCTGCAGCAAACCCATGGTGTCGAGAGAACTACCACAGCTCAAAATCGGGTAACCATTCCACCACGGGGCGACGTGATGATTAACTCCTCAAAATGTCATTACGACCCCGCCCCGTGCTGTCGTTGCCACTCAGGATGCTCTCATGACTCCGCCCCAATCTTTTCGTGAGACTTCACAGACGCCAGACGAGCACCCAGTCTATTTTCCTCCTGAAGACGCGGTGCCTAATGATGCTGAACACGTCGCTGAGGCTTCTACTCACCACACAGACGCGAATATGGCCGCAGGCGATAAGATGAACGAGTCTTCTAGCAGCAGTGAAGACTTCTCGAGCTCGAACGTGATGGACGCGTTACAGCTACCGATTGCCGAGCTGGAGAAGAAACTCGGTATCCGCTTCGATGACTTTAGTGACGAGGAGAAGGAAGACGAGAGCGACGTCGACCTTTTGATGCACTCTCCCAAGGACATCTCCACGGAGCGTCTCCTTGGTCTCCAAGGACTTATTACGGAGCACCGGCAGCCTAGTTTTCAAAAATACGTAAAATAATACAGAAATAATCTACTTTAAATTTCGTAACTTAGTAAAAACGTTTTTTCGGCTTTTTACAAAGTGCGGTTAAATGTATTTAAAAAAACAGGATAACTGGTTACATTCGGCAAACCCGAACGAGCGGATCGTTTTCCCTGGAAGCTTCGAAAGGTCAACATGGCGACGTCGGCGCGCGTCCGAGTGAGCGCCGTCACGCTGCAACTAGACGGCGACACGCGCGATCTTCTGCTGTACCGTGGCATTCCTCTGCTGGAGCTGCAGCAGTGCGTCCTCGCAGGTTTCTCCTCTCTCGCCAAGTCGCACAAGAGCCAGAGGCTGGTGGCTCTGCGCCATGCCGCCACCAACGTGTTTTATCCGCTCTCGCTGCTCAGTCGCTCGCCTGAACTGTTCGAGGGCGCGGTGTACCATTTGGTGGTGGACGACGGAAGCGCTGGAGCGTCGGCAACTGGCAGGAAGAGCAGCAGGAAGAGTCACAGCCGACACTCGAAGCGTGGACGGCGTGGAGAACGCCTTCATGGCCCCCTCTGGGCCAATCAGCGGTAGCCACGACAGACTCCGACGCGAATGAAGGAGACGAGCAAGTGGACGACTGGGAGGGGTGAATGGCGGAGGACTGACGTCGGAAGACGACGACGATGAACTGGACATTGATCTTACGGACTTTGAGCTCCCCATGCTGGTTAACGTCTTCACTCAGGCGTGTCCTACTGGCGCTCTGGATCGCATCACGTTCGAACGTTGTCTGGAGAAGATCCTGTCGCAGTCTGGACGCTACGACCCTCAGGCGCGCAAGATGTTCACGAGGCTGTTCAACATCTTTGAAGGCCAGAGTCGACGACTGGACATTGTGGACGTGGCAGAATTCCTTGGAGGAGTGTCAGTGTTTGCGTGTGGGGAACGAGATGAAAAAGTCCGGCTGACATTTGAGTTGTACGACATGGACGGCGATGGATTCATCTCCAAGGAAGAGATGGCAAAATACCTGACCGCAGTCTTCCTGGTCATCGGAGAAGTCTCGCCTGAACTATTCCAACAAAACGAGTACGCACCGATTTCGCCTGGTTGAGGGTTGTTGATTTACGTACTGATGCTGTTTTATATTGCTCTTGATGGGTTTTACTGTTTGTAGAGTGGATCCTACCGAATTGGGCGTCGTGACAACGAATCAGTGCTTTGCAGAGTCAACACTTAACCGGGAAGGCAAGCTATCTTACGAGGAGTTTCGCGTATGGTACTCGAAGCCTGGCCCGACGCAGCTGGTTGCACAATCCCGTCCCAACAATTTTATCAAAGATGGATTTCAAGTAAACGGCGGGCAGGCGTCAGAAGGTCTTGACCTAGCCACATTGCGTGAGGTAACGGGTCTTTCGGCACTGACCGCAACAGACTTGTTCTCCCTTTTCAACGGAGCGTCGACGACTAATAAAAGCAACAAAGCAGTACTATCGCGCGCCGAGTTCAAGCGATGCTTTTATTCCATTCTAGAGTGGCAGCGTCGGGAGCCCACCCGCGAAATTACACGATTCTTCGATCGACTTTTTGATGCATTTGACGTTGATAAAAGCGATTCTGTGGATTTTGTAGAGCTCAGCAGTGGTTTATCCGTGCTGTGCGGAGGTTCCAGTGAAGACAACGTGACAGCGGCATTTTCGCTTTTTGATGCAAATGGTGATGGATACATTACTGAGCAGGAGATGGAAGCATACTTGACCTCTGTGTTTAAAGTCATGTACGAGACCTCACCAGCGATGACACAATCAATCGGAATAACCGCGAAAGCCTTAGCTCATTACACAACGGTGCAAGCGTTTGAGGAATCGGATGTGAATCATGATGGAAAGTTATCGCTGGAGGAGTTTCGATCATGGTATTGGATTTATGGGTATAATTACCAACAACGCGCGGGTATTCCAGCACCGCAGAACTCGTCCACCCAAACCGGAGTGAATGTCGGTCAGGATTTAAACTTAATCAACTTCGTGGCTTCTCTCACTGGTCTGTGTGACCGATCTCCCAGTGATGTATTTGAAATAATCGCGGCGAAAGTGAACGATGATGGTGTTTTGTCCCGAAAAGCATTTTTCCAGATTATAGATGAGCTTGTGAAGGTTCATTCTGCCTGCACCAAGCGTGCATTGAATGCTTGGGAGAACAAACAGCTGCAAAAAGTTATGGAAAATGTGTTTGATGGCTTTGACACTGACCATGACGGCTTCATTGATTTCTGCGAGTTATCTAGCGGTATATCTGTACTTTGCAGTGGGTCACAACAAGACAAGATCAAGTCTGCTTTTTCGTTGTTTGACATTAATCAAGACGGATTCATCGCACGCGATGAAATGGAGACGTACTTGACTTCTGTGTACCGGATTGTTTTTATGATTTCTCCGACTGTATTGGAGCAATTCCGCAGTATTTCTCCTGAAGAGCTGGCTCGGATTACTACTGCTGACGCGTTCACTTTAGCTGATGCGAACAAGGATGGACGCTTAAGCTTCGACGAGTTTACAAAATGGTATAGCAGCGGGAACATATCCCAGTTGACTGAGCAGCCTCAACGTTCAAAGGTTTCCACAGATGTGCCATATCACTTGAAAAGCACGGCAGTCCCATCACGAGTGGCTTCATTGTCTTCCAAAGGAGTTTTGAGCGAGATGAAGGAGCTGACTAATCTTGGTGCATACGACGTGAACGATATCTTCGAGTTTTTTCAGGCTTCAGCAGACCGCGAGGGAAACATTACCCAACCGGTCTTTTTCCGTTGCTTTAATAAGTTATTGGCAAAAGACGAGCGTATCAGCCGTGAGACACAGATGAAGACCCAACAGCTTCTAAAAGAGCTATTCGATCTATTCGACACTGACAAAAATGGCGTTGTTGATGTTCAGGAGCTTGGTGCAGGGCTATCAATCCTCTGTGGCGGAAGTCGAGCTGACAAGGCCAGGTCGATGTTCACGCTCTATGATGTAAATCATGACGGGTACATATCTCCTGAGGAAATGACGTCGTACCTGACGTCTGTTTTTAAGGTGATGTTTAAAGCCTCTCCAGACCTTCCAGCAAAGACAGGGATGATGCCAGAGCAGCTTGCAAGAACCACGGCAAAGCAATGCTTCCAAGCTTTTGACCGTAATCAAGACGGAAAGCTCAGTTTGGATGAGTTTCGAGTGTGGTTTGCAATGCAAAATTCGCAAACTCAGCAGCAACACATGTCAAACGGAAGTAGACGTTCTCTGCTTAGTGCCCCTGGCGGTTCTTCATTGGACTCAAGCGAGGATAACGTCTCCGGTACTATCTCACTAGAGGTTGTGAAAAAGCTAACTGGCCTGGAAGAAGTGTCGTTGAACGAAGTGACTGACCTTTTACTTCAGCGGCAGATGGAGAAGGTCATATTTCACGGCGTGTATTTGATGAATGCTTTTACAAACGCATATGCGGCAAAACCACACCAGCACTTTCGGTAGAAGAGAGTACTCGTGTGCATGAAGTGATTGATCGTCTTTTTACTGCCTTTGACGCCGATCAGAGTGGTTCCATCAACGTCAACGAGCTCATAAGTGGGCTTTCTATTTTATGTGGAGCTTCAAACCGTGACGAAAAGGTTCTGGCAGCGTTCAGAGTTTACGACAGGAATGGGGATGGAGTGATTTCTGAAGTTGAGATGACACACTATCTTGGTTCGGTGTTCAAGCTGCTTTATGCTCTCGACCCTACACGCCAACAACAGCTTGTTATTTCTGCAGGTGCTCTAGCCGCGGCTACAACAAGTGAGATTTTTGAAGACGCCGACGTCAATAAGGATGGAAAACTAACGTTTGACGAGTTTCAAAAGTGGTACTCGAAACCAGAGCAGGCATCTTTCAACGATATTGTGGCTCCTCTGGGCTTGAATGAGGTGCGTCAATTGACGAACCTCGGGAACCTTGATGTTGTAGAAGTTTTCGAGCAATTTGCAGAGCATGCAGACGAAGAGGGGATGCTGAATCGCAAGTCATTCGACAAGTGTTTTTGAAATCATTGAGATGGCTCACCCACGCACACAAATCGAGAAACTCCGAGCTAAAATGGTAGCCGATCGCCTATACGACGTGTTTGACCGCGATGGAAATGGCCAAATTGACTTTAGCGAGCTAGCTAGCGGGCTCTCTGTGTTGTGCAAGGGTGCGCGGAACGCTAAAGTAAAGGCTGCATTTCGCCTCTATGACTTTAACGCGGATGGATTCATCTCGCTTGATGAGATGAAACGCTATCTCACGTCCATCTTCAAAGTATTGTACGAGGTACAACCCGAAATGCGAAAGGAGACGGGCGTCTCTGCCGAGGAACTGGGCATAGTCACCGCTGAGCAAGCCTTTTGGAAGCTGACTTGAACCACGACGGCAAGCTTAGCTACGACGAATTCTTGACGTGGTACAACTCGCCCGCGCAGGCAGGAATTAGCAGCGCAGTCGCTAAAAACGCCATCGTTGATTCGTCGCTTCATTGGATGCCGTTAAACGAAATTAAGCAGCTAACAAATTTGGCCAAATATGAGCCTGAAGAAGTGTTCGAGATTTTTGCTGGAGAAGCGGACGAAGAGGGACTGCTGTCAAGACACGCATTTAATGAAAGTTTTCGCAAGGTGATCGATGGTCAGAAATCCAATGGGAGCCTCCAACCTAGATCAACAAATCCCAACACTCAAAAGAAACTACAAGAAGTCATTGACGGGCTCTTTGATCTGTTTGATAAAGATAATAGTGGATCGGTAGACTTCGGTGAACTCGCCAGTGGGCTTTCCGTACTTTGCGGTGGCACGAAAGACCAGAAGGTGGAAGCAGCCTTCTCACTATTCGACTTCAATGGTGACGGCTTCATCTCTCTGGACGAGATGACGCGCTACCTTACGTCGGTCTTTCGTGTATTGTTCCAAGTATCGCCGGACACACAGTCGTTGGGTGTGACTCCGGAAGAACTTGGAGAAGTTACCGCACAGCAAGCATTTGCCGAGGCAGACCAAGACCATGATGGACAGCTAACATTGAAAGAATTTCAGCGCTGGTATCAGCAACCTGGTGGAATTGGTGAGGTCGCGAAAAATGGCGAGCAACTATTTAGCTTGGCAGAAGCTCGACGTCTTACAAATCTGCAAGCGTTTTCACCAATGGAGGTGTTTGAAGCTCTTGCAGATTGCGCTGACGAGCAGGGGTACGTGTCTCGGGAGGCATTTGATGATTGTTTTCGGAAAATAATATCTGAAAACCAAGGCATCAAAGCAGAAGAGTACCAACGTATTAACCCCATTCTCAACCGCCTCTTTGAACTTTTTGATGTTGACAAAAATGGAATGGTGGACTTCAGCGAAATCTCCAGCGGACTATCAGTGTTTTGTGGCGGATCATCTGAAGATAAAATCCGCGCGGCATTTGCTTTGTATGATTACAATGCTGATGGCTTCATATCAATGGATGAGATGACGCAATATCTGACGTCAGTTTTCAAAGTCTTGAAAGAAACATCGCCTGCTGCGCTGCAGCAGATGGAGCATGAATCACCAGAGGAACTAGGTGTTCGAACTGCTCAGCAGGCGTTTGCTGAAGCTGACCTGGATCATGATGGACGGTTGAGCTTTCCAGAATTTCGCAAATGGTACACTCGCTCAAACGCTGCAAACATGGAGCGGCTTATTCAGAACAATATTCCGGAGTGGCTGTCGTTGCGTGAAGTGCGGCGTTTGACAAATTTAGGCTCGTTTTCGGCACAGCAGGTTCTCAACACGTTCGCTAAGTTCACATCAGCTGACGGCGTGATGGACAAAGATACATTTCGGCAAGCAATGGGGCACTTCAAAGTTAAGGATGCATCACAAAAGTCGATTGACAGACTACAGTTGCTAGTGGACCGAATTTTTGAGCTGTTTGACAAAGACAACAACGGTGTGGTGGATTTTAACGAATTAGCAAGCGGGCTGTCAGTGCTCTGCGGTGGTAGTCAAACTGACAAGGTACGAGCCGCTTTCAATTTATACGACGTGAATCATGATGGGTACATCTCGCTTGGCGAGATGCGTTTGTATCTGACATCGGTCTTCAAGGTTCTCTTCGAGGTGAACCCCGACAGTGAGGCACGCATGGGTGTGAGTCCCGAAGAGCTGGGCGAAATTATGGCAGAGCAAGCGTTTGTTGAAGCTGACCTTGACAAAGACGGAAAGCTGTCCTTCGACGAATTTAGCCAGTGGTACATGCAGCCAAAACAGGTAGGAGATCTGCCTGTTCCAGCCGTACTTGGCGAACAGCAATCGCAACAACCGGAGAAGCAACAGCAAGCACCTAATTGGGTGAGCTTGGGTGTGGTTAAGGAAATGACGAATCTGGAGAAGTACACGGCTGACGAGGTTTTCGAAATTTTCGCCAATCGTTGCTCTGAGGATGGAACTTTGTCTCGCGAGGCCTTTGAGGAGTGCTTTGAGCAGCTTGTGGACGAACAGTACAAGAACGATGAATCGAACCTAGCGCGATTGCGACTGATTCTGAACCGACTATTCGTAATTTTCGACGAGGACCGCAACGGCACCGTTGACTTCTGCGAACTGAGCAGTGGGTTGTCCGTGCTGTGCGGCGGTTCTCGGGAAGAGAAGGTTCGCGCAGCATTCTCGCTGTACGATTTGAACCAGGATGGATTCATTTCGCTGGATGAAATGGTGCGCTATTTGACAAGCGTGTTTAAAGTGTTATATGAGACCAACCCTGGTACAGATGAGAAGCTTGGCGTTCAACCGGAGGAGTTGGCTACGATCACAGCGGAGCAGTGTTTCTTAGAAGCCGACCTTAATGGGGATGGTAAGCTGAGCTTCGACGAGTTTGTGGCTTGGTATACGAAATCGTCAGGATTTGAGGCACCTGCGGCAGATGTAAGTAGCTTACTTGAATCCTCACAACGGGACGGACATGAAGCGAACGGCAGTAGCACTGCATCTTTTCAACTCGAAACCAACAAAGGCAGCATGCCTGCCCCCAAATCGCCTAGGAAAACGGTTTGGGGTAGTGGCAGAGGAAGCAATGATATCAGCACCGCACCTGTAAGTTTCCCGTCGGATAAACTCTACGGCGTAACGAGGTCGAACGGTGACGCCCTGCTTTCGCCAGAATCTGCGTCAGCGTTGAATATGAACAGTTCGAACATGGAGCGTGTGCGACAGCTACTGAAACTTGATTCGTATGAAGTCAACGACGTGCTTGAGATATTCGCTGAGGCTGCGCCGTCTGGTGAACTGACGTTTGCAGCGTTCAAGAAATGTTTCGACCAGATTATCCGGCTCGCAGGGGGCATGACTCTCCTGAAGAACGCCAAGAGGCTGAAGTAATGATTCGACGGCTCTTCCGGGTGTTCGACACGGACAACAGCAACACGGTCGATTTCGGCGAGCTTGCAAGTGGCCTCTCCGTCTTATCAGGGTCAACTATGGACGACAAGGTGCGCGCTGCATTCCAGCTGTACGATATCAACGGCGACGGGTATATTACGCAGGAAGAAATGATCAGCTACATGACTTCAATTTTCAAGGTGATGTACGAGACGACTGACAATACTAAGACTAAAATGGGCGTTACTCCAGAAGAGCTTGCTTCGGCTACGGCTGAGCAGTGCTTTAAGGAAGCGGACCTGAATCACGACAATAAGCTCAGCTTTGAAGAATTCAAGAAGGTACGAAGTGTGCTTCATCTGTGATTTTATTTTCGACGCTGTGCGTTGTACTGACGTCTCTGCTTGTTTTTCTGCTGCGATTGTAGTGGTGCACTTCAGGACTGTAGCGAAGGTGCAGTGGGGTCAGTAGCATTTACACAACTAACGTGAATGCAGCAGTCCTTATGTCTCAGCGTGCGTTGCCGATGTGATCTCGCTGCTGTCCATGTCGATGTTAATATCCACGTTGAGTTTGTCGATCCCGATTCCTCCTTCTTCAGCCAAAAGTCCTGTGATAGCATCGAGGAGATTTTCGCTGACCTCGGCTGAAGGTGTACACAATGTTAGACAATGAAAACGTGGGTCCACGCTTTGAAGCAGTGTCTTACCGTGAACATCGAGCAAACGATTGCGAATCTGCTCTCGCTCAACCGTCATGCGGTCAGTAAATGTTTGGATGGCATGTGCCCTGATCGCAAAGTCTTCGTCCTCGTCATCGCTCTATGGAAATGCATAACGGGTAAAATATGCTGCCGGTAGCGATAAAAAGATATTCACGCAGCATGAAACTCACCAAGTTGCACACAAGTTTGCCCGCAAGGTCTTCCTCCTTTTCTTCGTTGATAGGGCTGAATACGATCGTCACTCACGTGGTGGGTTAGTGGTGAAGTTGTACTAGCACTTCGAAGCAAGAAATACCAGTGGGATCGCACCGTTGTGCCGGGCAGATTCTGGGCCTGTATTCTGCATCAACACAATCTTCAGAGTCAGAAACTGCACACTTGGCTCCGAAGGTTGCCAGCCCAGGGTCACCCACGACACCACCGCAAGCAACAGCACTCATTAAGTCTGACCTGATACACTCAACCACCAAATGCAACCGTTAATCGCACGAATCGACAACTTGATCAAAGCACCTTACCGCGAATCAACTGCTTTGTTGGCGGTGTCATCTCCGTGTTTCACTGGTGCAGGCGGATCCGCAATTAATACATCCAGCATGCAGGTTCATACAGTACGTCACTTACACAGGCTTTTACTTTTTTCGGAGCAGAACCAACATTCACCGTTTGGTCTTTAGACAAGCCTCGTTTTCTCAGAGCGTTTTTCATCTGCAATGGCAATACATCTTTTCCGTTGCGTATAAGAGCCCATCCTTGACACCTGAATAACTCGTATCCTACCTTTCCTTGGCTTTGTGACCTGCTTGTTTTGCTCTCCTTTGTGCTGTTGGTTTGTCAGTGAGCTGCTGCTATTGGCAGCAAGCATCCCTCCACGCTCTTTTTATTGGAAACCGCAGTCCAATCTTCAAGCACTGATGTCTCTGATGTTTTCCGCTTTTTCGCTGCTGGGGGTTTACCACTCGCACGAAGAGTAGTCATAGAAGACACTTTGGCTTGTGATGTCTTCTTTCCAGTTGTTGGCCCATCTTCACTAGTTGAAGCCGAACTCTTTTTCACGAGACTGGCAGCAAATTTGAATGATTGTCCACTACCACATAATAATGGGAAGGTTCTCACAGATCCCTGTGTAGATTTCTTAGTGCCAGTCGCCTTGAAGTTGGTGCCTGTACTTATCTTGGGCAAGCTTGCCACTGTTTCTCCTTTGGATGGCCACACAAAGCTCTTCACAGCGAAGACTTTGGCTCTAGGACTGTCTACGATCACACACAACCATAAGAAATACGATGCGCAACAATAGACTCCCAGTCGCTTCTTACTTGGTTTCTTCTTTTTCACACTGCTAGTTGTGGGCTTGAGAAGCGCGGTCTTTGCCTGCGTCTCTCGACTCACTCCTTTCGCTAGAAGGCAAGGCATGGGTCAGTCGATCAAGGCCCAGCACACGGTGCGCCACGGCAACTTCTTACGTACGAAGGAGAGACATAGGGGTTTTAGTGGCGTTCGGGTTAACCTTACGCTTCTCGGAGATCGGAGCACGCGTGACTGGCGCTGCAGCAGAGCGCTCTTTGGTGAAGCCGCCCCAGCCTTTCCTCATGCCGCTGCCAGTACGTATGATTCGATATTCTCTGACCTTCCTCTTGGAGATAACTTGCCTTGGAAGACGCAGAATGCGGAATGAGATCTGAGAGCGGAAGCGCGGGAACGAGAGTGATGGTCACGGAAAGTTGCACTTCAACTTGGTCTGATAAGCCAATCAACAAGTGAGGCCACCACGATGCTGGTGGTACAACGAAACAAGCAGCAGCTCTACCTGAGCACCAAAGACGTCATCCACCTGTCGCAGCTTTCGAGCTCGCACTTTGGCTCGAAGGTCTTTCGGACTGAGCGAGGCAAATGATCGATGCGCCACTAACAGAGTGAGGAGGGTCTCGTATGGAGGCGTAGAGCACAAAATGCTTGGCTCGGGCACTTTAATATCTGAAGGTGCCGCCGGATCACGGCCTTTAAGATCGGAGGGCCTTACGCATCGCTTTAGGAGAGGAACTAGCAAATGGTTCCACACAAAACGGACGAAACTATCGCTAGGACATTGCTTTAGTATCCAACAAACATCGGCAATATCCGGCAGTGCGACTGGGTCCACTAGTGCTTCTCCCGTCATCTCGTCGTCTTGATCTTGTCTACTTTGCAGACTATGCCAAACGCTGAGCCAATCTGCCTCCTGCAAGGCGGACCACTGCTCGAGTTCTTCATCCTCAGCTTCTCTTGGCAGTAAGAAATGTTTCTTCACGCTCTCTTTCGCCTGTGTAACGGTGGCATCGGTCGTGGCCTTCAAGGAAGAGTGAGTGCTGGTTGCAAGCAATGATTCTTCCACCAGTTGCTGCAGCGAGACCTCAACAAGAGGCATCACGCTGCCGATCTCCAGCGCTGGTCGTGGCAGAACAAACGCGTCTTCGGCGCGAGTGTGCTCCGTTTGCAGCCGCCGAGGGGATCGTCGTCTCGTGAAGCACAGCTGCAGCACTTGATCGGGCCCCAGCCCCTCTTGGTACAGCTGGAACACTCCAGCGGCGTTGGTCGTCGCCATCGTCGTCATTTCCGCCGTTGATTTCCAAAGTCTTAGAATCATAAAGTTAAATTTCTGAAAAATGACGAGCTTCTTTTACGCCTTCGATTGGCTAATTTTTGTGACAAAAACCCTACTGCAATTTCATTGGCCAGTCCGTTTTTTGTCCACAATCGAGGTTTGTTGCCTTCGTTGATCATTTCATTATTTGCGCTCAAGGGTGTTGATTTCTGGTAGGAAGCCAAAGCAACAGCAGCATTATGACTGCAGTGTTATACGACGAGACGCAATTCGCATCTCTGGAGCAGTACGCGGCTGCACTGAATGCACAACTGGAGGGAAAGACGGCGCAGGAGGTCGTGCAATGGACCTACGAGACCTTCGGCTCGCGCACAGTGCTGAGCTCAAGCTTCGGCATCCAGTCGGCGGTCATGCTGCACTTAGTACGCGGCGTAACCAAGAGTATCCCCATTGTGTGGGTGGACACAGGGTATCTCCCCGAGGAGACCTACCAGTTCGCCGCACATCTGACCAAGCAGCTGGATCTGGACGTGCGTGTGTACCAATCGCCTATCACTCCGGCGCGAATGGAGGCGCTGTACGGCAAACTGTATGAGCTGGAGACGCTCGAAGCCCATCGCCAGTACGGCTTCATGCGGAAGGTGGAACCGATGCAGCGTGCTTTGAAAGAGCTGGACGCGGCAGCTCTGCTGGTGGGAGTACGAGCGGATCAGACGACGCACCGTCAGCACATGAAGCACGTTAACGTGTACGAAGGACGACTGAAGATATGCCCCATTCTGGATTGGACCAAGCAGGTTGTTGAGCAGTATATGGCGGAGAACGAGTTGGAGTACCACCCGCTCAAGGCGCAGGGATACGAGAGCGTGGGTGATGCACATTCCAGTCGACCTGTTACTGAGGCAGATGCAGGCAACGACCGTGCTGGCAGATTCAATGGCAAGCAGCAGGAGTGTGGGTTACATTTGGATATGAACGACATGAAGCTCGAGGACATGATGTTTAATGATCCGTTAGCGCTATCAGACCGAGACCAAGAGTTGTTGGTATTGACAAAGCGTGAGAAGGGCATTACAGTATTCACGAAGCCCACATGCAAATATTGTTTGGCTGCAAAAGACGTGATCCGCGAACGTGAATGGGACTTTGACGAAGTGAGCGTGCCCACGGAAGTCTCCATCCAGTCACTCCAGCAGATAGTTGGTCAGCCTGTCAAGACCGTGCCTCAGATTTTTCTGGACGGCAAGTACATTGGCGGCTATACCGAGTTCGTCAAGCACCTCGGTATTCCTTCCCGCTTCGAGTAACTATGTGCGTATCGGGGCGATGTGGCACAAAATCATCACTATAGCAATTTGAAAAGCAAATGAAATATTAGTTGCTTTCGATTGGCACTGTTTCGCCTGCTTCTTGAGTACTAATGTCCACTTCATGAGGCTTCTCTTGTGGTACCTTGTTGTCTTGTTTTCCAGTAGAGTCGGCGGTATTTAGGATTGCTGTCACTTTTTCTACCGTTTTGGTTTGCTCGTCGCCATTTGTGTGCGGGGATAGAGGCTGCGAGTAGCTGAGTAGTCGAAGCAAGCGCAACATCTTCTGCAACGTGAGCTCAAAGAGGACGTGTGAGTTGTCCACACGGTCACGAGTGTCCGGGGAGGAAATTTCGTCCAGTGCTCGGCGTAGATGCACATGGGTGTCGTAAATGTTTTCGTCATCCGCTTGCTCGCCATCTAATGCTCCGTTGCCTCCATGGTCACGCGAAATCTTTGATGAACTAGCCACCGCATTGCTGTCGCTCTCGCCCTTGCGATCAAGTCGAAACTTGACACACCCACCGCTGGCCTCGTTGTCAACCTCAGCCAGGACAAGAACGCTGGCCGCTCCAGTGGCATTATCAGAACCTTCCACTTCTCCTGCTTGCTGCTGGGTGTCTTCATTCTCGTCGGTAAGGTAGGGCCACGACATTTCCCTCACCGAAAACACAATTTGCCTGCTATTTCCGAGAGCACTAGGCCAGCGCGTTGCGACCGTACCACTGGTATGACCCCATTCGGAGTTGCTGTTTCCATCCGTGATTTCAAAGCCGGCTACGACGCTAGCGATTTCATCGATCACACGGTCTTCAAGCATCTTCAGTTTTGGAACGAAACCTAGACGTGGCATAGTTTCATCGTCGCGATGACATGCCTCCCCTATCTCTCCCAGCGGTGGGCAGAGGTCCAGCCCCGCACGAGCAAGTTGCGTGAGTAGCTCTCCTGGCGGCATGGCGACATTACACAACGCTTTGAGCTGAGGGAGTGCCGGCTCCACAAGCCTGGCGCCATGAGGTGTTATCTCAAACTGCACACGAGGAAAGAGTGCTGTGCTCAGCATTAGCCGAGCACGCATGTCCCCTAGTTTAGGATCTGTGGGGCCATCTTCGTTAACGGAAGTGCTGTGTGAGCTGGTGTCCATACACAACCGCCACGAACGCTTGTGAAAATTTCGATCGCGTCGGACTAGTAGCGCCAAGTGTGTAAGGTGCAGAGTACTGAAGTTCACGGAGTTGGTGTCTTCTTGGAAAACCACATCCGTTACGCCTTCCTCCTCCCAACGCATGTGGACGGCATTCCACCAACCGATACGAGGTGCCTCAGCACAGGCGTTGGTATTACAAGATGGGACAAAGATGACGTCCCTGGGAAGTGTAAGACTTATCTTGATAGGTTGCGCGGCGGAGATGACCATGCCGTCTAGCGGATAGTGTAGCCGTTTGAGTTGTTGACGTGTATCTGGCACTTCACGCATGACCCAACCACGAGCACGTTTGGGCGGTGCTGGAACGGAAAGTAACTCGAGAGAAAAGACCCCACTCAGCGCGACATCACTTCCACCGCCTTCGGTTCGAGTAGAAAAAGCGTCGAATGGCCAGCGTGTTATGCGCAACGCCAACGACTGTGTGACCACAGCCTTAGGTAGATCAACATTCACACCAAGCTCTGCGAACTCCACGCGTTTGTTACGCGACGATCCTTTAGCCAACAGGTTTACCCAGAGCCCAAGCTGCACCCACCCTGTTAGTGGGGACGCGCTCGCCAGTTTTACTTCACCGCGGGTCGTATTAGCATTATTGACGCCGGTACCAGGGCCGGCCGTGACAGGCGTCATGTCTGCGTACTCGTCAGCGAACTGCAAAACGTGCGCCGTGGCGAGGTCCATCTTCTCCACGACGAGCCTCTGCAGTTGTGCTATAAAGTGAGCACACTGCGCCCCGAGCGGAGCGTCATTAGTAGCGCGAGCATCTGCAGACACGAAGGTCAAATCCTTTATCACCTCCGTAGCACTTTCGCAGGCTGCAGTGACCCCTGGGAGGTCCTGCTTTAGAGACGCAGTGTCCAACTGCCAGGAATTCAAGAAGGAGTTCATATCGCTCTCTACTTGTGCATCAGGCCGTGGTTGGCAAGCCAGGTAGTTGTCCCAGTCTTTGGCTTCCTTCTGTGCCCGAAGCAACTCGGCGAGGCGTTGAGCTTTGATAGCTAGATCCTGCTTCGTCTCCTCATGCTCCTGCGCCAGACGTTCCAGTTCGGCGGCACGGTTTTTGGCATTCTCCTCTCGTCGCCGAGCAGCCTGCTGCTCTCGTCTCTGTCTTGCCTCCTGGATGCGCTTCTCCTCTTCCGCCCGAAGTCGAGCCTCCTCCTCTTCCTGGAGCCGGCGCTCCTCCTCGAGCTCCTCTTTGGTCTTTTTCGGGGCCTTCGCTTTCTTCTTGGGACCCTGCAGCAAGCGCAGTAGGGAGTATGGATAGGATGGACACACGCGAGAGTCAGACGCATAAAAACAAGGTGAGCGGAGCGAGCAATTGGTTTACCATGATCAATTGTGGCACTTGGTCGGATACTCATTTGAAGCATCTTTGAAGCGTCGCGATCCTGCGTGTAGCCAGTTTACTACATTTGGCATCGGAAATAATGGAGCTGAACCAATCGCTCCAGCAAGCAATGCCATTGCAGGAAAGCATGGCAGGCGGTACTTAAGCTGCCCAAACCTGGCTCTGCATCTTGGCCAGATGCGGCAATTGGTTGAAGTTGACAGGTTCAAGCTTGCTCATAGCGCGGCGTGTGGATGCGGACCGAAGCCTTCCGCGGGGCGCCGTCGTCACTGACGTCGTCAGCTACAGCGCCTGCCCACTCTTTACGAGTGCAGCTCCGTTGACCAGACCGATTCATGGTCTTGCAGCGCGTGCAGTCTGCCACCACTCCGAGCACATTGAAGCTGCAGTCATTGCGACGGACGCCCGACAATTTCGTCCACCGGTTCCGTCGTCCGCGTCAGCTCTCCGTTCGTCACGCCGCGCCTTCGTTGCGTTGAAATTTGACAGGCTGCTGGCGTGCGAGCTCCCGATCGATTTCTCGATCGAGAACCTTACAGCGGACCTTCGTAGAGCTTGGCAGCCAATCCAGCCATTCGATGCGCGCAGCCCTTCCGCGCTGTGCCCTTGCAATGCAAGGGATAGCGAGGACCGCAAGAATTGGGGCGGAGGACGTCGTTGTTGGTCCTCCAGGCCGTCATCAGACCGATTGCTGAATACGGCTCTCATGTCGCATGGCCTCTGGCCTTTCTGCCCATCAGCATTGAAGTTCGTGTTGGTACAGTGTGCCTCTTTGCTCGGGCGCCTCAGTAAGGTCATGATGCAATCCAGGAACACTACCTGGGCCAGGTGCTTTCTGCCATTGACTCTCTGCGATGATTCATGCGGATATCGCCAGCGTGAATCATCGCCTGGGCCAGCAGGCTTGCCCTCTGAGCCTCAGACTGAGTTGCCCCTCTCTTCTGTCCACATGGGACCATTTTTGACCAAGATCTGGATCCCCGAACTGCTGACTTGGTTTCACTATGCGGATTTGGTGTGAGCCACGCCGCGTCACAACTTTGTCCTTTCTACAACTAAATTAGAGAGGTCTCCCTCTGACACCTTATAATTAAGAGAAATTTTGCATGGCTCCAACAGAGGCCGCTTGCGAGCCATCAGAAAGCGTCTGGCAGCGCGGCAGCCATCTAAATTTACTGTCGAGCCCATCGACCTGGCGTCCGGAATCTGCCTATCCATCAGCAGCGACGCCAAGACAACCGCACGCCTTCACTGTACGTGGCGTGCCTCTGTCTGCAGCAATAGTCTTCGCTACAGCTGAACAGACGAGCCTGTTGTTCTTCCTATCGAGACTGTGAGCGCTCTCTTGTTTGGTGTGGCACCGTGTGGCACAGATGGCACATGTCTTTTCAGCCAATAGACAGACGATATGATAGATATTACGGCCAATGAGACGGGAGCAGCGGATCCGCCCTATGAAAAAGTGTGTCCATTCCAAAAGTTGAGCCTCAAGCGCAAAGTGAGTCTTCGACAAGGGGCGCAATCGCCTTTGCCATACAAACTTCAAGTGAAACGTTCTCTTTCGTTGATGGACGAGTGCTTGTCGTTCGCCGAGGCGTCTCGACGCGTGGGCGTGAAGCGCGACGTCTTCTTCCGCCGCGTCTTGGTCTCCGACGCAGACGTGCAGCAGCAGATGCTGGAGAGCATCACGACG
This sequence comes from Phytophthora boehmeriae, assembly GCA_011947355.1. Lineage (NCBI taxonomy): Eukaryota > Oomycota > Peronosporomycetes > Peronosporales > Peronosporaceae > Phytophthora > Phytophthora boehmeriae. Next base: position 66,138 of record JAAVTJ010000055.1, on the reverse strand, counting down.
GAGCTCCAGGAGCTGCTGGACCGCGAGGACCCGACGCTCCTTTCGGACTTTTATCCGACGGCGCTGCGACTGTCGCTTGACGCTCCGTTCCCTGCCATCCGAGAGGCGCTGGCCAAGGTCGTGGACACTGTGGAGCTGAAATTCCCAGAGAGCGAGGAGCTGCGCAGGCGTCAGACGCGCGTGTCGCACTTCTTCGCCAATGGGGACGAGCCGGAGGACGCCGACAGCGAGTCAGTGCTGCGAGTGGACGCAGAGGAGGACGAGGAGCTGTTGACGCTGTTTCGCGAGTCGTTCCTTCGCACTGGACGCGTCACGCACTTTGTGCAGATCTTGGCGTGGCATCGCAGCTACTTGGCGCTCTTTGACCGCAGTCTGGCGGCTGTGATGCAGAGAGACGGCACGCTGCCCCTTCAGTGGCGGAGCTACATTGCCGTCATGGGGGCGAGCGAATTGCGATGCCACTATTTGGCAGATCTGCAACAATACAACTTCATTGTGAACGGAGGGGAAGGAGAATGGATCAAAGGACTGGACTACGTGCCCCCAAACTTTTCAGACTCCACGAAGTGAGCTCTCTGCTGGCTCATCGGCCGTGGCTGTTGACGGCAGATCACGTGGCGGAGCTTCTGCGGTCGGATCAGGACGATTCGTGGTCGGTCTCCGAGCTAGTGCATGCCATCATTGTGCTGTGCCAGGCCCACTCCATGGCGAGTATTGCGCTGGGGGTGGGCTGTGCCGAGGAGGTGGATCTCAGTGTTTTCGGACAGTTCGGCTACGCCCTAGACGCTGAGTCCGTGAACCCAGCAGTAGAGGAAGGCGACAACCAAGAGGTCATTGAAGCCAGCAGCTGCAGCAGTTTGGACCTTTCGACGATCGATCGCGACGATCATATGCTGTTGAAGCAGTTAAAGAAAAACAGTGGATTGGACAGCGATACGGCTGATGAAGAAGAGGAAGAAGAAGGTGCTGCAGGTGAAGATCAGCAGGAAGAAGCTGGTGAAGATGCGGAAGAGGGAGATTTTGGTGCTGATGACGGTTTTGAGGTCGTAGAGGACGATGCAGACTACGGCATCGGTACGACAGCAACTCGAAGGAAAGACACGTTGTGGCGATTCTGCGGCGGCAGCGTGATTCGCTATGCGGACTTCGATGTTCGCTCTGAGGAATATGAGGTGCTCCATACGGAGGACTTTAGTTGGGACGAGCACTGCTTCTCACTGGTGAAACGCTATTTCCTGGAGAAGCTGGCCAAATTCTCGAAGATTTATTCAACTTGACGAGTAAGCTAACGTACGACTACATCGGTTCGCAGAAGGAGGAGTGCGTGGACACTAGCCCGTATCGTGATGCTGTGTGGTACTATGTGCACCGCACCTTCGGTATTTGCCACGATGACTATGACTACCGACAGGTGAACACGTACTTGAACCGGCCGACGAAGATCTTCCTTAAGAAGGTTGCGTGTACGCCCTGGAAGGTGCGTCAGGAAGACTTTGCGCACTTCGACCGCACCCTCAGTGCCTCGGAGAAGTGTCACGTCATCCTCATTGTAGCTGAAGCACGAAAACAGGCTGGGCTCATGTACGGTCTGCGTGCCGTCATGAACCACATGCGTTGAAGCGGCAGGTCATACCCTGCCCGGTATTCCTGTGACCTACTTATCTCAAGCTTTCATTCCAGTCCTGTGCGGTCCATATTAGTGGTGTCTGTGGAGTGAGCTAAATGTTTATCGGCCCCACTTTCGATGCTTGCGCACCTTGTCGTGCTCCAGCTCGCTACCAGCTTTTCCTTCGATGCAGCAGACGCGAGCAAGCCTTTAGCAACTTTTTTGGTCAAGCAAGACAATTGAATCAAACAACTCAGGAAAAAAGTAGCAAGACGATAGAAGCAGCTACGGCAAAAATGAATGTAAGTTATACCCTGCACTTGCATTTCATTTTGCTTGATACGGCTGCCATGTGTGGGCCAGCTTCATGTGATACCTGAGCACACCAGCCGAGGCTTCTCGAGTTCGTGGTCTCTCTAGTTGTTTGGGTGGAGCGATGAATACTTCTTCTTTGTTTTGGTTTGAAGATCGTGATCCTTTCCAAACGTATTCCACAACTGCTGCTTGACTTAGCATAGGGGACGGAGCCGATGTGATCACCACCTCCTTCCGCTTCGCAGGGGCCAGACCCAAACGAGTTCCTCCGCCACTTTGAGCACGCTTTTCCTGGCGTCTACCCGGTAGACTACCGTGCTGCTGTGGCAGGTCACAATGCACGGTGCTACTGCTGGCGCGTGGTCGGAGCAAGCTAGACTTCACGTCCGCAATTGTCACCATCATGTACTTCTTCATGCGTGAGTCAGGTCTACTACCTCCACCGTTGCTTGAGCACTCGGAGTTGGCATCTGCCTGCAATGGAAATTGCTCGAGGTCTTTCAAGACGGAATCTGATCAAGCGACAGAGCGAGAGTTGTTAGCATGAGTGGCGGTAGCAGTATAACAAGATGGTGTGCGACGTACGCAGAGACGAAGTGTCCTGACTAATGTCCTTGAAAGCTGACGATGGCGCCTTCAGTTTTGACTGCACACCTCCCCTAATGCTTGAGTCAGAATATAGTTGCGAACTGCACGGCCAACCTCGGATCGTCTAGCATGTGCGTTCCCATGTCGACGTCTAGGGTGTTCGCGAGAATAGGTCAAGTCACCGTTTGTTAGTGACAACCTCTCCTGCAAGACAGAGATGCGAGGCTTGGTGGCGTTATGCCAAGCTGATACTGGTCTGTACAGGAATTCCTGTGCTTCAGCTTCTCGTTGTTGTCGGCGTGCTACCATGTCCACGGGAAAAGTCCAGGGGTGTTTGAGTGGAGCCCGTCGAGTGGCAAAGTGATCCAGAATGCCAAATGTGTCTCCATTGATACTCCAGAGCCTAATCTGTCCGCTTACAGAGGTTGTCAGCACAGCAAGCGGGTCGATAGTTGCCTCTAGCGAGAGCACCGTACCGCCATGTGCTTTCCATTGCCGTCTCGCCCGTACATTTTTAACGAAGTGCAGAGGAGCGCATTCGTCTTCCGTTGAATCTCCTCGGGGAATGTGATGGTTGTTCATACTTTTCATATGGGCGTGGTGATATAGTGCAGCAATTGAATCAAAGCTGATTGCCATCTCTTCGTGATGGAATGCTGCAACTTCCGGTCCCGAGGAACGTGATGGTGCTCTGCCAGTACTAGATTGCGGTCTTTCCAGCTTTGCTGTTTTGGAGTTAACAGAAATTAAATGTTGTGGGCAAACATGCCGCACATGCCAGTGAGAGATGATGCCAGCTTCATCCCCAGCGAGCACGTACACACCACACCTGGCTTCTTGCCGAATAAGCTCATTCAGAGCTGGTTTGTTTGAGAAAATTCTTGAGCGCTGTTCCGATTGCGGCGAAGCCGATTGGGTCTCCGATTGGTTTTCTGGTGTGTATTGCGTTCGCTCGGAACCTCCCGATTCTGCTACAGCGCAAGCTGTAATGATGTTAGTGATCGCGGCGTCATGATGGTTCGGTCCGATGTCCTTGCCCGAGAATGACCGCGACAGTTCCATCAGACACGTGTACGAAGTGGTTCCGGGGACTAGTGACCACAAAAACACCCGTCCACATATTGTGCCGCCCACGATATCAGCTGAAGACCCGAAGAAATTTATACACGTGATCTCGCCGCAGGATGGAGGGGCCACACACGTTCCTTGCGAATGACTGAAGTCGAAATTCCACACCTGGACGAAGTTGTCACCTTGCGGACAGCCAACAAGTACCGCAATGATGTTCAATGCCTGGTTCCCGGTGCTCTTCATGATCACATACTTAGCAGGTTTGGTGTTCCAGTGTGTTGGTGTTCCGAAATCAGCTTTCGGTCGCTGAGGGACATCTTGAAAGCGCTTTGGGTCACCTCACTTCGAACCTGAGGCGTCTGAGCCATCTCCGGAAGTAAACGTAGTGATTGGAGCAACACTGATTGAACAGGTCCTCCCCAAATGGCAAGTAGAAGCCCTGAGGGTCATTTTCATCGCAAACGTGTAGGACGGAGTCTGAAGAAATTGAAATGACGCGCTTCCCGTACAGCACGTACGCAACGTCGACAATCGAATGGGCATGCGGGTCTAGCTCCTTCATGACGTTTCCGTTGACGAGGTTGAGCACTTTGATGCTGCCTGAGTCATCACCCACGATCACTTTCCGCTCGCGATCGTCTACACACACAGCGGTCATGGCTCGAGCACGAGCTGCTCGCGATTCTGGATCAACCACTTCTTTCCTACTAAGCCATGAATTCTCGACAACCGGGTTGTTTTTGCAATCACAATGGCGGCATATTCGTACGTTTTCCAGAGAGCTCCGGTATCGCCCTTCCAGAGTAACAACTTAGTGCTGGTGGCGCCGACCACAACGTTCAGAGCGCTGGAATAGTGAGCAAAGAAAACCTCTTCGCGGTCTTTCACCTCACAATGATCGAAGAAGCGCACTTTGGTGCCAGCGATCACTAACACGGCGTCGCTGGATGCTGTTTCGGGAACTACAAACATACTCCAGAGGCTCTGTGGAAAGTGCCAAGAAGACTGAAGTGGCGGTGAACACTGGAAGGTCTGAAGGACTTCCCAAGGCTCTGATGTTGGCGTTCGCATAACACTCGAATAGACATTGAATGTCTCCATTCTATCGACACTGATGAGTTGTTGGTTGGAATCGACAAATGCAAGAAGCTCCACGGGTGCTTGGTGTTGTTTGAGTGTCGTGTCCAGAGCTAACATACCACCAGAACCTGTCTTCTTCCAGATCGAAATGTGCATTGTGGTTTCGTCAGTGTACGAGTGAAACCCGACGCTTGCAAAGTTCTCCACCTCAGCCGAGTACACCAGCACTTTGACACCATTTCCATGAGCATCCAAGGAACCTACCTCGTCGCCACTCTCAGCGTCCACGACACATAGAACGCCATCCTCGCGACCGATAGCGAGGTATGTACGATTGATGGACCGGAAGGCTACAAGTGCTGTGATGCCCTTAAATCGCTCCTGAACAACCGTGACCTCTTTCGTAGCAATTGTGCCAGGTGCAGGCGGTCGGATTTTGCCAGAAAAGTCCCAGAGCTCCAGCTGACTGCATTTGGTGTGCGGTTGGTCGCTGCCAGCGTTAGGACGGTAGCAATCACGCTTGGAATCCGACTGTTTCCCAGAATGCAGGCTAGGGAAGATGACTGCAGATGTGACCATACTCTGCAGTGAGGGCACCCAGCACAAATGCTCCTGTGCAGCGAGAGACTCAAGTCGATATGTCATCACGGGGTTATACAGATCAGCCATGCTCCAGACACTCAGATACCCCCGTCCAAGCACCGATGAAGTCACGAGCGACTTCCGGGTGGGCACATACACCACGTCAATGACGACATGCTCCTGGAAGGCTGTGTGCAAACGCATGGTGGAGAGGTGCCGTGGGCCCTCATTGTGGTTAAACTGCAGGCCGTAGATGTACACGACATCCGAGTTTTCCTCAAAGTACGCCACCGCATTCTGATCAACTAGCAGACGCATCTGCTGCACCCGTGTCTTGATGTTTCTCATGGGCGTTTTGGGATCTGGTGGGGGCAACAACAGCGGCACGTAGTGTTTGGTGAACTGTCCTCGGCCTTCGAAGTAAAAGTCGGCTTTAGCTTGCCCAGCGTCCATCATGTAGGCTGCGAACTCGTCCCAGTCCAAAACTTCATCGCCGTTGACGTCGATAGTATGGAAGAGCTCAATGACACCGACCACAAAGTCAAGCTCGGAGTGGATGCGATCGCGAAGGCACTTCTTCATGAGTCGGACGAATGCATCCAGTGCCAAGCTACTTGTGAACTCCCCGGAGTCTCCGCACGTCCTCCGTCGTCATATTCATCATCACGTCCATGGTGATCGAGAAGGGCTTTCCATGAGAAGCTGCAGTTAGCACGTCTCTTCACCTTTGTCAGGTCGGACTCCTTTGTCATATAGTGATGCATGCCGAGCTCATATTGAAGTTGTTGTTTAAGCTTTGTTGGAACTTCCTACTTCATAGACATCCGGTAGGACGCAGCAGGGGACTTGGGTGAGGGCACATCGGCAGCCTCCGCCGCCTCAGACTCGGCATTCAGTTGTTCCTTGCGTGTGTTGATGGCGATGACCACGAAGCCGCCGAGCACCAAGACGGACGAGACGAGCGTGACGTAGTTGGGTGAAATATCGTTGACGATCCAGTCGGAAAGTATTGCCATGGGCACTGTGAGCGATAAGCCGACGGTGGCCACGGTCGTGGACGTGTACAAGATGGACACAGCCCACAGATAATCAGCCAACACGTTGTTTAGCAGGCCCTGCACGAAGAGAAGACCCACGATCTCCCACGTGAGGTTGTGCAGCGACTCCACGCCAGTGTAGTTGAAGATAACGACGAAAATCGCGAGGACCACAAGACTAAAGAGGCCCACAAAACCGAAGAAGAGCGACACGCTAATACCGGAGTCGTCCGGGATGAACTTGCGGATAGCCGTCGTGTAGACGCCGTACATAATGGCGCCGATCAGTGCGCAGACGTCACCCCAGAAACCCTCTGAGATTCCGCCGCTCGAGTCGTTGGCGAGCGTCGTGCAGTTGCCAGCCATACACAACGCCACGCCTAGCAACTTGGCCCACGTGAACTTCTCCTTGAGGATCCAGACGCCAAGGATGAGCGTGAAGACTGAGGACGTGGCGCTCAGAATGGTGCTGCTCGTGACACTCGTGAGGTTCAGACTCTCGTTGTATGTAAAGTTGGCGATGAACCACAGCGGCGCCACAATGGCCGCCGCGATCATTGTGCGCATCAACGTCGCCTTGGAGTGCGGTGACTGCGTCTCGACCTGCTGAGTCGCCTCGGGTTTGACCTGCGGGAGCTCCGACGCCCCAACGTTTTGCTTTACTTGAGGCAGCAGGACTTTGGTGATGTAGTAGATTGGGAGGTTCACAGAGAACAAGGCCATGCCGAAGGACGTGAGGAAGAACGGAGCCTCGAACGACAAGTCGTTGAAGATGTACTGGATGAGGACACTGGAGAAGTTCCAGATGATGGCGACGCACACGAGGAAGACGCAGCCGACGACCCACTGGAACACAGAGCCGCGTTTCTCCGGCGACAAGGCGTCGGCCTCCTGCTGTTGATTGTTGCCGACAAGGGGCGTCGTCGGCGGGTTTGACGCCGAGGCGCGAGAGACTGAGAGGCGCTGAGTGGCCATGGCGACGACAACGAGAGACGGAGCTTTCAGGAATGCGAGGTCTCCTCTAACAATCGGAGCTTTTGTGTTGACGTTAACGGTTCCTGCGAGCCACGCATTGAGCAGAGCGCGTGGACAAGGGCCATGGAGTGATGAAGAGAGCATGTGTGTGCACCAGCGATTTGATAGTCGCGGTATACGAACGCAATTAAACTCGCTACTGTCTTGTTACTGTTGAATAGAATGTGATGCATTTGAAGAGGACAATAGTTTTGCTATCCAATGCAGACCTTTAATCTATCATTAGACTAGTATCGTTTTTGCTTCGTCTGCCGTACCACTGACGGTCGATCAGCAGGAATGAGTTGCAGCGCTGAGATAGCCACTGGTTCGCCGCCATGGCGCTGACGAGGCGGTGGGCTGCAGCACTGGAAGAGAGCGGAGCCACGTCGAGCTTTACGTAGCGAAGTGGGGGATCCGATAGCACTGCGTGCGCTTCTTCGAGGTCTCATTGAGCTGCTTATGATGGGCAAGAGCCACTGAATGTGCGTGAATAATGGTCCGGCTCAGTCTGAGGTGGGCGCAATGTCGAAGCAGCCTTTGTGACTGCCGACGGAAGACTACAAAAGGATCGGTAATAGGCAGCTTTGAAGATTAGCCTGTTTTCCGAATTATGGCAGCACTAAAGATTCTCGGCAAGCGAGTTATCCGATGGTTACATGTAGCTCTTTGATGTCTCTTGCGTTGCTGGTTCGACTTTCACTTCAATTGGTACGTCGCCCTTCTGGGCTTCTGTAACCTCCTTCACCTCACCTTCTTGCTTTGTTTTCTCCTGCTCCGAGCTCTCTGCCTCTTCCTGGTCGCTTTCATCGCCATTTTCACCTTCAGGGACGTCCGTCATCTCTTCCAGGAGGGCAGCGAGAGGTGGGAAAGCAGCTACCACGTCCTTTGGCGTGTCGCTCACCACATACTCGTACGCCTGCTGATCTGATAGCAAACCTGGCTCTTCGGCACTGGCCTCGAGCAAATCTCCACGCTGGAAGAATCTGTTGATGGTGTGCAGGTCACGTCGGAGGAATTTTTCGGTGTCGGGGTGTGAACGGTCCACTGCCTGTCCAAAGTCGATGAGCCAGCAGCGCTTCTCCCGAACTGCGTAAAGGATGTTGTACTCGCTCAGATCGCCGTGCACCAAGTGCGCTCGCTGGTACAGAGCTCGTGTCGCCTGGAGGACGTCAGCGTACGCCCGCGCCTGTTGCTTCACCGACCAGTCTGCCTGGACATCTTTGAGCGTTGGCTCGGGCCAGCCGTCAGCGCCCACGAACTGCATTACCAGCACGTGCTCCTTGCACACCACAGGCGTTGGCGCGCGGATGTTGCATTTGGTCGCCCTACACAGATTGCGGTACTCCTTATCTGTCCAGCTTTTAATCTGTCGCCGCAGATCCTTCTTCTGGAAGTTCAAATCAAAGCGACGGTCTCCAGTCACGTACTCATGACGGTTGCCAAACTCGTTCAACGTCGTGCGGAAGATCTTGACTGCCAGCTGCACAGGCTGCAGCGTCGCTTCATCCGTGCCCACTGCAAAATACACGTGAGCCTCCTTGCCAGTCTGTACGCAGCCGTGCACTTCATCCAGCTCTCCTCTGTTGATCATCTTCTGCAGGATCAACGTCGTGCGTTCGTCCATGACTCCGTCGGCCGTGGCGTGAGCTTCAGCCTCCACTCTACCAGCTCCATGGCCCTTCTTCTCGCTCTTCTGGTGGCGCCTCTGGTTCTCCTTCAGGGACGTAAAGCCCTTGCCACTGCCAGCGCCATGACCTGCGTCCTCCATAGATAAAGAGCCGGAGACACGCGCACGAGCCAACGCCGCAGCTCCCGCCGAGGCAGCAGGCGTGCGAGTCAACGCTGACGGCTCTAGAGCTCCGTCTCCAGCCATTGAATCGAAGCTGTCGGCACTCAGAAGCGCTTTGTTGCGGTCTTCTTCTCGCCTCTCTTTGCTACGCTGCAGATTGGTGAAGACGCTGCTCTGATACTCTGGATTGATCTCTCGCTGGAGAGCTCGACACTCTTCCTCGTAGAGACTCTGAGCCAGAGCTTCGTCCATCAGATCTTGCATACTGGGTTGAGGCTTGGCAGCTTCGGCCGGTAGAGGAGCTCCCCACGGACAACTTCCGACGCTGGCCATCAGTCTCTTTAAAGTGGGATGACGTTCAACCTTGGAGGCAAATTAAGGAATGAGCTCTATCGTATAGGGAAGGACGCCACTAATTGGTCGTACTATTTTGCGGTATACTGTACATGTACCAACATTCGCGACCATCACTAACAAGATTCTGATATAATAGATTGAAACGGTGGAGGACATTGGAGGACGGTTTCATCTGCGACGTGTGCGATATGGTGGTCCCTGCCTGACCAGCAAAACAGACCTCGACTTGCAACCAGCAGAGGTCTACGGCCCTGGATAACACGAGACACCTACAACTCCTGGCACCAAGTGGTCTGCTGGCAGCTAGCCAAGCTGTTGAACAGCCATAATTTGTAGCGTCTTTGGTGGACGATCATCGCTGTGGGGAATAAAAGCTCAAACTTATCTTTCATTGTGCAATTCCACTTGAGCACAACAAACATGTTGGCGTCTCCCATTCTGTCGCTAGCGTCCAGCACTCGCTCGCTGCCGTCACGACTTCCCCAAGCCACGTCCAGCAGGCGCACGACGGCGCGCACCCAACCGCAGGCGTCTGCACGCGCACGCTTCGGTTCGCTCCATGTTTACATGGGCTTTCTCATGTCCATCATTGGCTCGGGAATGCTGTCCGTGCCTTACACGTTGGTGCTGATCCCAAAGTGGCAGGCACTGGCGGGCATCGCATTCGTGGGCGGATCAATGGCATGCACAGCCAACGCTTTGCTTCATGCTCATGTCCATGCGGCAGCTCGAGAAGAGTTTGAAGCACGAATGCTGGAGCAGGCAGCAAGTTTGTGGGCTTCCAGGCATTGGCACGTCGAGCAGGAGGACCAGCATTGGGCTATGCAGTCTCGGTGGTCGCAGCCAGCGGCGTCTATGGCGGTTGCGTGGGCAACATTCAGATCATCCGCGATCTCACACCGTTCGTGGTGCGTTTGGTATACGGTGGCTTTGCTGACCTCTCCGCCAGTGAGCAAGACACCGTGACGTATATTGTGATGTGGTCTCTGCTCGCGGTGGTTCTGTTGCCGCTGTGCATGTTCCGCAAGTTGTCAGCTCTCCAGCCTACGAATTACGTGAGCTTCGTACTCGCACTCTACTTGGTGGGAGCTGTCGTCTATCGATCATTCCAAGGGTACGAGCCTGTAATCGATGCAGAGACCTTCTCGTCGAATGGCACTGGAGGTTTAATGTCCGCGGGCAGTATGTCAGCGAATGAGACCTTCGACGGATCCAGCAGCGGGAATGGAACCACTGGTTTCAACGAGATCGGGCTACCGAACACCAAAGTCTCAACCATTACACCTACTGAGACTTCAACACTAAATGGCAACAGCTTCACTCAACTGGCGCAATCGATCTCCATCTACAACTTTGCGTTTATGATGACACTCAACCTTTTGCCGCTGTTCGTGCAGCTTCTGGGTGTCAACAGTGAAGATAAATCATCGAGAGGAGGAGCATCAACAAGGAGCTTCGTATCGTTGGTGTCGGCACCGCCGCTGTTGACTGCACGCTTGCAGATGACGCGGTGCATCTTTGGAGCTTCGCTTACGTGCGCTGTGCTCTATGGGGCACTTGGGTGTGCTGCTTTCGGTCTTTACAGCACTTCCATCGACGGCAATATCCTTCTGAACCTGCAGAACGATCCAGTCATGAAGGTTCCGCTACTAGCCATGTACGTGACTGTGCTGTTCACGTTCCCACTGCTCTTCCTGCCGTTGCGTTCGCTTGTTGAGGAGCTTTTGAGCCAGAGTATCCAGTCGAAGCACGATTCAACTGGGCACGACATCGAGTGCGGCCATTACTCAGCCGAATCGATCTCCAGCGACGATTTCTCCAAGAATTCACGTTTCGGGCGGTTCATTGTCGTGTTGGTGTTGCTCTGCTCTCAGCAGTTGATCGCGCTCACCGTGTCAGGCATCGAAGTTGTTTTCTCGCTGATGGGGGCCACGAGCTGCCTCGTCATCTGCTACGTTTTCCCTGTCGTTGCCTTCACGATGCTCTATCCTTGGCGTCGAGCACGGCGCGGAGTGCTTTGGCTCTCATTTTTGTGGATCATCGTGGGAATTGTTACTATCCAAGGGTTCACATGTGTGTGGCTGCTGCTCACATCGCAGTAGCAGGCTCGTTGTGCAGTCTTGAGTGAAAAGTTGGGAATACAAGCTGAAATTGTAGTTGGTTGCTGTGCTAAACGCAATTGATCCCTCTCGCTTCATCCAGGCTATCGTGGCATTGTCAGTTATCGTGGTCAGAGCTTGTTGTTGCACCACATTCCCAGAACACAAACTTGTGCTCAACTTCCATTTGGCGCAAGTGTTGGCTTTCTAGCCATTTGTTGGTGGCCCAATCTGACCGCTTAACCCGTAATACCACGCCATCAAGTCTCCCGCCAAACACTTCCAGCAGCCACTGAGCAGTTCTGACAGATCGAATCGTCAAGTCCTCCCACGCGTCAGCCAGCGAGCAAATCCCTACCTCGCTGTACTCGTGACCGTATTCATTGTACAAGAACAGCATCACTGGAACGTGTCCGAACAACGTAGCGTCCCTCATGGCGTTGGGTGATGGCATCTCAGATCCATTCGCATGGAGCCACTGTAGAATACGTAAATGACCTCCAGCTGCGGCCATGTCCATCGCGTTGGGCGAGAAACCCTTTGTCTGATTCTCGTGAAGCCACAAAAGAACATCTTGCTGTCCGCCTCCTGCCGCCAAATCCATCGCTCTATGAGTACTGCCCTCACTCCGGTTATGATGAAGCCACATGATGACCTCAAGATGGCCGTTTCCGGCAGCACAATTCATCGCAGCCGCCGTGCAGCCTTCCGGCCGGTTCGCGTGCAGCCACTTCACTACATCCAAATGACCACCTTGGGCAGCCCAATCCATGGCGCGCTTGGTGCAGCCTTCGCTTCGATTCAAATGTAGCCACCTGACAACTTCTAAATGACCATTCCCAGCTGCCTTCTCCATAGCTGACACGCTACAACTTTCGGTACGCATTGCATGCAACCACTGGACGACCTCTAGGTGGCCATTTTCAGCTGCTCGATTCATGGCAGCTGTCGTGCAGCCGTCCTCTCGATTGTCATGGAGCCACTGCACAACCTCAAGAAATCCTCCACTAGCAGCACCATCCATCGCTTGTGTCGATGCTGAGCACTTGTGCATGTCGAGCCATTTGACGACTTCGAGATGTCCGCCACTTGCTGCTTGGTCCATGCACTCGGCGGTCAGAGGCAAGTCGTTAACAAGCTCGGATAGCCATTTGAGCACTTCCAAATGCCCACCAGCGGCAGAGCTACCCGCAGCTTCAGAGAAGGCGTGATATGGCACAAGAGGATGCATCCATCGTAAAAATTCCAGGTCACCGTCTTTAGCTGCGTCACTAACGCATGATGAGAGACTTGAAATGTTGTAGTGCAAGGCCAACCATTTAACAATATTCCATTTGTGGCCCCTACGCGCACCGAGAACCGCAGCTTCCGCTCCCGACTCGTCTTTTGAAAGAAGCCACTGCATGACGTCCAAGTACCCAGCTTTTGCAGCGCCATAAAGGGCGTCATGGATCATGTCAGCGTGTGGAACAGCATGTTTCATTAACCAGTGAATCACGTTTTCGTGGTCCCCTCGGAACGCCCCACTCCACTCCACATATCCCCAGTGAACTCTGTTGTGCTGCTTGCCGTAGAGCCATTGCAGAATCTGCAAATTCCCACTTCTAGCAGCAGCATTCGCCGCTGCAGACAACAGTCCGTCGGGCAAGTAACGCTCTGCAAGCCATCTTAATGCCGATAGATCTCCACGTGAGGATGTCAGCGTCGTGATCTCATTGAACTCCCAGTCTCGGTACAGTTGCTCGCTCGCTGCTGATCGTTTATGAGCAGAGAGCAGTCGCATGCAATGGAGACTCGCCGTGAGTTCATACGTCTCAAGCAGCGACCACTTGGGCGGGCCGTTCACGAAGGCGTTCAGCCGCTGCGCAACATGCGGGAGGTGGCCGCCATTCTTCAGGAGACATTCGCGATACACGACCTTGACCCCCGTCCAGAGCTCGAGGTCACACTCGCGATCGATATCGCGCTCATCACCAGTATTTGCCATCATTTTCAGTCAGCGAGGAGAGGAATGCGCCCTAGAGAGCAAGAGAGATTGTGATCGGCGCAACTGACTTCGGCAAACGGTTCTGAAATGACTTCAGTCAGCACTGGCAGAGGCAGACTTCATTTCGAACAGCACCGCTCTTTTCTGCAGTTTGTTTGCAGACGCAACAGGCACAGTACGATCGGCGTTAAGTCGACTGACGTGGCTGCAGAGCACGCATTTGCGATGGCGCTGTGCGGCTTTATCAAACTATCGAAGTACAGTGTCGTGCCGGCAATGGACTCGGGCAAATCCGTTCCAAGCAAGAGGCACGTTGTCACTTTTCCTGTTTTCTTCACTGGCGTGGACTTAATTCCCAGACAATGTCGCTGCCGTCTTGGCGAACAAGCCGCATGCGTTGGCGACTCATCCATTCGTTGTAGTGCCAGTCGTGCCGTGCGACTTGGAACTTGATGCCTGCTTCGAGTTCGTCTCCACAGATCGTCAGCAGCCACTCAACCATCTCCAAAGGCAGACTACGCAAGGTTACGCTGCTATCCAGCGAGCACTTTAGGCCTCTCTCGCGACGCAGAAAATCAGCAACATCGAGGTGGCCGGCAGCAATGGCACGACTTAGCGCAGCGGAGCGGCAGCCCTCGCTACGGTTCCGGTGCAGCCATCGCACAACGTCTAAGTGTCCGTTTGCTGCAGCTGTGGACATTGCGTTTGACGTGCATCCTTCCGATCGGTTGAAATGCAGCCATTTGACAACATGTAAGTGGCCTTGGCGAGCGGCACTGTCCATTGCCCACGAAGTGCACGTCGCGTGAAGATATTCGTGGAGCCACTTGACGACATCAAGATGACCCGATGACGCCGCCAAGTCCATCGCCCAGGCACCGCATCCTTCGGATCGATTCGAATGGAGCCATTGCACTACATCTAGATGGCCATGATGACAAGCGCAGTCAACAGCCTCAGTGGAGCAGCCCTCCGTTCGATTCGCGTGCAGCCACTTCACAACCTCAAGGTGTCCATATTCGGCAGCACGGTTGATCGCCGCTGGACAATAGAAATGCTCTCCTGTGTTATGGAGCCACTTCACCACACCCAAATGGCCATTCCGGGCCGCTGCATCAAGAGCACGAGGGGTGCAACGTTTCTGGGTAGTATCGTATAGCCATTGCGCCACGTCGAGAAACCCATTCTCAGCAGCGCAATCTATAGCAATTGGAGCTGCTGTGCATTTGTGCGCGTGGAGCCACTTCAACACGTTTAAGTGCCCACCTTGTGCGGCTTCGTCGAAGAGCATGGGTTCCAATTCAAGATGTGGTGGTCCTTCATGAAGCCACTCTAGGACAGCTATGTGACCATTACATGCTGCAGCTTTGAGGGCGTGACTTGTAGGATGACCAAAGCCGTGTCCATACACCCACTGCATGAAGAGTATGTCACCATCCTCAGCAATGGCGTCCATGTCAACACTCGGATCAACTACATCGCAGTTGATCAGAATCCATTTTACGATTTCCCACTGGTGACCCTGTTGGGCCCCCACCAACGCCCGGGAGGCCCCTTGTTCAAATTTCTCAACAAACCATTGAACGGCTTCAAGATATCCTGCTTTCGCGGCATCCAGTATTAGCTGAGGTGCAGCCTCTTTGTGGGGATTCACGTGACAGCGTAGCCACTGCACTACTGGATCGTGGCCTCTGCAGAGCGCTTCATGCCATTCAACACCTCCCCAATGCACTCTATCGTAATGGTTCTCATGAAGCCATTCCAGAACTTCCAGTCTCCCCACATCAGCTGCAGATATCGCCGCTTTCGTCATCGAAGCATCCGAAGTGTAGCTTTCAGCGATCCATTTCAGCATTTTGAAATCTCCATTCTCGACAGCTAATGCTGCTACATTGTTTACCATCCAGGCAAGATGTGAAGGTTGAATGATATCCTGCACCGCATGGGCAGTCATGTATTGAACACAACGCATACTACCGGTGCAGTTGTAAACCTCGTCCATAGACCAGTCAAGTGGAAGATCGTTCAAGAAGTCGTCAATGGCTCGCAAAACATGAGGCAATTCAATTCCGCGAGACAGAAGGCACTTATGAACAACCACAAGCACGGACGTGCGCAGAGAAAACATCTCGGTATCGTTTTGTCGGTCCATCCTATGCGTTGTCTGTGCCTTGGCTGGCAAGTCAGTCGCCTCAAAGAAATTGATGGAATGAGCATTCTTCGCGGTCACACGTCCTGAGGAGAATGTTACCTAGTGATGAGTGACAAGTGCTAGTCCGAGCTGATCTTTGAACTTCAAGATGCATTGCTTAGCAACGCATGCTTGGGACCGACTTGGCTATAAGGTGGTGGCATCTGTGGACGATCGACTGTCATCGACATTGAAAGCAAAGAGATATTCCGCCACGGTCTGCTGGGAACTACCCGGGACAACACGATGTGTGTACGCCTCGAATTTATGAACCGCGCGCACCTCAAAGCACTACTGTTGTCGCCTTAATGAGTCCGATTCAAGTGCGTGCACATCAGATCCGAGGTGGAATCTCTACGTTTCAATCGCTAGGCTGCTGCTGATGGCATGCCTAACGCATCCAATTCTGCTTGTATCGCATTGAGCTGGAGAAACAACGCGCGAAGCTCTGCATGTGAAAACTCCACGTCTAGTCTTTCGGTCTGCCCAAGCATCAAAGTTAGTAGTGGAGGACGTCTCCCACACAAATCGCTGCCCGAGGTCTCACCTCATTCGTCGCCGAACTCTTGTCTGCAACATCCAGTTGGAAAATGGCTGTGGGCTCGGACTGCCCACTGCGATGATTACTGCCCATCTGCAAATGCAGACGCCAGTCAGTACCCTGGAGCTCAAGCGACGGAGTCTCGATCGAGTGGTGCGCCGCTATTTGCTCTGCCACCACTCGCCCCTTCTTGCGCCACGCCTTCTCCACAGTAAACAGCGCGTTGTCTTGTACGCCTCTGGACGTCAAGAGGTTTCTGTCGATCTGGCCAAAGGTCGAAGCGTTCGTGAAAACGTCAGTGGCGACTGCAACGACCTCGTCGATCTGCGCGTCTGCCAGCGCCAGCATCGACCCCAACTGGTCCTTTTCGGCAGCAGTAAAGGCCTCCGACTCCTACAGCGTCACAGAAGGATGAGCAGATCGTCACTAGTCACTCTCGCCTGGTTGATCGTACGTTGCTCGCCATTTTCTCCAGCACTCGAGCTAAAACTTGCCCCAATCTGTCGCGTTTGACGTCATTCAGCACCGCAAAAGACTGCAGCCTGTACAGCAGCAACGATAACCACTTATCATCAGCTTAAAACTCTTCCTCACAGCAAAAAGACACAAGCTTCGTACTCCCGCATCTTGACAATACAGTCTTGACTTGGATGTGATGTACCCAAAAGAAAATATTTTGGGTCATACCCAATATCTTCACACGGCGTTTCCCAATAATGGGGAACACTGTTGTGCACGTGAACAACGAGGCGTATCAAGTGCTGCGTCCTCTCGCCGAAGGAGGCTTCGCCAGCGTGTACGAAGTGCGTCGAGACGGCCAGTTGTTTGCGCTGAAGTGGACGCGGGGCGTGGCGGAAGACGACGATCTGGAGCGTCTGCAGTTGGAGATTCAAGTCCAGCGGTCGCTTCAGCATCGCAACATTCTGTCGCTCTCAGCTGCTGAGGTTCGGAAATGTCCACGACACGGCAAAGCAGCAGCGGAGAAAGAGGCGCTCATGGTCTCCCCACTGGCGACTCGCGGCTCTCTGCAGACGCATCTGGAGCGCACTGCAGCGAGAGGGACAGCGGCGTTTACAGAAGTGGAGTGTCTGGGCTTCTTCAAGCGACTGGTGGAAGCTGTTTCTGCACTGCACGCTCTCGGTTTCGCCCACCGAGACCTCAAGCCTGGCAACATTTTGCTGGCGTCCTGCGATCCTGTCGAGCCATTGGTGATGGACTTTGGATCGGTTGCGCCTTTGCAAATGGTAGTGCGAGAGCCGAAGGATAGTAGGCGGCTGTGGGAAGAAGCGGCGAGGTTCAGCAGTGCGCCATATCGACCACCAGAACTCTGGGATTACGGTAGCAGTGATGAAGCACACGGTGTAATTGACGGACGGACGGACGTTTGGTCGCTAGGTTGCGTGCTTTATGCGATGGCATTTGGTCCGTTGTCTCCGTTCGAACATCCTCGAGACGGTGTGCAGCGCCTCGCGATACTCAATGGCAATGTGAGCTTCCCACCAGGAAATACGCGATTTGGGCAGGCATTTAGTCCAACATTTACGGCGCTCATCAAGTGGATCCTTACCCCAGATGTAGTAGAACGCCCGACACTCAAGGGCGTTGGTCTGTGTATTAATCAGCTTCTGAACCCGAGGCCTCGCAAACAACCATCGCACACAACGTTAGCTGTGAAGAAATCATCATCGCGGAGGCGTGCGGCACAGCCGATACCGTCTGGTCAAAAGACAGCAGCCGACGACGAAGTCTGGGAAGATTTTTCTGCCTATGTACAACCATCGTCGGCGGAAACAGAGTCATCTATCCCCACGACAGTACGATTATCCATCACAAAGCCATCGCATGCAATACACAGCAGCTCGCAACAACTTTCTGGTCCACAAACACATTTTTCCTCGCGACCATCGGCTGCGATCAATACGAGGGATCCAAGCAAGCAGCTCCGTACGCTGTCACAAACTGGGAAGAAGCTCTGGATCGATGCATTAGAGGCTCAAACGACTGCATGAACGCCAATTTCCAATTTCAATTCAATCAACGAGGATACATTATTAGCACTTTCACCTGCGGTTAATTGCACGAGATACCCTAATTCCATTTGCCAAGCTACGGAGGGAAAGCTAACTTACCAGGAGCCATGTGGCGGATATGCCGATGACCATAAAGAACGCGACGACGATCCACAGCACCGTCATCCAAAGTATTCCTCCTCGTACGTTATCCCATGGATAAAGTTGGGCGAAAAATATCACTGGAAACGCGAAGCAAATCATGAAGCAAGTACTGGCACCCGTGAGACCGAACACGACTTCAATTCCAGGTACGACGATTGCTAGCAACACTTGAGAGAGCAAGAGAATTGTTGATCCACCCAGGCGAGTCGCAAATGCCACATCGTTCAAACTTGTAGTGAAAACAAGCTCCTCCAGCACGCCACGCAGTGGGTGAAAGAGTAACGGATAGGACAGCACCACGGTGCTGAATACAGCAATGAGTGGTACGGCCATAAGCGGATCGTTTTCGAGATTGAGTAGGACATTGCCACGCACTGTCACGGTATACAGCTTCTCAGCAAATAGTCCGAAAATCGCGTAAAAGACAACACAAAAAGTGCTAAGACCGTAGATGCAGCGAGACATCTTCTTCCTCGACGTGTGCAGCGGCTCGGAGAAACTGCCGCGTAGTTGGATGAAGAGCGGGACCAGGTTCAGGTGCATCATGAAGGCGTAGTTGTAAATTGAGATAGCGTGCGCAAATCGCATAAATGTTGACCCTGACACAATCGTAGGTACGTTTGCTGCAGCAGCTGTAGCCGCTGCTTCCTCTGCAGCTTGGGCTGCTGCGTTCGCCGCGGCAGAAACGGTGCCCCTAAATGCCAAAGTCGCATCCAACCCCCAGCATCAGCTTCATCAGCTCGGTCGCTTGGCTTCAGCGCAAAGAACGATCGATAAATCACTGCCGCAACCAAATACACTGAGAACAGGAAACCCATATAGCTTGAAATGTGAAGTCTTGACAAGTTCTTCATCAAGCACAGCGGGAACACCACAAGCACGAAGACAGCCCACATGACGTAGTCTCCAATCTGCTGGGCCGTATCCGTCAGCAGTGGTTCTGCATTGACTCCTGCTCCCAGTCGGTAGGTCATGATCACCAGGAAAGGAGCGATGTCTCGCACGATTCGGACGCAGCCCACACAGCCGCCGTAGATGCCAATGGCCGTGATGACGGACACTGCGTAACCCAATGCGTCTCCGCCTGCAGCGACTGCAATAGCTTGAAAAGACGCGAATTTGCGTCCAGAACCGATGTGCTCCGCGTCCTCCTCCTGCTTCGCCAGCTGCACGTGCGCCAGCAGCAGCGCGTTGGCAGTGAGCGCCATCCCCACGCCCACGATCAAAATGCCCAGCAGCGCAGCCCACGTCGGCACCAACAGAAACGTGTAGGGCACCGAGAGCATTCCAGCGCCCACTGTGGACATGGTGAGAGTGAGGAAAACGTGCAGTTCGCGGCGAGTGTTCTGCGGTTTGTCATAGGCAAAAGGAAGTCGATGGGGACGAGGCGACGGGATCGGAGACGTGAAGAGCGTGGGGAAACCAGTTTCAAAGGGCGAGCGCGGCGTCGACACGGAGCTGCGCGTGTGGCGAGTCGTCAGCAGTGGAGAGCCCTCGCCTACGCTGATGGTCGGCATCGCAGCGAGGAAGAAAGCACTTGTGGGCCGAGAGGGACCAATGACTCCACCTTGAACACCTTGAACAGCTCACAAGAGCTTCAGCCAATCAGAGCGGACTTGTAGTTGACGTGGTGGACACTAGCGTTTTGTCCGTTTGTATTTGTCCGCTGTAAAAACAAAAAGAAAGACACAGGGCGATTGAAGCAGGACGCCACTAGGTTTGAATAAATTACATATATATCGACACAGAAAAATGTCCTCCACTGTCTCCTGGAGGAGACAGTCGATAGGTACATAGTTAGTGATGGTCTGTAGTTAGGTCATAGTGATGGTCGCTTAGTCAAGCAACGTTTTTACCAACGCGAACGTTCTGCGCACTCTCACCGCGGCCAAAGCACTTCAACTCAAACTCTGGCTCGTGATATCGCCATTGTGTGATTTGCTCGGGAGACAAACAACTTTATCTTCTCAATCGACCATGACGACCATTTGTCCGTGGCAATTGTCGGATCCCACTCCAGCACAAGCACCAATGTCCAGCCCAGCGCTGCAGGAAATCATGGACGAAGAACTGGCCAGGAGGTTGCAGGACGAAGAGGATCTACGAGAGATCGGAGCTGCGGACTGGCAGTTCGTGGAGCCCGATGACACTTCTCTTCTAAGTGACCCCAGAGCGAAGACGAATTCGAGGACAAGGAGTCCGCACCAGCAGATGAGCAGGAGGACGACGACGAAGCCTACGACCTGCACTTGGGTGGTCTTCAGCTTGATAGCGACCACACCGGGTTGGAATTCAATTCACTCCGTGAGTCGATACGCCGTCACAACAAACTCGGTAGTCATCGCTCCCCGCCCCACATTGACTTGGGCAAAAATGGCGGTGGGGTGCGCGAGAGGCTGTTTGACGAACGCACACAGATCATTCTGCGTAAACTCGTCAACAAAGCGCTTGTCACCGCTGTGAAAACACGTGTGCACTCTGGAAGAGAGGCCAACGTGTACCATGGCACTGGAGCTGACACTGCGGCTGGTCGTGAACGAGCTCTGGCACTGAAGATTTTCAAGTGTAGAAAAGGTGACTACCGCAGATTCAGCGAATGCGACGAGTCTGGCCGGCGCCATGACGTGCACTTTATCAAGAAGAGCATCCGCCGACAGCTCAAGGTTCGGACCGAGAGGGAGTACAAGTATATGAGCCGGGCGGCCGCTGCACTTGCACCCGAGGCAGTCACAGAGACGGACGCAAAGCTGATGTCAACAGGCCGTGGTGTGCGTGTTCCTAAGCCGTTGGTACTTCGAGAGCATATCTTAATTGCCGAGTTTGTGGGCACAGATGGATACCCTGCCATGACGCTTGAAGACGCAGCTCTGACCACCTCCCAACTTCGTAGCGCCTACACAGATCTGCTGCGAGCGATCCGGCGACTGTATCAGCGTGCCCGTCTTGTGCACGGACAGCTTTCAACAAGTAACATTTTGTTCCACGACGGTCAGTGCTGGCTCATGGACCTGGGGCATGCAGTCGAAGTGAATTCCGAGAAGCAGGACGAGCTTCTCACAAGTGACTTGGTCAGCATCGACGCGTTCTTCCGATCTCATGGCGTTCCTGCGGTAGCGAAGCGCTGTATTGGTCTTTTAGACGTTGAGACAGCGAAGGAGTACGTCGTGGCCGATTCTCCTGAGATCTTACTGAAGCGTTTTCCCGCGCTGGAGCCATTGCTACGTGACTAAGCAAACTTTACGCAACCATCTCTCTCTGGCACACTTTGCTGAACCTCCCAACGAAGTATATCATGCCTATTGTTGAATGCAAGCAACGAGTGTTTGTGTACGCAGAACTACTGGTAGTTTTTCGATTCATGGTAAAGTCTGCGGTAAGTGCCGCCGAGGATTTTTTCACACGTACTTAAAGTTATTACTTCAAGTATATTGTTGATTGCAGGCAACTGATATTGTTGACAAGCCAGCGCCACTGAGCGTAGCCCGGCTCATTATCTCTTTGTCATTCCTGAATTTGCCTTGCCTGAGCGAAAAGTCCGCCATGCAGGACTTCACAGTTCTGCAAACCCCGGAAGAAGATGCTCACTTCCAGATATTAGCCTCGCCGTCGATCGCGGTCCATGTCGTCCGCACCTGCATCGCACTGGGTATCGCAGTCTTCATCTTCGGCAATATCGCTGCGTTTGCACCAATGTACGAACTCGAGCTGGTGCACAACATCATGAAGTGGTGGAACGGCTACCCCGGCATGCCGGACACCACTAACGGTGAAATGAACTACAATTTGGATATGGGACCATATCGTAACATCACAGAGTCAGGACACACCGAAATGGTGCGCCCCACCTTCCTCTTCATCTTCTGCATCGTCCCTTTCGTCATCAGCGTGCTGCTCATCGAGTACTTGCGCCACATCAACACTGCTCGTCGCTTGACGTCGACCCTGATATGGCGCTTTGCCATGCTCATGCGTCGCAAACCCAAGTTCCCAGTGCTGGGTGTCTCGCGCTTCACTTGGGGCGAGTGGGTCGTCGGAGTTGTCTACGTGCTTGGTGGCAACATCCTTTGCTTTTGGTTCCAATGGGACCGCCGAATTGACACAGCCGAAGACACCGACACACTCGATACCTCCATGTACTATAGCATTATCGGCATTAGTTCCGCATACCTGTGCATCTACAACATGGCGTTCCTGCTACTACCCGTCACGAGAAATTCTGGGTGGATGGAGTTCTTCAATGTTTCGTACGCGAACGGCGTGAAGTTCCACCGCTGGATCGGCTTCATGACGGTCATCACGGGTGTGATCCACATGCTCGGGTACTGGATCTACTGGGTCCGCCTCGGTCAGTGGCAAGTAAATCAACTTCCGTGCACCAGTTGTGATTTCACGCAAGATTTCTCGGGCGGCGGATTCTATGCTTGGTTCAACTTCTTCGGTTTTATCTCTGCGTTTGCCTTCGTACTGATGATCCCAACCTCGATCCCAATCATTCGCCGAAAGGCTTATGAATGGTTCTACATCTCTCACTGGGTACTGTTTGTCATCGCCGTTTTGTTCGCGATCCTCCACTGGGCTCAGATTATCTGGTGGATTCTCCCATCCGGGTGTGTCTGGTTTGTGAGTCGAGCGGCTTCCAGCTGGAACGCAATGACTCCTGTCTCAGTCCGAGAGTTATCGGTCATCGGCGAAGGTGAAGACGAGCTGGTGAAAATCGTGGTGAAACGTGCAGCCCCGGGATCGTCTCCGGCTTCGTCGGCGTACGACTACAAGGTCGGCAACTTTTTGTACCTGAATGTCCCGGAGATTTCAAAACTCGAGTGGCATGCGCTCACCATCGCCTCGTCCCCGAAGTCAAGCCCTACGGACGTGACTCTATTGGTCAAGCCTCTCGGTGACTGGTCGAAGAACTTGGTCCAGTATGCCAAGGACTGCAGCCGCGACAACGTGGCCCCGCTGCTGTACATGGATGGTTTCTACGGAGCATCGTTGGAACTGTACGAGGACTACTCGACAGTGTGTCTGGTGGGTGGTGGCATCGGTGTCACCCCGTGTTGGCTATCTTGGACGACCTCGTGGCCAAGCTGTCCAGCAACGGTGGCGCGTGGACTCAGCGCTTCTCGTTTATCTTCACGTTCCGCGAGCTGAGTGTGTTCCAGTCGGTGGCACCTGTGGTGGCTAGGCTGCGTGGGTTGGACCCACACGAGCAGTTTTCAAGCACACCTGTTTGCCACTGGCACTTACTCTGAGGCGGACCTCGACAAGAAGTTGGAAACTGCCGTGACGAAGGAAGCCGTGGACACCGCACAGACAAAATCAACCAGTCGGGTTGCACGTCCGTTCTACGAACCGCTGCGTTCGAGCAACACTCTGCGCTTTGTCATGTACCTAGCACTTTATGTGATCGCTGTGTTCGTGGTCGCTGCAGTTCGGTGGGGTAATGGTCTCATCCAGGGTGACAACCACTTCGAGCTGTGGCCTCTTGAACGTGCCTTCGAGCTGCTGATGTTCTGCGCGACGATCATCGTGGTGTACGCCTTCGTCTGGTACGAGCACGCCATGTTCCGTCGGAACCACGGCCCAAGCACTAGCGCGCCAACGCCGACCCCTGCTGACGATGCAACCTCGCTGTCAAGTGTAGCTGTATTCGGAGGCGACGTCCACACTGTCGGCGACTTGGTAAACCACATGAATGTGGTGGTTGGCGAGCGCCCTAACGTGCACTCGCTGCTGCAGCAAGCCGTGGAGGTGCACAAGACCGTCGAGGGCTCTGTCAGTCTGTTGCCTGCTGTGGGCGTGGTGGTTTCTGGTCCTGGCGCTCTGAAGATGGCGGTGAATGAAGCAGTGGTCGCTCTGGGCGGTGGGAACTTTGACGTCCATGAAGAAGAGTTTGAATTGTAGTGCGAAAACATAAGCCCAGTTACCCTTTCTGCTGATTGCCAATGTTTTAATCTTCAAAGGTATAAGTATATCGGCGTTTAGTTTGCTAAGCAGTTTTGCCAAACTTGGCACGTTTTGAACGATGAACCGATGCAGGAAACGTGGGTGGCGATGGAATCCTCTCGCAGGCAAAAACGTATCAGCGCATCAGTTGCATGTTGACACAGCAAGATTTGGAGACCAAATCATGTCGACTTGGATCTCATATCTTTAGTGCCGTATTGTTGAATTGACTGGTGTACGTTGTTCAGTGTGGTGCCAGTCGTTTAGTCGCAGCAAAAACGGCAACCAACCGTTCTAGTTCTTGTTGCCTCAGCTTCGATTGGTCTTGTTCGAATGACCGAATGTAGTCGCGTTGAACCGATACCGGTGACAAACAAAACGCGTGTTATCTTTGGTGGTGCCATTGTCGACTGGGCGTCTGCAATCGTGTCAATGTACCAATCCTCTACGCTACCTCGTGTATTGTTGATTGGAATCGATTCGACGTGGCAACAAATCGAAGCGGCTGCACGCGAATCGGTATTGTTGACAAGTCCCAGCGCAGTTGTCCGCCACGACAGTATAGGTGGACCACCAACACCAACGAGTCGATCGACAGGCCCCTGACCACTGACGTATCGCCCTCTTCCATTCCGGAATTCGCCTCGTCTTGTCAACTGCAATTTGCCGACTATGGCGGGCTACACTGCGCTCAAGACCCCGGAAGTGGACGATGGCAGGTCCGTCCTTCAACCTCAGCCATCAACCGCATCTCCTTCCACTGCTGTCCATGTCGTGCGGTTCTTCATCGTTTTGGGCGTCGCCGTCTTCATCTTCGGCAACATCGCGACGTGGGCGCCAATGTACGAGCTGGAGCTGCAGAACACCATGATGGAGTGGTGGAACGGCTACCCTGAGATGCCAGCCATGCCTAGTCACGGACACATGGGCTACATCATGGACACGGGCATCGGCCGCAATATTACCGAGACCGGACACACCGAAATGGTGCGCCCCACCTTCCTCTTCATCTTCTGCATCGTCCCTTTCGTCATCAGCGTGCTGCTCATCAGTACTTGCGCCACATCAACACTGCTCGTCGCTTGACGTCGACCCTGATATGGCGCTTTGCCATGCTCATGCGTCGCAAACCCAAGTTCCCAGTGCTGGGTGTCTCGCGCTTCACTTGGGGCGAGTGGGTCGTCGGAGTTGTCTACGTGCTTGGTGGCAACATCCTTTGCTTTTGGTTCCAATGGGACCGTCGAATTGACGCTGCCAACGAAGCTAAGACTCTCACGACCTCCAAGTACTACAACATTATCGGTATCAGTTCCGCATACCTGTGCATCTACAACATGGCGTTCCTGCTACTACCCGTCACGAGAAATTCTGGGTGGATGGAGTTCTTCAATGTTTCATATGCGAACGGCGTGAAGTTCCACCGCTGGATCGGCTTCATGACGGTCATCACGGGTGTGATCCACATGCTCGGGTACTGGATCTACTGGGTCCGCCTTGGAACGTGGCAGACAAACCAACTTCCGTGCACCAGTTGTGATTTCACGTTGGACAACTCTGGTGGTGGCTATTATGCCTGGTTCAATGTGTTTGGTTTCATCTCCACGGCAGCTCTTGTGCTGATGATCCCAACCTCGATCCCAATCATTCGCCGAAAGGCTTATGAATGGTTCTACATCTCTCACTGGGTACTGTTTGTCATCGCCGTTTTGTTCGCGATCCTCCACTGGGCTCAGATTATCTGGTGGATTCTCCCATCCGGGTGTGTCTGGTTTGTGAGTCGAGCGGCTTCCAGCTGGAACGCAATGACTCCTGTCTCAGTCCGAGAGTTATCGGTCATCGGCGAAGGTGAAGACGAGCTGGTGAAAATCGTGGTGAAACGTGCAGCCCCGGGATCGTCTCCGGCTTCGTCGGCGTACGACTACAAGGTCGGCAACTTTTTGTACCTGAATGTCCCGGAGATTTCAAAACTCGAGTGGCATGCGCTCACCATCGCCTCGTCCCCGAAGTCAAGCCCTACGGACGTGACTCTATTGGTCAAGCCTCTCGGTGACTGGTCGAAGAACTTGGTCCAGTATGCCAAGGACTGCAGCCGCGACAACGTGGCCCCGCTGCTGTACATGGATGGTTTCTACGGAGCATCGTTGGAACTGTACGAGGACTACTCGACGGTGTGTCTGGTGGGTGGTGGCATCGGTGTCACCCCGTGTTGGCTATCTTGGACGACCTCGTGGCCAAGCTGTCCAGCAACGGTGGCGCGTGGACTCAGCGCTTCTCGTTTATCTTCACGTTCCGCGAGCTGAGTGTGTTCCAGTCGGTGGCACCTGTGGTGGCTAGGCTGCGTGGGTTGGACCCACACGAGCAGTTTTCAAGCACACCTGTTTGCCACTGGCACTTACTCTGAGGCGGACCTCGACAAGAAGTTGGAAACTGCCGTGACGAAGGAAGCCGTGGACACCGCACAGACAAAATCAACCAGTCGGGTTGCACGTCCGTTCTACGAACCGCTGCGTTCGAGCAACACTCTGCGCTTTGTCATGTACCTAGCACTTTATGTGATCGCTGTGTTCGTGGTCGCTGCAGTTCGGTGGGGTAATGGTCTCATCCAGGGTGACAACCACTTCGAGCTGTGGCCTCTTGAACGTGCCTTCGAGCTGCTGATGTTCTGCGCGACGATCATCGTGGTGTACGCCTTCGTCTGGTACGAACACGCCATGTTCCGTCGGAACCACGGCCCAAGCACTAGCGCGCCAACGCCGACCCCTGCTGACGATGCAACCTCGCTGTCAAGTGTAGCTGTGTTCGGAGGCGACGTCCACACTGTCGGCGACTTGGTAAACCACATGAATGTGGTGGTTGGCGAGCGCCCTAACGTGCACTCGCTGCTGCAGCAAGCCGTGGAGGTGCACAAGACCGTCGAGGGCTCTGTCAGTCTGTTGCCTGCTGTGGGCGTGGTGGTTTCTGGTCCTGGCGCTCTGAAGATGGCGGTGAATGAAGCAGTGGTCGCTCTGGGCGGTGGGAACTTTGACGTCCATGAAGAAGAGTTTGAGCTATAACTTCGGCAGTAGTAACCTAGTGATAATCATATCCAGTTGATTGATAACGTCACCCGAATAACACATTTTGTAGCCATTTCGATGATCGTGCCATATCTTTTTCCCCATTTCCTATCGAAATAGCGCAATGGCGACTCTGGGAACTTCGCGCTTCCGTCGGGGAAAGCGCGCGCTCGAGACGGCGGTGAGGAGCGAGTGGGGAAATGCTGAGCGATAGCTCGGACGACGACCGTCCTCTTGGCATGGAGACGCGAGAGAAAATGCGGTCGACGAGTCGTTTTAATGGGAGTTCTCTGCGCTCTTCCAGTTCGTCGGAATTCCGAGAAGGAGGCGGCGCTGTCGTCCCCAGAGCGACAAAAGCTACAGCAAGCGTACGAAGTGGTGGGTGTGAGAAAAAGGAGGGCCAGGAAGGGGACGACGAGGACAAGAAGAAGGGCAGAAGCGTGAAAACCACTGCAAAGGATGAAAAGAAGCCTGAAAAGACGAAAAAGAAGCCATTGAATCGTGCTCGAAGCAGTCGCACTACGTCGTCTATGAGGCGCAGCACAGGGAAGAAATGGTACAGCGATTCAGATGAAGAGGATCCCAGCGTGGCCAGCAAGAAAAAGCCTGCCAAGGAAGAGGTGAAAAGCGACGAGGACGTTGACTCGGATTTAGACGCGTACATTGCTGGGTCAATGCTGGGCCAGAATTCGGCGCGGGGAGAAGCGTCTGGTCCTGCGAATCAATCACGTGCAGCACTGAAGAAACGAACAAATCGCGCTGAGAGCTCTGGCAACAACTCGGACGAGAGTGGGGAGATTTTAACTCCAGTTGCCGAGTCTCAAGCTCCACCGGAAATCAAGAAAAGACGAATCTGATGAAGATCATGGCGAAAACTCGAGTGCTCTCACCGTTTGGGAAAAGCAAGGGGTTTGGTGCTGAAGCTCCAGAGTACACCGCTACCGATAGTCCGGCTGCGAAGACGATCGTGAAAAATTCGACGCCGGTTTCGGAGCATTCGTCGTTCGAGTCGCTACCGACAGGCAGACAGTCATCTGGAACGGGAACGCAGTATCTGCGCCCCTTCTGAGGTGATGACAGCTAGTGTCCCAGCTATCATTGTGAATCGACGTACTGACCGGTTGAAACACTCGGTCAGCGGATCGGAGTACAGCGCTTCTCCGAGACTGGCGATAAACAACGACGAGGTGCTGAGTCCTGGTCTGCGAAAACTTCCTGGAGCGTCAGCTGGTAGACCCGGGAGTGGTGTGCTGCTCGAAGGATGGTTGCGTCAGAAACAGCGCCGCGGAATTAAAGGCCTCAAGAAGTGGAATTCTCGCTACTTTGTGCTTTACGCCCGATCGAACGAAATACGGTACTACGCAGATGTCGTTCAGTCTGCTTGGGGACCGATTCCTCTCGGCGAAATCGGAGCTATCTCTTTACGGCTTATCCAGCGCACCGGTAAACGTAGTCACCCTAAATACAAGGGCTGCCGCTTTGACATCACCTGCCGTAATACCTGGGGCACACACTATGCTGATGACTACGTGTCGTCTGATGAAGAAACTGGGACCAGCAATGCTAATGGCAGCAACATGAACAACGAAAAAGAGGCCTCTGCAAAAGCTGCCACACCAGCTAAGCAGCCGTACGAAAAAATGGCACACCTCGGTCATCTCGCATATACAGCCTCATTGCAGACTCCCCGCAGGTCACTTCGGCTTGGCTGAGCATGCTGGACTCGTTGCTCGTGCGTAGTGCCAATAGTCCCCGGCCTGACGTAGGTTCACCAGCGAATAGATCGGGTGCTGCTTCAGCTACAAGCGCAAGTGGTCGGTCTAAAAAGCCAAGAGCTGTTGCACGCCAGCAGACAAGTGCTCTGGACACAGAATCTTTGGTGCTGCTTGGCCCTGAGGAAAGTGTACCAAAGGCAATCGTCTACGCTATCAACTTTATTTTCGATTCGACACCAGGGATCGAGACAGAGAGATTCTACGAAGTGGATCCTGATGCGACTAAACTGCGGGTGAGTGTGCTCGATTTACGTTTGTGCTAATGTTATGATTTGACATAAACTCATGGTATGGCGTGTTGTTGCCCAGGCTGCCCTGAAATTCCTCAATCAGTTTGCAGGCGAAGCATCAGAGCGCAGGCCTACAAAGGACGGACTGGATGAGTTGTTGGATGCGGTCACTGCAGGTGCTGTAGTACAGCTTTGGTTGAAACAACTTGAGCAGCCAGTGATTCCGTTCTCAATGTACGAGGATTTTCGAACACTTGCGCGTGAGGCACAGACCGCGCCCTTCGACTTACGTCGGAATCTTCGTGCGCTGCTGGAATCTCTCCCCCAAAAGAACCTGTACGTTTTGCCAGAATCGAAACGCTTATCCTGTGTTGATCTCTCCTTTTGTTTTGTTTTGCACGCAGTACCATGTTGGCGTGCCTTTTGTTCCACCTTAATGACGTGAACGTGTACTCTTCCAAGAACGAAATGAACGCTGGCCGACTTGCTCAACGCTTTGCCAATTGGATCCTGCGCCCACCTTCTCGCTCTCCTCAGTCAACGCAGTCAGATGCCGACTCATCAGCAATCTGCAGTCTCATCGAAGAGATGATCACGAACGTGGACTCGTTCATTGACGAGAAGGAAGCTCAGCTGCTCGAAGACAATCGTCTGTGACAAACAAACCTTCTCTCAATCCCTTCAGCTTTTTTTTTTGTGGTTTTTATACTGTAGCAGCCGCCTCTCAGCTCTGCACCTTCATGTACTCAACGTGCTTGCCTGGAACGAGCGTCATCCCCAAGGAGCGACTCCCCGAGGCAGCAACACTCCTGCAAAGCGCGTCTCCTCCTCCTGATCGCGAGCTTCGGCCTCTGCAGCCATCACCGCCTTGTCTTTGCCCTTCTTGAGGCCGTTGCGAGTCGGAGCGAACTCCCTCGCGTCCTTGAGAATGACGTTCTGGTGCTTGTCGAAGCAGTGGAAGCGGCCGATAACCACGCGGCCGTCGGAGATGCGCAGCCGAACGAGCGCCCCCAGCAGCTTCATGAGCTCCAACGTGGACTCGCCGACCTTCGCAGCCGCCTCGCAGTGCTGTTGCTGCGTGTATTCTCCCTCGGAAGCGGCTGCGACCAGCGTCATCTGCGGCGCCCCATTGAGCGACAGCACCGCCGGCGTCTTGACCCCCAACATCGTTCGTTCAATAGTGAAACACAGTATAGACCTTCTTGAAGTCCTTTGATTGGATGAAATGATGTTTGGACCAATAGCAACTGCAAAGCGCAGCTAGGACACAGAAGGCGGCGCCAAGGAGGGGCGCTTGCTCTCGCTTTGGCTCGAGGTCGCTGGGCTTCGAGTGCGCCGTCAAGCGCGTTGCTTTGTCCGTCTTTCAGCCTCTTCCTCTGTCTTCTATGACTCACATCGAGACAAAAGATCCTTTCGGCTTCGTGGGCTCTCACGTGGTGCGTCGGGGCGCTCGCAAGCACGGAGAGGAGCATGGCTGGCTCACGCGATACGACGACGCCTTGGACTGCTACACGCTGTTCGTTCCTGGAGGAGGAGAGCCGAGACTTTTGCCA
The DNA here is from genome assembly GCA_011947355.1 of Phytophthora boehmeriae. Classification (NCBI taxonomy): domain Eukaryota; phylum Oomycota; class Peronosporomycetes; order Peronosporales; family Peronosporaceae; genus Phytophthora; species Phytophthora boehmeriae. The sequence goes on along the minus strand of JAAVTJ010000055.1, from coordinate 35,147 downwards.
CGGGGCGAAGTGATGAAGTTCCTCTCAGCTCCAAACGTTGAACTGCACAGCGACGACCAGGACGCTTTCCCTCCGCCCGTGAAGGACGAGACCACGAGTCGGTACCTGGGAGTTTCTCTGCGTCGTCCCCGGGACGAGTCAATTGCAGCAGAAAACAAAGTGCAGGAGGATCTTCGAGGGCGCGTGACGTGCTTCCTGCCGTTTGCAGACAAGTACCAAGTGGAGTACGAGGACGGAACGACGGAGCATCTGACAGAAGCTGCAGTGATTGACGGAATGATTGCTCTCATCAAGTCCCCGTTTTTCTCATCGCCTAGTCGACGGAAGACTCGGACCAGTCCTAGGAGAACGAGGAAGACCGTGGAAAGCAGCGAAGATGAGGAGCTGGCACCTAATGGGAGGCGGAAGCGCCGCAGAGTGGAGGAAGAAGCACAAGCTTCAGCAGAACAGATTCCAACGACTTCGGTAGCGGTGGTGGAAAACGGGGAGCATGAAGAACAGAAGGAAGATGGCGACGAAGTGGTAGAATTCAATGACGGCACTGAGACGCAGCCGGCTCCGAACATTTTAGAAGTGATGAACAGCGTCGCTGGGGAGATTCGACCAAACTCCCTAGAACATGCGAGCGCGCCAATGGAAGAGCCGGTGCAAGTCGATGGAGGGGATGTTTCAGAGCCAGATGCAGCAGAAAAAATCCTAGAGAGCGCACAACCGACGGAAACGACGGACAATACACAGCCTATCGTCAATCCTATCCCAGTTGAGCCGATAGATCCTATGAAGAAGAAGATTATACCATCGTACATCATCGAGAAGAAGCCACATGAGGCTACTGAGCCGTTGCCGAAGCGAGCTATGGCGTTTGAACTTCTGCGGGCGACATTGCTCAACCTGCTAGACCGGCAGGAGGCCAACAAGGTGAAAATACCGCTACAGTACGACCTGTTGCGCAACACCGATGTCAGAGACCGTGATGCCGTGCTTCGGTTTATGAAGGCTGATGGACTTATTGTTTTGAATCACTTACTGAATAACTATGCGGTTGATGTTCTCGCCAACGATGACGAAGAGAGCAATAAAGAAGACGCAAGTACATCGATAGAGCAGGTACGGGAGCGGATGAAACGCGATGATGAATTGCTTTTCGTGCTTAAAGTGTTGGCTATGATGCCGGTTCCAGAGAGAGAGCAGGTGCTCCAGACGAAAATTGGAATCACCATCGGACATCTATGTAAAACAAATGGTCCCCCAGGACGACAGTGTGCGCTGCCAAAATGCATTAGAGCTCTGGCCAAATGGATTAAGGCTACTTGGCTCCGAAGTATGCCAAAGGAATCAACCTCAGCACCGACAACTGGCACCAGACAGACAGCGACGCGATCTCTGAGCCAAGGTCGACGTGGCGGGCACAGTGGGAAGACAGGGCGCCCAAGTTACCAGTTGAATAGACGGCAGCCACCTCCTTCTCAGCGACTGCAACGCCAGGATTCGTCGGCACCAACTGTGCCTTCAGCAGAGACCGAGGATCGAGTAGTAGACAACACACCCATCCCAAGGATAACTCGAGCTCAAGTAACCCCACCTGCAGACCCACCTGTGGTGTCACCCGCTCCTGCATCAACACCCGCTCCTGCATCTGCATTCTCAGCCCCGCGTCGTGTGACGGGAGGACTAAAACCAGACTGGATGCGTCAGAAAGAAAATTTATCGCGCTCGCGTTTCTGTATCGACGATAATACCAGCGTGGACACGAGCCTCTACCGGGACAACCGAACGCGTCCTATCACGAATGTGCCAGTGATATTATCATCTCAAGCGCATTCAGCACCTGATAAAAACGCTGAGCAGCCTGAAGACGCGGGCGGTCCCGACGGGGTGTATGGGCGAACGCAGAGGCTCCGTTTTGGCAAACGCTGGAGTCAGCAAGAGTTTATGATTAATGACCCCCAGGGTTGCTGACACAGGGTCTGGCCCCTTCATACTCGATGCCCGCTTACGCACGGTCGCAATACCCTACGCACTATCAACAATATGTGTCTCCAGTGAGAACATCTCGTCGCACACCGGCGCGGTCGATCCTTCGGCGGGTTAGCAGGTATAATGATGAGCCTGCTATCGAGGGGCGGGAAGGTGACTTACTTAATCATAGCGCTAGGAAGAAGACTACATAAATCGCTTGCTGTTAAAAGATTAGATTTGGTGCCATCATTTTTGGAAAGTCTTGGACGCGAATGATTCCTGGCGGTGAATGCCTTGCAGATAATAGTTTGGCGTCAAGATGGGAATCGCACGAACACGAAGCATTTTCACGTATTTCACGTTGGGAACGCCTTGCGCATTGCACAAATAAATCATTGGAATTACCTCTACGCCACTACAGTAGTGTTGACCAGTGTGTGCCAGGGCACGAATTTAATTTCGCTGGTCATCAACTCTCCACGACACTCGCAAGTATCCAATGAGGTCCTATGCATACACGCATAAGTAGACAGTAAGCTTCCACAACGATGCACATCATAAAACGGTGAGTGCGTACCTTAACGAAGTCGTGCCGGAGAGTAACAGGCAAGTTTAAGAATTGAACATATTCAGTCAGTGAGCCTTCGATCTTCTCCAGCTTATTTATCCGCGATTTCCAAATTTCGCTTAAATCCGTACGTCGCTCGAAGCTGCGATAGTAGTCCACCAACGTGATTACTTGTTCTGTACACCCACTCACGCCTGGGCCGTACTTAGTTCGTAATGCTGCAAGATACGCTTGTTCGTCCCCTCGGGTCCTGTTTAAGCCATCCTGTCCGAGCGCGGGCTCTTTTTGCGACGTAGGAGTGGTCGCTTCAACACCTGGCCCAGAAGCTGCAACATGGGGCTTGACGTTAACAGCGCGAGCTACCTTGAGCTTGGCTAAATAATAGCGCATTTTCTCCAGTGATGTCTGGATATCTTCGCACTCACAGTTACTCCCAAAAAGTCCAGGAACACCACTGCGGTCAGCGATAAAATTGTCTGTAGTTGTGAAGGGCTTCGGCTTGTTCTCTGTAAACTCATTCTTAGCCGCACCAGCTTCTTGTACAGATATCAACCTAAAGTCGTTTAACTCTGTCTGGATCTTCACTGCCCCTTTCACCGGAGCATTAATCGCTGATCCATTGGGTAACCGAGGCGCTATATCAAACGACAGAGTAGAGAGAGGCGGAACCTGTGAAAGACGCGCAACCATTGTGACGTCTTGTAGACTCCCATCAACAATCATCGAGCCGTCGCTTGCACTTATTAAACCATCCTGGTGCTTCTGCGAGAGCTTGCTTTTCCTTTTATCAGCAGGGGTTGCCATAGCTAGCACTCTTTCACCAACACCGTTTACGTCAGCTCCATGTTGAATCAGGTTGCTGGTTGACGCTTTTGTGACACATTCCGCTATCACCCTCTCTACCAAGCAGGTCACAATACTTCGCACTTCCTCGTCAACAAAAGGATTAGTACTTTGAAGCTGTTCTTCATCTGTTGCACTTCTTGAATTCAGATTTGTATCTGTGACAGGTTCTTTCTTCACTTTCTTGTCTTGATGTGGATGGGTATATGTTGTCTCGCCGGTAGGATCATGTTTATAATTCTGTGAACTGTTCGCCAGAAGCTCACGTTTCACCACAACTTGAATATCTGCTTTCGCATTTTGTATCTCCTTGTCAAAAGTAGTTTTACTCGAAAAGTTACCGTTGTTCTGATTGCACACTGCAATCTCAACGTCTTTCTCTTCCACAACGATGTATTTCATGTCCTCGACCAATAAAGCTTCCTGCTTCGGACCTTCAACACGGCTGGATTGTTGAAAAAATCATCATGGGGATCGCAAGGAATCCGAGGCCCTGATGCTTGAAATGCATCATAGAATCCATTAGACGCATTTGGGGATCTCCGAGGTGATGGCCCGTCACGATTCGGAGAAGCTGATCGGTTACTGTTCTTCATAGGTTTCCTGGGTTTGCGATTCCGTTTACGACCAGAAGAGCCCGAGCTAGATACCGATGTAGCAGGTGAAACACCTCGTTTCACATAAGACGACAACAAAGATGACTGCACACTGTCACCACTGGTTGCACCGTTTGCTTTCACTTCGACGAGGTCACCGTTCATCACTTTTGCTGCACTATTGGTGTTGTTCCTCAACGCCTGAATTTCCCCTTCATATCCACTGCACCCGTTATATATTTTCTTTCACGACACGTTTCGGCTCGATGCGAGTGATCTTTTTTGTCGAGATATTGTGTTTGCTATCACTGCTGGTCACGGATGCAGCGGCGTCAGCAACAACTTCAACGAGGTCTGGTTCGATGACGTGCTCCGATTGTGGTCTGTTTGCAACCTCATGTTCACCTTGGTCGCAATTTTCGGTATATGGTGGGGTCGATTTGCACTCATTACTTGATTTCCTCAACATATTACACTGCATGTCAGCCTTTTCAAGTTTTGTTGCAGCCGATGTGCCGTTAACACATGTGGTTCTGTCTTCAAACACCATAGAGCCAACGCCTTTGTTATCGCTGGTATCAAAACCAGTATCCGTCCTTTGCACAACGTCAGTAGCGCTAGCACTCTTTTCAGCCGCTGCACCTTCGTAGAGGGAGCTCATCTCCGCGTCTTTCGTCACATTTGCGGGACTAAATTCACCCTCCAGCGTACTATTCACGTCTCGTGTTACATCTATCGATGGATTGATCTGCCCTGCTTTCGTTGGATCCGTTTGAGGAAATTGCAGAACCTGCGATTGCTTCACATCGCTAACGCCAGTCAAGTCGACATGATTTGGTGCTGCGGAGGAAGAGCGTGAGGTACGTCTGCTTTTTGCCTTTGCCTTCTTCACTGGATTATTCCCTGCTTCAGTACTCTGTTTCCGTTTCCTAACGAGGTCTTGTGCCTTTACCCTTGTAGGTGACGATCTCCGCGTTAGGGTGGCCTTGGCCACCGCCACCGACTGAGGTTGTTCCGGTTTGATAAATAATGATCTCAGTGCAAAGTGCTGTAAAACTGACGGATATACTGGAAGGGACTGTATCCTCTGGCGCTCCTCATCTTTTAAGACACTCCGGAAGTGTCGTCGTTCGGGTATAAACTCGTAAGGCATATGAATCTCGCGGCACGCACCGCCGCTCACCTTCTCTCCCCGCACATGAAAATAGCGGAAGAGACTGACTGGCGTGCTCCGCCGCGTATCATAAGTACCCACAATTAAGCCGACAAACGGTTCAGACGGCATCTTTCCTTTGTCGTCACTTTTGCTCAGACTGGGGCGCTGGAAGAGCTGCTGATAGCTTGTTTGGTTTTCAATGTCTCGAACGGATGGGTCGGGGGCAAATGCTGGGTGCGAGTGGTACCATCCCACAACCTCCAAGTGTGCATTTTCAATGATGCCTCGCAGTTCGATCTCACTGCCCGGATCCATTTCCACATCTGTGGAACCATCATCGCCATCAATCTCAAGCGAGCGACACGGAAAGGCTGCCTGGATGTATAAAGTCTTAGTCGATTCATCCCATTTGCCACCGAGGAAGCCAATGATTTCGCATGTGGCAAGGTGTGCATGCAGATCTGCAACAAAAACTGCGTCTGGATGCATCAGAACTCGGAACGGTGAATCCAGATTAGGACCACCTCGGCTTCGACTGTTCGGGTCCTCCACAAAGTCTTTGGGACGATAAGAAGCACACTGTACCATCGTGTGAGGGTCTAAATTTCCTGTCATGAGATTCTGACGAATCTGCGACTGTTGCACGGACCGAGGTTGTCGTTTGCTAAGCGCGCGTTCGCGGCCAGGTGCAGACTTTGTTACTGCAAGTTCCGCTTGTTCTCGCTCTAACGTAGCCTTTTCCTTTTCCGCGATGCTGATGTCGTCGGTAAACACAGCGTCATCCCACAAAAATCTTGTTTGTGCGCCAGCTGTGTGTGTGCTTCGCCTCGCTGGTGACCAGAAACTGCTGTTGTCCATATAGATGATAGCGGCGTCAGAACTCGAGTATCCTGCTCTGCGGTCTTGCTAACGTCCGCATCTAAATTGGCATTGTGGTCGCAATCACCATCGACTTCCGAAACCAACGCTTTCACGGACTCGTTTCGTTTTTCTTTGACTCTGTGGCAGTAATCTTGCCATTCATCTTTTCTTCCTGGTCTTCGATGGCTTTGTAGATCCTATTTCAGAGAAGTCATCCTTGGAAACCGCACGATACTTTTTCTGCTCGCTATCCGGAGTATTTGTCAGGTCAATCGGCGACGGCGACGGCGAAACAACAGCAATATGATCAACACTATGTCCATCCTTTCGCGAGGATTTACGTGCTCTTGTCTTGGATTCCTTCGCCGGTGCTTTCTGCTGACTTTTCACTGGGGTTACTAGCTCCACGCCTGCGGTGATTTCAGCCACAGCGTAAGGCCTCTCTACATGTGATTGCTTGGCACTCTGTCGCTTTGTAGAGGCAATGGATTTCTTGATGACAGTCGCTGTTCGGAGCTTCTTGCTATCAGCGGCTGTGTTCGTCTTTGCCTTTTGCGATCGACGACGAGAGGCAACCTGTGCCTTCCGCCTGTTATTAGGAAATACTACCGTCGCATTCTCACTCGCTTTGTCATCATGCGCGCCAACAGGTAGAAACTCTGCATCTTTATCTGCTTCCTGGTCATCCCACGCATCTTCTAAAGACGCCACGTCATCCTGTTCCACTTCCTCCGTTTCCTCCTCCTCCACCGACATTTCCAAGCGACGTTTCTTCTCCGCAGGCGTCGGCTCCTCCAGCATCACCAAGTCTTCCACAGCATATTCTTCACCCTGCATCAAAAGACACATCAAATTACAGTATCAGCAACCTTCTTCCCACTTGCACTTCGCTCTTTTCTTCTCACCAGATGCAACAGCGAAGTCGCTTTCATCACTGCCCGTCGAAAGTCCGTCTTGGGCCCTTTTTCCTGCCCATCACAGCGTGTTGGTACAGCTGGTAGTGCGCTGTGAAGGACGCGACATTGCGAGGGTCGATCTCCACCACCGAAAAGTTGAATTTGTCCAGGAACATGACGAGGCAGTGGCGGCGGATGCGGTAGGCGCTCGTCTCTTCGCCCGTCGCGGCGTCCAGCACCAGAATCTTCTCCGGAGGAGGCACCACCAGCGACGCCACGAGCTTCGGGTCAGTCCTGATGCCGGCGCGACGCACGACGTCCCAACTGTGGAAGAGCACGCCAGGCCACCACGGGAAGCCGTGCACCTTGGCCCAGACCACATCGAAGTCCCGGAAACGCTCCTCCACCAGCGCCAGAGCCTCGTGACGCGCCTGCAGAGCCGTCTGCGCTGCGGCGTCCAGCTTGCCCTTGGGCTTCCTCGCGCCCGGAGCCACCATCGTCCGCTCCAGCTCCAACCTTCTTTCTGTTAAGTACGCTTCTGAAGTCCAGTCGCTAAGTACGTGAAGCGCACTTATCTTGTTTTGTAGGCGGGAAGAAGCACTTTTGCCCCTGACCGAGTCTTTGAGCGAGATGGAGGCCGCTGCCAAGGCGTTCGAGCAGCACGTGGAGATGGACGAGGGCGTGCTGGCCACGTCGGCGCCTCTGGAGACTGGCCAACTGGACCGCGTCATCCTGCAGGTGCGTCTCTCAATGATAGTAATAAAAAACGGTTAACTTTGGCGAGTGATGCTTGACATCGTCACTTGGACAGGTGAGCGAGGGCCTCGCAGGCTTCCCAGAGCTGAGCAAGAAGAGCTACGAACTGCGCACGCAACTGGTGGAGCAAAAGTGCGTCTCTCGAGAGACTGGGGCCCTTTGGAACCTGCTACAGCTGATGTTTCTGCTTTGTGATAGGACAATTGGTGCAGCGACGACGATCCAGAGCATGCTGGACCTGCTGAAGGCCAATGAGAAAGCATTGGCGTACTTTAAAGGCAGCATCGTGGGAGGTTGGTTGGTGCAAGTGTTTGTGCTGCAGTCATGTTGGAGAGACTAATCGTATGCTGCCTTAGTGCTCACTGGTCAACCTCTGCCTTTACGACCACCGTTCTTCGGTGGAGTGATCCCAGAACCTGCTGCTGAAGCTGTAGTGGCCGAGGTGGAAGCGATGGTGGCGGAGGCTGCTCCAGCTGAAGGACTTTCGACGGACGCTTCGAGTAAAAAAGTGGCAAACCAAAAGGGTGCGGCCCGGAAGCGCTCGCTGGAGAAGACTTCGATGACGGCGGAGTCAGGGGCTATAGGCAAGCGTCCCAAGGCCGGTAACGGTTTCAAGGCTCAGGAAAGCTCTTGGTGTCCACCGTTGCGAACACCGTTAGCGGAGGAGACAACGTTTGCCTCAGAAGAGGAAAAAGTGCAAGCTATTAACCCAACGTACACTATACCAACGCAGTGGGAAGAATTGTATTACCAGAAAGTGGAGGTGATCAACATCAACAACAGCCACGCGAAGGAGCAGGTCAAGGCCAAGCGTTTTGCTGGCGAGCCATTTCTGTTGGAAGGCCACGCTGAGTGGATTAAATTTGCGGATGGTTGGGTTAAACCGGACGGTACGCTGGACGCAGCGGCCTTCCTGGCTGGCATCCATGACGTGAAAGTCCCTGTGCTTGAACGCAACTACGAGGAGCGGAATCCAATTAAAACGCATCTACCGCTGAGCTACTACGTCAAAAACTACTGGGAACACGGCAAGTCCGACTACTACATGCATCAGTGGCAATTCCCGTTGGACCCGAAAGCTGGCCAACTGCTGTGTTACAAGTGCAAAGAACTGCCTGTGCTTGGGGACAACTTACTGCAGTACTGGTTGGATGCTGTGCGTGGAGACAATCCGCTGCAGTATTTCTTCATGGGACAGAAGAGCACGCGGAGTCGCATGCATCAGGATCCAGGTGGCCTCGGAATCACGATTGCTCCTATTGTCGGTATGAAGCGTGTGACTATGTTGCACCGCCAAGCGGCCAAGCTGGACTCTGTTCACGAAACGGTGAATTTCCATGACGTGGATCTTGATAAGATACCTCAGCTGGCTTTCCTACCAGCATGGCGAGTAGACGTGAATCCTGGCCAAATTCTGTACATGCCTGAAGGCACGTTGCACGCCTGCGAGAACGTCACGCCATGCCTCTCATATCACCGTTTCCACGTGGATACCGTTAACATGACGGGCTTTTTGCAGTCTTTCCTAGCCCAGGATTCTCCGACAATTAACCACGCTGAAATTCTCTGGAATGCAGCGCACGATGTCATGTCGGCGCTTGAAGAAATATATCACGCCAACGGCCAGAGCCTCGGCCAGAAAATTTCCACGTTGCGTAAGCTGGATACCCTGCGTGGACTGCGCCATGCGTGTCGAATGCTGTCACTGGAACAAGTATTGCCCACAGAGGACTCATGGGACTGGAAGAAGCTGTTGGATGACATCGACCATTTGCTCGTACGTATTGATACCAGCGCAAAGCAAAATCAAAAGAAAAATTCAAGTCATGGGTCCACGTTTAAGAAAGCTATGGCAGTGCTAAATGGAGAAGACTCGACGCTGAGTGGGGAAGAGGCTGCAGAGGCACAACAAATCATTGAAGCGGCTGCAAACAAGAAGTCACTGGCGAAGCACAAGGTGGAGGCAACTGCTGCACGATCTCACTGGGAGTCGCTAAATCTTAAGGTTGGTGATATTATCGGTGTGCAAGTGTTTGAGAAGCGCAACCGAGCTGAGGTTATGAAGGTCGTGCACGACAAGGTCCTGGTGCAGATTCACTACGCGGATTGGGGTTCCATTTACGACGAGTTCTTGCCAGTGTCTTCGCTGTACCAGCGCAAGCGCGGAAAGAAAGTAGCCCTCAAGAAGACGCCTGAGGTCCAGGACCAAGTGATGGCACGCTGGGGCAGCAGAGGCGAGCTGTACAATGCGATTGTGCTCAAGGTCATTAAGACCAACGCGTGCTACGTGCATTATCTCAAGTACGAGAAGGACTGGGATCAGTGGATTCTACCTGGCCATATCTTCCGCAAGTACAACAACGCCTAGAGGCAGATACTGCACAGGCGAAGCGAATGAAGACGAGGGGTGGTCGTCGTATGGTTGGGTGTCGTTCGTGTACATGAATCGGTAAGATCAGTGGAAACTCTGTCTTTTTCTGTTTCTATATGAATGTAGTTGGAACGACAAACTTTACAGTAGGCGGCACGCATCATGCTACCCGGCGGGCGTGAGCCTGACCCTCTTCGACAGCAGGCATGCGCTGTACGTGGCGTGCGCTATGTACGAGACCGCAGAACACCAAATAGAGACCCACAAAAGAATAAAACCCAAACACCGAGATGATGGCCACAATCAGGAAAATGGCGCTGTAGCCCAAGGTTCGTTGCAGCCATCGTCTCCACGCAGAGGAACCTCCTAGCACCTGCAGGTCGTAGCACGCATAGTGGCTAGCATCCCACGAGCTCTCGCAGACCCAACAGTATTGATATCGACAATGGGTGCACGTCATGTGGTTGCAGCCTTCGTTCTTCCAGATGCGCATCTGGCAATTGGGACACGCCCGCACAGCCTTCTGCTTGCCCACAGAAGCTTCCCACGCCAAATACGATTTGTCCTCCTCGCCACGACAAAACCAAAATCTGTGTGCGTAACCTCGACATCTGAAGCAGCCCACCGCCCCGCACGTTGGACACGTGAAGTTGGCCTCACTCTCACAAATAATTAGCTCGTCGCAATCTGGCCGAGGACACCACCGTGCACTTGGATTCTTTTCGTCCTAAGGTGGACAAGTTGGTCGGACAAAACATCTCATCACCGTTTGCAACACTGCTGACAGAACCAAATTGTTTTACGTACGCGTTTGCGCTTCAGCACTGCTCGATACAACGAGGTCTGCTCGCTACCAACAATGCGTTCAATGTCGCTTTCACTGATGCTCTGCTTACACTCCATCACTGGACACACGAGTTGATCTTCACAGGACACACAACAGGTCAGCCATCACTGGAATTGATCTGATGTAGAAGTGCAATGTTGTGTGGCTGCACCTTCATCCACTTCCCGATTTCGGATCTTCATCTCAATGTATTTCTCGATGCACTCTACCAAACAATACCAGTAAGGACGAGTCGATTACTTCAGTAAGCAATTGGGTCGTACTGAAACAGAAGCGATGGCGGCAATGCAACTTTGAGTGGGCGTCGTCATCACCACTGGGCAAATCTCGGATCTCCAGCACCGGAACGACTTCTAGACAGATAGGACAGACCTCTGGAGATACGAACTGCGCCACAAGACGGCGATACCCGCGCACGAAGCCCCGCAACATTGTCATTCCTCCTGTAATAGGATCAGACCATATTTCGACTTCCCCATTTTCTTTGACTACCACTTTATTGACTACCAGCTCATTTTTCGGCAGTCAAGGATGGTGATGATGGCGGCGTGGGTTCCGTGGACGTTGCTGCTGGCTTTCCTGCCTTCCAGTGCGACGGATCTTCTACAAGACGAAGAGCAGCGTCAGAGACTGTACGAAGAGCTGCAGCGCATGGCCAAAGAGTACTCGAAACTGCTGCTGTTCTGGTCCTTCCGAGCTCTTCAGGTGTGTTGTCTAAGACAGTTGAAAGCTCGTTGGTTTCTGATAATGTAAATTGCAGGTCTTTATCGGCGTAGCCTTTCTGTTCACAACGGCAACAGTACTCTATGCAATGCTGTACTACCTGGTGATCCCGTCGCGGTTCCACGAGCAGGAGATCTTCCTAAACTATGGCCAACGCCATGGACAGATCACAAACCCTCCCAATGCTGACATACCCACAGCGTCACTGAATCTGCTGGATCCAGTGCACCAATGGCAGACAGCAACGCCCAAATTTGATCCTCCCACGCAGCCTGTGCTAGTCCCTGGCGTCAGATACGACGTCATTGTGGAGCTGACTGTGCCCGAGTCTCAAGCCAACGTGGATGTTGGCGTGTTCATGGTAACAACAAAGTTGTACTCAACGGAAAACAACTGGGAAGTGTCCAGTGCGCGCCCGGTTACGCTACACCATGTGCCGACTCCGGTACGTTGGCTGCGTCTTGGTACGTGGTTGGTGCCGTATGCTCTAGGATTCACGGAGCCGGCGCAAACTCTTAGTGTTACGGCGATCAATGGATACCCAGAGAGCAGTGATCGCCCGATCACGCGGGTCGATATTGAGCTGAATACGCCCAAGATGCAAGTATACTCGGCGAAGCTTACGATCATCGCTCAACTGACAGGAGTGCGTTATCTGATGTACCACTGGTCGGTGCCCACTGCTATGCTGTTTATATTGAACATTGCATTCGTGGAGACTCTTGCACTCGTCATTCTGTATGCATTCTATGCACTCCCGCGGCTTGACGAAGAAGCAGCAGGTGACATCGCAGTGCTTGAAGCCGAAGCTGCCCAAGCTCGCGAAAAGGCAAAGGAGTTGCTTGAGCCGGGGTCTTCTCCAAGCGCCACCAACAAGGCGGACGTGAAGAGCGAGGAAGTGATTAATGAGGTGTTCATAACATCGGCGAGTCCGGATGAAGCGAAGGAGGCTTTGGGCACTTCTGTTGGTGCTACAGATGATATGGACGTCAAAAAGGAGCCAGTGGATTCGCTTTGAGCCAAGCAAGTCACCGTATCATCGTGGAGCTGCGCAGAGCATCGATAATGGTTGAAGGGATGTAGTTTCTCGGCATATCATGCGTTTTTGGTTTTGCAATATAAAGCGTGTAAGGCTTACCGCTAATAGCGTCCCGCTGAAGCAGAACGCGGTCTACCATTTTTTTATTTTATGCGGTCAACGCCGGTTGCGCTCGGGGCGAGCTCTGCATCAGCCCCGCTGACCAGGTCTCTAGAGGCCCGGCGGCTACGGCTGTCCATTCACTATCCGCTCTAAACGTCGACTGCTCATGCTACCTATTATATGTATGAGAGCGTGCTCTGGACTATCTGGTTATACAGTGGTTGTCTTGGTCATTTGGCCAGTTGAACTTCCACTGCGTACATCAACAGAAGTCAATTTTTCCTCCGAGTCCCGGATAGTCGGTGCCCGGAGTTTGTCAAAACAGTGTCGTCGTGTCGGGTCTTGTAGTGCCCGTATAATCTCCAAGAAGGAATTCCTTCTACGAGAACGTGTATGCCGATTAAGCTGGCCCTGGGTCGTGGGTCAGCGTTGCCCTACTTAGCAGTGCTTTCCTCTGGTAAGTCCATTACTGGTGGTCATTCATGTGCTATGAAGCACGTCATCATCGATGTTGTATCTTTCACAACCTGGTTTCGATTGCGTGTTGCTGCTTGTGGTATCTGCCGCCCGGATTCTGTAAACCTAGCTGGGGTCCGTCGTGTTCTTGAGCGCACGTTCACCACCTTCGTTTGTATCCAGCAGTTGGTATCATCTTGGCTATGGTAGTCGTAGTCGTCACCTTTTTGACCGGGGCAGCCCACCCCGGTCAGGCATTTCAATAAGGTGGGGCTGTTGAGTCTGTTCTTAGTGCGCGACGGTTGGGTGCTGGCGGGGAAGGGTGGCTCCCTATGCCGTCTTGGTCATATGCTTGGTCGCTTTCGTTTTCCTGGTGCGCGCAGGCCTCCGGAGTCAGTGTCAGGTCGCTCAACGTGTGTTTCCTTGTTTGATGTGTCGCCCGTGTTACCGTTGTACCACTCGCAGCGTGCCGCGAGGCCGAGAGTGCTTGCGCTTGAGTCCCCTCTCGGTCTTCCCATGCCCTCTTAGCCAACCTGCGCTCTTTCCAGCAAATTGGGGACTGAAGAACGCGGTATACCATGTCACACTTTGATTTGACGGCACTTCAATCACTTTACCGACACAGGTATTACCAAAAACCTTACCGCAAACCACCTCATGATCGTACTGCTGGCTACGTCGTCCATGTACACAAGCACGTGGAACTAAGTTGTTAAACTAGCAGACGTGCTTATAATATGGATTTCATTTGTACATGCAATTGACGCTTCTACTACAGATCTTCGCAAACAAGTGCTTGGAGGGCTATGCTGGAGCAACATACGAATGCGGGTGAAACGATAGCGGAACATGGCTCTCGGTCGCGTTTGTATAGGACTTCTTATTTGAAAAATACAAAATACATTCACCTCGGAGAATCCGTGTCCTGGTCGCCATCGCGATCAATCAGCGCGTCGGCCCCAAGCACGAAGAAGGGCGACATCTGCTCAGGGGAGCCAGCGCGAGCGGCGGTTGCCGCCGAGTCTCCCCGACCGCCGCGCCCAGATTTTGGCTCTCCCCGTTTCAAATACTGTTCGTTTGCAGCTCTTCTTTTGCACCACGCAAACAGTTTACCAAGTCCAATGCCGTTGGCCGGCTCATAGGTGCATATGAAAGGCACTGCTCGACCAACAGCCGGACACTTGCCGGGGCCTCCAGGTATTCCCTCCGGTTTTCGTGGGGTACCATCGGGTCTTGCCGACGGACTCGTTTTACGAGCTCCACGTCTGACATCGTGTTACCTTGCTCGTGAACTAGCGTTTGATACGGTGATACCCGCGTGAAAATCTCGCTGACTAGAACGCCAAATGCGTAAATGTTATTTTTCCGCGCATCCATTGGCGATGACCGCGTGATCACCTCGGGTGGAAGCCATGCGACCTCACCCATACCATAGGAGTATGTGGACATATAGCCTGGACCTCCAAGTTTAGTAGAACTGGGAACACACTCGAAAATACTGATCTTGCATGACATGGCTTTGTTGACGAGCACCTTTCGGCTGGAGAGTTGCTTCGCGCTCAAGTTCTGCTCTGTTTCGTGCAAATAAGCGAGCGCTTGGGCCACATCGAGGCACATTTGCAGCTTCGTACTAACATCCAGGTTCACATCCACGTTGGCCAATACGGACTTGAGGTTGCCCTTATCCATGTACTCTGCCACAACTGCGAAGTCTGTGCCAGCCAGCCACGTCACTCCCACTAGACTCGTAATATTTACGTGCGAAATAGTCGCAAACGTGCGAGCCTGAGCCATGAGAGCTTTAGTCACATACGAGTCGCTCACCTCAGACTCCACGCGCTTGACAATGACCTTTTCATCGTTATACTCGCCCATCCATAGACGACCAGTGCCCAATGACTTGACCAGCGCCACGTCGCTCTGAGGGAGACGGAAGTTACGTAGGAACTCATCATTTGAGATGAAAGAGCCCTTGTCGCCCGATGCGTCGCCCTTGCTCATAAGCGTCGCTGAAGCCTCGTTCTGAGGGCCGGCATTAGCAGCCTTGCGCTTAAAGTACACCCGCATAGTGAAAAATGCCAGGGCCAATACCACCACAATAATAACCACGATGATGGCGACGAGAGCTCCAGTCGACAAACCACCACTGGAGCTCGTGCCAGATTCCTCGATTGTCGATCCTGAGCTAGTCTGGCTACTCGTATCTTGGTCGCCAGTTGGGCCGTTTGTCGAGGAATTTGTAGATGAACCGCAACTTAGTCGAACATCTTCAGGGGACGTAGTGTTGCAGACATTATCGGAGTAATACTTGGCCCAAGGCCTGTCGAAGTGGGTTTTGACGTTCTCCTGAAGATTTTCAAGCTCAGTGTCATTTAAGGTGGTTGATTCGGTGACTGATGATAAGTTTGCCCATCTGTATTTCACAAAAACATAGTCAGCCAAACAGTATCTGCGAAGATTTTTATCAGAGACTTACATGATCGTATTGCGCGCATACTTTTTTCATAAAGAAACATCGGTATTTGACGGAAGGCTGTACCATTTAGATCACTGCAACGAATCGTAAAAACAAAGCATTAATGTTGCTCTACCAGCAGGAAAGAATTGAAGGAGCTCACATGATTGTCAATGTGTCAGGTGCGGATGATAAGGATAAGTCCGTCAGCGATGTGTTCTTGATATGTCTGCACAGAAGCCGCAAAAGCAACAACTCGTCAGTTCTCTGCATTTCCTCATTGTTTCGAATCCTTCCAACAACACTCACAAGCTTGTGATTGCCCTCGGCAAGGTGAGATGGACATCCCCGTCTCAAAAGTCACGTTTTCAAGAATCCTTCAGAGTATCACACTTCGTCAACAGGACACCCCCAAATGCAATTCTCACGTAACTCCCTCACTTACAAATTCGTTAGTTTATCCAGGTCCTGAAAGTCCAGTGAGCTATTAAACGTCTGTCCTGTCAGTGTCCTATAGGCAAAAAAAAGTTAACCAAACGATCCTCGTCAAGTCTCTTCCCTCTGATGGTACGTACATCGTTGCGATTGAGCTTTCAGTATAGAAAACCAGCATAACGTTCGCAGCGTCCACGTTGACCTCTTCTGGTAAATTTTCTTGACTGTTTTGGGGAGTGCTGGTCGTGCAGTTGTACCAGAAGCTGTCGCCACTCACTGAAATAGTGGCCATCTCCCCTGTGCAGCTCACGTCCAGCGTCGAGACAGGCCGCGCCGTCATCGCCACCACGCCCAGTACCGCCCCCAGGATCCTCCTGCCCCCGAGCCTCATGCTGAAAACGCTGTGGGCCTCCGGCGTTCGAACTAAAGTGATGTAGCCGAAGGCCTGCACTTTACTGACTCTCGCAGAAAGTGAACCCAACTGGTAGGGGTCGGGAAACCATCTGGCCGAAAATTCACAGGCTGTTTCAGAGGTCTGTATTTAGGTACAAACGCTGTTTGAAGAGTCGATGGATTCAGCCGATCAGGCGAGGGATATGCTGGTGGAGAGGGTTGTATTTGCTACTACTGGTACCCAAAAGTGTACCACACCAAGCAAGCCAATGGTACGGAAGGAAGTCATGCTGGTGTCGTAGGAACCTAATGGTACTATCTGTTGACTGATGCAGAACGGAAGTGAGCAGAGCTCCGAAGAGCAATGGGACGACATGGCCATTGTCAGGGTGCGTATCATGTTGCTCTTCATGTGTCGAGTGACTGTTAATAGTGTTGTGTGCTGACGACTGATGGAGTGCAGGCGTTTGAAGACGCATTGTCGGACCAGCGCACTCGTAGCGCAACCGCCAAGACGGTGAACAAGTAACGGACTGCAACTTTGACTTGACTTCACGCGGTCCACACACCCGACTCACCTAATTTTTGTCATGTCATGGAAACGATTAGGAAGCAGAAGGCAAAGGCTTCTGGAAAAAAGACAGTGAGAAGTATATCTGTTGATGAAGTGGAGGAAGAGCAAGAGGAGTACCATCCTGACAGAACTACTGCCGAGACTGGAGCTCCTTGGAGGCAAAATGCTCACCACCCAAATGCTGGGGCATATCCTGCAGCCGCAAATCCGTTTGCGAACCAACAGCAACCGTCGAACGAGTTGTACCAGGCCGCGTATGCTCAGGCGTATGCTCATCTTCAAGCTCAATTCCAGGCTGCATATCCTGGGCCTCAGTCCTCAGCACAGTACACCGCGGCAGTTCCGCAGCCGTATGGTGGTCAGATACCCATGTACCCCACGCAACCACCGTACCATTCACAACCAGGGCCTGCTGCACCATCTGTCCCGCCGATGCAAATGCCGTTCTCAGCGGTGCCCGGCGCCTCGCCATGTCCAGGATCAGGATCCAATTCGTCAGATGACGGGCTGGCAAACTTGCTATTGTCATGGTACCAGTCTGGTTATTTTACCGGACGTTTCCAAGCGATACAAGAGATGAAAATGCGAGGACACCGATAATCGCTAGGTTGGGGATATTGCAGAAATAAAGGTAATCGCCGTGGACAAAAACTGCTATGGTTGAGCGCTGTTTCAAACATTGCATATCCCGTAGACTGGACTTAGATCAACTATGACGCTATTTTGCTATACCGATGATGAAGAAGGATTGTCATGCCCGCGTACTACAGCGATAACAGCATGAGCTACTTAGCTATCCCGACCATTATTGACTCCGCTCTCAGACGTAAATTGTCGCAGTGCCATGCCAATTGGATTTCGTACGCCCAAATTCGCCTTCGTTGCGTAGTTCAGCCAACCGATGCGACTACTCGATGGCAATATTAAGTCCATGATTCTGGTGCATGAGTCTGAGAGTACTGGGTGTAAGCGGGCATACAATTGAAAATTGATATTTCAGCAGTCATACCCCCACAGCAGATGAGCCTGCTCATCCGTAATGGCGTTCCGAACGAGAGGCTTCAATTCGTCAATACTACACATGCAAACAAGTTAGTGCTGAGCGTTCATCACGAAACACAGGCTCAGACTAGCACTTACCTTTTAGTGAATAGGTCCTTCATTGAGATTCTGTGTAACAATGATTGTGCGGAGTAGCTGCTGATGGTTTTTGTCGATACGAGAAACCGTTCGAATTGTGATTCCTCCTCTAGCAAGAATGGGCGTTCAAACCACATCCGCGGTAGTATGCGCTGACAGCTCAGAGCGACATCCGCGCATTCGTCGACAATAGCACGCACATAATGGCTTGTTTCTTCGCGTGAAAAACTGCAACAACAAACAGCCATAAGTACCATTGCAGGTGACACACGATTCGACAAGACGCTGGAAATGTTGCTACTGTGGGCTGCATACCTCGTAAGAACTTGTATCTCGACTCGGAATTGAACTAGGGCAGCAAAAACAAGTCCATGGTATCCTCGACCACCGACCCAGCGTCCAGAACTGAATCCAAATGACAGTCAAGATACCAAAGCTTATTTCAAGTAGCATAGATTCTGACGCCTTTTTACCGATGACAATCCAGCATTTCTGAAACTGAACTTGCAAGCGAGCTAAGCTGAAGATGAAGTTCCGCATGTTCGGCTCCACTGCGCACAAATGACCATGAGCGCAAAGAATAGCATGTTCTCTTCTGCTCACTCACCTTGAAAAATACCTCCATCAACCACGCAAATGCAACTTCGCTCGTCAACCAGTATATCTACAGGTGGTGGAAGATCCCGCTCAATAAAGAAGACTCGTTGTTCTGTGCACAAGTCATCGAGTAGTTCATCCTGAAAGTATCCAACGCAGCAGATACACGTAAGAAGCTCAACATGCTAACAATCAAAACGAGGCTGCACGGACACACTCACATTCTTCAGAAACTGAACAGAGCACATGACTCGGACAGGTGTGGGATCCTTTTCAGATTGAAGAACTCTTTGCTTTTTTAGAGGAGGTGAAGTTGCAAGATTACCATTAGCATCGCTTTCTTCTTCGGAGACGTCAACTGTGCGACGTGATGGTTGGACACATGTTCTTGTAATTTTGAGAAGTCTGTGAAGGTCTTTCCAGTTGGAAGCACCCAATAGGAGTTTGTACTTGATGCTGGAGAGTATTTTCGCGACTATTGCCGACGCCACATTCGTCTCACTAGCTGTAACATCCTCGCTTACCGTCACCAGGCTGCCCAAACAAAGTAAGATACGTTTCAGCTTTGAAAGTTTACACTAGCAGAATTTGCGTACCGCAGGGTGTGCAACCACGCCGCTTGACGAAGGCTGAAACAAGCCTCTATTATTTCGCTAGCTCGCGCTGTGGAGGGGTTCAGGCTCATCATTTTCACAATCTGGAACTGTTGAAAAACGATGGCTTCTAGCGTCTCCAAATTGACGCGACCGAGTGCATTACGAAAACCAGCTCCGTCCAATAGAAGCAGCTTCTTACGAACTAAATCCCACAACGCCGGTCTCGCGATCTGGTGAAGTATATCGTCGTACATGAATAGATCCTCTGAAGAGATCAATTCTGCTTTATCACTCGTACGGACAATTTCGCGCATCAAAGCTCTTGTGGGCTCACTCCAGTTACACCTCAGAAAATTATTACTCAAAAAGTAGTCGGTATTCAGAGGACGGTCTTCCTTGGTGGCTGCTGAATCGAGTTTCACACCAGTAGAAGTGCTCACTTGTTCTTCAACTTTTGTGGTACTCGGCAAGTACTCCAGTGTGTTTGCCGAGCGATTTTCGCCATTCTGTAAGTCGGACTGGTGTCTCACGCCTTCACCTGCTCGAACCTTCGCTCGTTTTCGGGAAAGCTGTAGTGAGCTTGTAAGTTTAAGTGAATTCAGCAGTTTCTCCTCCATCACAAGTTTTTCTGTAGTCATGCGCGCCAAGCAATCGACAGCTACATGAGAGTTCCATATACACGGAACGTTCATGAATGCGCTCGTCAGCGAGATCCTTGGGCGCTGAAGAGCACGCAAGTACCTTCTCGCTAAACACACGATTTTGCCAGGCAAGCGTGTCATTTTGGCATCATCATCGCGTACCACATCAAAGGGCAACAATAATAGTCGCAGTCCTTCTTTGCCACTAGGAAGGCGCTCGTCAAGATATGGCCTCCCCCAATCCCCGCGAACGCGTCTTCAACATCAATGTACTTCGCAAGAAATGCCACTTGGACATTTGCTGTCACCATCTTCCTCAGCATTCTTTTCGAGTCTCCAAGAAGAAATCCCTCCGTTGGCTTGTTCGTCTCGCACCAATCAACCTGCAGGCGCTCAATTCTGTTCGGAGACCTCTGCACTTTGACTTCCTTGTTCGAGACATCGGAATTTTTCCTCTCAAGTAGACCGTCGCGATTGCCCCAAACCTCACACAGCTCTAGTTCAGTGTTCTGCCAACAGAGTGCTTGTTCTTCCTTGGACTGGCACTCCGGATGCGCTGTGACGACTCGCTGGAGCCATGCAGAAGCGACTTGTTTGAGTGGAGCCCAGCCTTCATTGGAAGGTGGAAGGGGCATAGAAGGCAAATCTAACGTCTTGTAGCAGCAAATTTTCATGGTAACAGCGCTGGTGTCCCCTGCATTAGGCTTGGAGACGCAGTGTTGGCATCCACAGACGCGACCTTCTTCGTACAAGCTGAGAATGATCCATTTTACGTCAGTACTACTGAGTCTCCACTGGTTAGTACACGCCTACAAAGAAACCCACCTATAGTTCGCGAGGTCCTCGACATCAGACGTGTCGGTGTGCGCCAGGACAGCGCTGCCTGGCGCTGCAACGCTGCTCCTTGTCGTCGGCATTTGAAGAATGAAGGTCAGTCAGTTGAAGTGATTTTTTCTGCCAATCATCATCGTCGCGTCCTTGTTTCGACGAATCACAACCCAGTTGTGGATTTCGCATCGAGTCGACATGGCGGACCTCCAGGATGGCTACCTTCTGCTGGGCTCGGACCTGGGCTTCGGCCTCAACGCGTTCGTCGGTGGCCTCGTGGGGCTGCACATGCTAGCTCTCGTATGTTTTGCCCACTCTGCGTTTTGTCATCAAAATGTTTGTCTAATGACGAGCTTTGTGCTCTCCAGGGCTATTGGCTCTTAAAGTTTCTGCAAGAATCCTCCAAGACCGCGAAACGTGCTGCGATCAAAAAGCTCCAGTGAGAAGAAACGACTGGGGTCGCTATTAGGAGTCTGTGATAATAAAGGCAGGGGTTCCTTCAAGGGCATTCGAGTCTCATGCACAGAACGGTATTCATTGCACAAGAGGGGCATTCTCCTACAATAGGATAACTCTTTCAGTGAGCTTCACGGCTCGAGAAAAGGCGATGAGCGCAATGCTGGACACTTCTGTACGGCTCCATTTTAGATGCAGTATGATGATGAACAAAGCAGCTTCCCAGAGCATGCTGAAAATGCTCAAAAGCAAAAATTCACCTCAGTTCTTTCCACAGCTGATTGAGCCTGGAAATTGCTTCAGTGCCGGTATGGCAAGACGGATAAAAGTCTTCTGCCGCTTGCAGGATGAATCTCTGACCAAGTGACACCTTAAAATATTTCAACCATCGACCCGTACACAATTTTACGATTGGCCGTGACAATTATCCCGCCGGTCAACTCGTCCAGTGTCGTAGCCAGTGTTAAGTATATTGCACGTTCGGGGAAGCTGTGCATCAAAGTTGTGTTTGGTTGCCTAGGCATCTCGTTGTGACAACCAGCGGGCTGTCTTCTATCGACACTACAACTATTCTACTTCTCGCACACCGGCACGCATCACTCAATCAACGACGCTTACTAGTCCTTGAAGAAAATTCGTGCTCCGTTGAGAGACCAGTCGAGCAAATCAAACTCGCGACGGTTCAGTTCAATGCGCTTGGCCGTTAGCTGCAGGGTATGGACCTCTTCCTCGTCATCGATGAGCTCCGCAGTAGTCTCCTTCTGCTTTTTTGCTGCCTGTTCGCGCTTGCGCGCATCGCGCTCCGCTTGCTTTTGGTTGTACGCTTCCTCTTCAGTCTTGTACTTCCGCGCTACCTCTTCGAACCAGTGTAAGGCATCAAATTGCTACGGAAACAAAAACGCAGTACAGGTCAAAAAGTCGAGTCTAGAGGATTGTTTCAAATAAATGACTCACCTCGCCTTGGTCGAGAATGGCAAGGATATAAGCAATACCAATGGCAAAACCGTCGTCTGAGAAATACGACTCCCGGCGACGTGTGTTCTTGTACATAAGATCCTTGGCCTGCACAGTAGTCTCAACGTAGTTGATTGTCAGCGCCGGGATGATAGTGTAAAAATTGACCAAATGTTTTTGCTCGTCGCTTGCGGTGACGTCCTGGAAAACCTTCACTAGTACTTTGAAGTAGTCGTTGTTCTCCGAGAAGTTTTTTGCCAGTGTGGAAATGACCGAGTCCAGGTTGCGTGCGGCCACAACCGTCTCGCGCGACAGTTTGGCACCTACAATCTCGTCTTCGACGAGATCACCTGTCTCTTCATTTTTTCCCCGGGCACACCTTCTCCAGCGTACGCCTCGAACTTGAAATGCGTGTGATTCAGATCGGGAACAAATTTGATTGCATTGCTGCAATAGTTCATACCGGCAGAACGCACCATGCGCACGTAGCCCAATGCATTGCCGATTTCAGTGATCAACATCCGAAACTGATCCAAGAAGGTTTTGCCAGAGTCCGATACACCCAATTTGCGAATGTCCTTGTTAAACTGAAACGCTCGGTCGAACGGGTATTTGTTATCCACATCCTTGTCGTCGCGATGCTTTTGTACCAACGCTTTTCTCGCTGCAGGTAACTCTTGATGTACTCATCAAAGAGAAACTGCGAAAAGATGTCAAACTTTTTGTCAGAAACTGGTACGTGAAGTTGACAGTGGTGTTCATAATACCCATGCCATGTGTGCGAATCGAGCTCGCAATAGAATGGATATTGATCGAATTCAAGTGCCGCGAACCCTTGTCGCTACGCCGTTCAAGGAAAAACTGCTGATTCAGGTTGTAGTTGTATCGTGCCACGAAAATCTGGATGTTGCGCATGATTTGCAAGATATCTAACCCCTGGTCTAGCGAGCCCATGGGAAGATGATTATCTGCCAAACTCAAACCATATTTATCGTTGGCCAGATTGCGCATTTCGCCATACGTTTTCCAATCGTGCAATGCCACCGTAGTCAAGTTGTAGAACGTGCTCTCGAGGTAATGTGTAACTTGCTGCCGCAGATCCAATGTCTTGCCGTGCAGTCGAATGGGACGAAGGTCCAAATAATAGTGCAGCACCTTAAAGTCGGCGCTCTTCGGGTTGGGTGCGTCCAAATGGTCCAAATGCACGGAGTGTACATGAAGACGGAGGTCGTTTTCTACGTCCTTGCACAAGTTTTCCACGATCTCTTCCTCCATGACTGACTCAACGAACGTTGCATAGGCTTTTACATACAGCTCATTGTCTGTCTCGTGCTGCGCCCCACGTAGGAGCTTGATCGCATCGAGAAAGCCGCCAACGATGTACTGGATGCGGTTTGCTTGCTCAGGCTGGCTGTAGAGATCCGCCAGGAATGGGTGCAGTAACTCACGACTCCAGTAAAAGAAGGAGCAATCACACGCGCCGCGAATCTTTCGCTGGAAATCGCTTAGAAGCCGCAGCTTCCAAATGAGCTTTACAGGCTCACCGGCATCTTTAAGGCCCACGGGTACGGTCGCGTCCATATCGCCGGTGTCTTTTCCACTGGAGCTAGAGGTGTTGTCTGAAGATATAAGCGCAATTTGCGCTGCAAGGTCAAGTACCGTGATCCGAGTGTAAGAAAATGACTCGCCAGAATTAAGGATATCCTCTAGCACTGTAACAGCAGCCAAGACATCGAGTTTCGTATCATCGAACTTCTTGCTGGCTTCAAGATGCGCCTTAAGCGGTCGGAAAAATGAAAAGAGCGAGTGGGCCACTTGGCGTAGTAAATGCGACGAGGATTCTGCCAGTATGGGGTTCTTCCGCGCGAACATGAACTCAACTGCCTTCAGGATTTCAATGCAGGTATACAGCGGTCTGACTACTCGCTTTGGCATCGGAACAGCCAGTGACAGGTGCATGTTCACCAACGTGTGCATCATGGTTTGAACCCGCTTCACCAATATCAGTCCTTTAAGAATAAGATTGCCCCGGATGCTTAGTGTACGTGATGCGTCACCCATGCCACGCGTTGTAGGCTGAAAAACGACTCCATACGAACTAACCACGCACTCAACTCCAATTTCGCCGTCGTGACATCCGCTGGGAATGCTTCATCCAGTGAGTGGAGGTAATCGCGACGGAACTGTACAATGTCTGGTGGATGAAGTTTCTTCGATGTCATCGGCGAATACTTAAGCAAAAATCGGGCATATACCACATGATCTTACCACAAATGGTCACACAAGGGGCTTTAAGCTGTGTTTCCCACAAGCGCTTGTATAGCACAGGGTCCGCGGGAACATTAGATGGCTGCAATCGACGAAGCAGCACGTAAAGCCCGGCTGTGCCTACAAGCTCATTTCGCTCGAACGTCTCATTGGCGGACGTAATGGCGCTCTCGGCAATACTCAAGCGAGCACTAATGCAGTGCAAGAACTCTTCCAGAAACACGCGGTTCGTGCGGATATCTATCCTGGACTCTCCCCGCTACTGCTGGCGCGCCTACCACCATGCTCACTGTCGCTGCCATCGGGATTTTCGTCGTCATCAGCGACATCACCACCAGAAAACACTTCAAAATCCTGTTCGATACAGCTCTGGAAAACCTGCGCGCTCATAATGGTTTGGTCTAGGCTGACCAACAGTCGTTCAAACTGCTTTACCTTGTCCACTGTTACATTATAGCGAGGTGGATCCGACCGCACGTATTGCATCATGCGTTTATACTTGTCCCACGACGTAATGATGTTCGGGTTATCAATGACAATAGCGTCAATGGTGATCATGACCTCCAGCAAACTAGCTAGAGCATCAAACACGGGGTGAAGGTGCACTAATTTAAATGTGGACTTCCACAACTTTTGGAAACTCTGGTATAGGCTTGCCAACTGGTGAACCATATTGATAGTGATAGCATTGCATCGATCCACAAAGTTGGATATGTCTTGGAAAAAGGCAAGCATGCGACCAATGTGAACTTCATCTTCACCGCCTTTCACTTCATCTTCCTCCCCATGGCGCGCTTGCCCAAACATAATCAGCGCTGGGTAGAAATTATCCTCCACTGTTACCTTAAGCTCCGAAATTTCATCACACAGCACGGAAAATACCGTGAGCACCTTGTTAAACAGTTCATTGTCGGTCTTGATCAGATCCTGCACATCCACTCGCTCCGCTGGATGAAGGTACAATTGAATAGGGTCCGCCCAATATCCCCACACTTCCGACATGGCGGCCGTAATTGCGTCCTCAATCTCCTTGAGTTTCGTCGTGTGGTCGTTGATAATCGTCAGTCCTCGCTGCAATTCCTCTCGAATCGGCTGCTCCTGTGCATCAAATTCAGCAAAGGGCTGCCGAACTGGTCATCGGCAATGTTCCAGTTTTCCGTAATGGTAGACAGCGCATTGCTGTCTCTGTGTTTCTTTCCTTTGGTCACTCCAAAGTTCGAGACGAACGACGACTGGCGTCCTCGCACTCCGCTGGCACTGGAGCGACTGCTGACTCGCGACATGCGCGACGCTCGCGAGTCCGAGCGTGGTCGACTGTGAGACATTCTTCCTCCCAACCCTGTGAGTCTCAAATCACGTGCAGAGACGTCGGAGGCTCGGGAATCAGCTCTCCCCATGTCAAAGCGCGTCGAGTCTGCCCACGACGCCTTCGAGTCGAATCTTGGCCGCTGGTGGGCGCGACGAGACGGCGACGACAACACACTGGACTCGTCCGAGATGTCGCTGCTGATGCTGCTGCGGACACCGTCGCTGTCTGCTCTGCGGCTGCGGGAGAGCCGCGACTTGGCGTCTTCTTCTTGCGCTGCGACTTTGGCTCGCGTTTTCTTGTTGGACTGAGGCGTAGACTCACTCATTCTGAACGGAAATCACACACAGAGATGGAGAAGAGAATGGGCAAGTTGGTGGGGGCCTTTGCACGGAGTGAAGGCCGCTAGAAGCCACGCAGCGAGGTGGTGCACGCGCCCAAGAGCTCGCACTTCGCTGCCGTTTTTGACTTGCGATTGTCGTCGCTTTGCTTCTCTGATCCTCCCCTGTGATAGACTGAATGTATGCCATAGATTTCGACCAATAGGAGACGCGTGAGACACTTCAAGGTGCTTCAGATTGGCTGAAAAACGGATTGATAGTTGTTTATGCCAGGAAGTGTGCTCTCGGTACTAAGTATTGTTTTGCGAGCTTCACCACGGCCACTGTACAGTACCGACTATGAATTATAGTTGTAATGATGGCATTGGCAAGCAATAACCAGGATGAAAGCAGTCAACAGCAACTCCAGTCGCTCTTTTCATCCCGCGTCTTAAAACCCTAAAGGGAAACCGTGTTTGGTTTAGACTAAAGGCACGTTCTTGAGGATACAAAGTGTCTACGTTTGCTCCGTATTATTCCTTTTCACATGCGAATAGACGTCGGGGCGATTTGTCGATCAGGCTTTCGCACACCACGCCCACGAAGCATTTTGATCAGTTCGGCCTCATCGAAATCGCTTCCTCCACCTCCAGAATGCGACCGACGCCCTTTTCGCTGCCAAAACATCGCGGTGAGCGCGCATACCATCATGACAGGGATACGCACCCAGCTCAGATCTAGACTAGCTCCAGGAGGTGGAATCCGTGATTCGTAAATTTCCAGATGGACCAAGCCTGTTGAATTCACGCTGGACGATTCCTGATGCACAAGCACTGCGAAACTCACGCGGTGCACAAACTGGAGCTTGGTTGCACTAATTTCAAGTACACGCAGGCGTCTACTATCGAATGGATCGACGTACGGTCCTGAAAGCGATTGCTCTGAAAGGTAGATTGGACGCGCCGTCTCGCTGGCCGGGAGTTGGTATAGTGTTAGGCGGGTATCCACACCCAGAAGTAGAAAGCCTGGTAGCGTTTGCACCATCACCGGTAATTCGTGGTTTAGAGCTGGCAATTGTGATCGTCGTGGAAGCAATTGATCAACCAGTGTACACATAGCAGGAATACGAGCTTCTTGCTCGTTAAAATCTGTGTGTTGCTGCCAGGATCGAAAGTGATGTAACTTATATACGAATGCACGCCCCGTTGAAGTACCCGTATAAACGAAATATGGTCGCAAAGGGTCTACTGCGAGGCTTGTAAATCCATGGCGCTCCGGTGCCTCGCATGCAACTGGAATGAGAAAAGGCTCATTTGGGTCGACAAAAACACCCGACTCCGTGTTGCCACGGCTACCATCCCTCTGCCACTCTGCAATGGCCGCAATTGGACTACGCCATCGTTGTGGGGTGTGCTAGCATCGCTTCGAGTATGAAGATCGGCTATAAAATCACCCATGTCGCCGTTGAAAACTGAAACGTGTCCACCGGAGGTGTCACTGGTGATCACGAACGCACGCTGATACGATGTCACCACTGCTACTTTGCCGCGAGCGTAGCACCACTCACCGTTCAACGTAACCTCGAAGGCGCGCTCAATATCAATATGAATATACTTGCCAGGAGGTGGTGCTGTCAACCGCGACGTCGATTGGTGTAGCCAAGGCGGCTGGAATGTTTCCGCTGTAAGAGCGGCGGCGTCTTGACCTGCTACACATCGAAGGTGGGGGTCATCTAAGTTTCGAAGCGGTATTAAGCGTCGCGAGTCGCCCGATATGACTCTCCGATTGTACCAGAGCCTTAGCTTGAAGCTTACCAGCTTTCCCGACTTTGAGAGAAGCGTTAAATGGGCGCTGCGCTCGGACGCGAAGAACACATCGGCAATTTCGAATGAATTGTTGCCTTCAAAAGAGTGCAAATTAAGTGCGTGCTGCCACATGACCTCGTGGGTAGTCGGGTGAAACAAACTCATTACTGTCGAGCGCGGATCCAGCACCAGCAGAAACTGTAGAGTCATTCCATCCTCCGTAGCGGTTGATGCAGATTTGTGTCGGGGTGGGGTCTGCTGTCTTTTGCTCAGTGGCGAGACTTGCGGGCGGAATGAAATTAGCTGAGCCAAAGATCCCAAAGTAGCAAAAGTACTCTGGGGCGTAAACCAGTCCCTAAAAAGTTGTGTCGTTCCCAGATACTGTTTGCGATGTTCGAGTTTGGTCATCGAAAGATGCTTGTTCCCAGAAGCAGCGTGGCCTGTAGTGCTTTGGAGTCCGATTCTATTAGCGAGACGTTGCTTAGCTTGGTCGAGTGCCTCAGCGATCAGCTCCACCTTGTGCTTGTACAGCTCTAACTGCTGCCTGGTCGCATCGATTTCTACCCCGAGCATATCCGTGAGAACTGTTGGTCCTAGCGCTGAAGGGTGTCCACGCAACAAGCTCCATATAGGTATTGCGAATAGCAATGTCAACCAGAACGCAAGCAAGATCGAACCACGACCCATTAGCTGCAAAATCTCTCGCGTCGCTTCAAGCAGTCCGCAAATACGTAAATCGTTCAACCTGGGCCACAGGAAATGAGTGATTTGTGGAGTGAGGTTATTCACGTACGCTGTGTCAGTCATCACTGATGAGTCATCCCAATCGACTCACCACTTAAGTTTCATCCCTCTTGCATTACCGTTTCTAGCTTCTACCTAGTTCTGGCGTGCAGCGTACTTGGCTACTGCCCACGCTGGCAAATCCGGCATCTGCACTTCTTCCTTGAGGCCAAGTCGCGTATACAGTTCCTCGACGTACATGTGCTTGATGAGTCCAGGTGGCCGTGCCAAAGAGAACGCCGCTAGCGCCTCCGTCACTGAAAACCCTGGCGCTCCACCATGTAATTCACAATGAGATATCCAGTACGATTTAGTCCGTGCGTGCAGTGCACTGCAATGGTTCCTTCTGCCTCCTTGGTGAAAAAGTTGTCGACGATTTCCATGAATTTTTCCACATCTTTCGCTGCTGGAGGACCTCGAAACCCTTCAATCCTGAGCTTCACGTACTCGACGCCTGAGTCTGCAAACTCTTTGTGTCCGTCGTAGTACTTGAACGTGTTGGTGAGATCGATGAGCATCTTGACGTTGAGATTGGCAGCTCTTTGAGCCTCCAAAAAGTGCTGGGAGTCCACAGTTCGTCTTTATTTTCTCTACCAAAGTTGTGCAAGAATTTGGAATCCAAAGGCACGCGGAGCGCAACAAAGCGGGACGTCCCCACGATAGCGCCGATTTTTGGGACATTGACCCAATTCTCTGGGAGTTTGTGCTTCTTGGGCATCCTTGGACCACGGGGTCTGCGCTTCCTGTGGCAACGGTTGGGCGGGCAAGAGCGCGGTCTGGGGCGGATCGTTCAGCTGATCGACTGCGTCGTCGACGGACAGGCGACTGGCTCCGGCTCCGGCTCCGGCTGCGGCGATGACGATGGCGACGACGAGAAGGAGGAGACGAACTTCTCCCACGCATCAGTGCGTTGGCGTTTACCCAATTATGAGCCCAATTTGTCCCAAAATTGGGCATATTAATACACGCTTGAACACTTCTTTTATCATGGTGGACAGAATTAAATAATACTTCAGGCAGCGGAAACCACAGTTTTCTTGACGTCTTTGCTACCTATTTCGCCATCACATAATGTAGTGCAGCTTCTTTGGGTGGCGTCGCAGTTTCCCTCGAACGAGACGCACCACAACGCTGTTGCTCACCCCCAGCGCAGCAGAGAGTCCCCTCCCCGTCATTCGGCGATCAGGAGGAATCGCAGCGATGCGATCTTTCATTTCGTCGTCCGACACCTTGGGTTTGCGTCCCGACCGCCCTTTGATCCGACTGGCGACGTCCCCAGCCAGGCCCTCGGCGTTGCTGGTCGCCAAATGGAGTTTCCAGAGCCGTCGGACAGTCGCTCGATGCACTCCAAAGTGCGTCGCTGCTGCCTTCATATCTCCGTGTTTTAGACGCCCTCCAGCGCTATTGGCGAGTAGGAACTGGACGATAGCGAGACGTTCTTGGTCCGTTAGATTCTTCCGCGCTTCCTTCTTGGGTTTCGTCTTGGTTTCTGCTGCTGATTGGGCAGACAGTTCCGTCGCTGACAGCCCCGACAACGCTGGCTCGGCGGCCACGAGATGGATTCCCGTCCCCAATTGGGTCGGCATCGAGGTCTCCAGAACCGCCACCCCTGCAGGTGTCATGGCCAGCGTCTCCATCTGCATAGCGACCGAAGTCTCCATCTGAAAAGACTCCATCTGCAGTTGAGGCGAAGCACTCGCAGTCTCCATCGGCGTCTGCATCGCCAACGACTGCGTCGCACCCACTGCCATCAGAGTCTCCGTCTGTGTAGCCATTGCGGTTTCCGTCCCCACCTGCTCTTCGGTTGCAATAGAAAGCGGCTGCGAGGCATTCGTCTCCATCTTCGAGCAGTGGCTGTGGCCGGTCGGGATTGTTTGCCCCCTTGGTCACAAAATGTGCTATTTTACACCAATTAAATCATTTCAATTGGATATTTCGACGAATCACAGTGCTGTAACTACTTTCGAGGATTACCTTCATGGCACAATCAATTACTGGCTCTAAATGGCGGAGACCTACTTGACATACGCGACGGAAGTCTCCAATGCGCTTGAGAGATTGCTGGACACTACGGGCGTTACGATGCGTCCTGATGAGGACTTCGTGTCCTGTAGCTCTGGCTTAGCTGAGCACTTCGTCCCTGCTGGTTCCTTGGAGACGCATCTGGTGAGACGAGGGAGTTGATCAGCAAGGTTTGCCGTTCACTGACGTTTATTGCACTATTGGCAGTACAAATGCCATGGAGAAAAGAAACCTCGCCCCATCTTGAATTCAGCTGTACGTTGTTAGTAGTACAAGGCTGGATAGCAGCGTACAGTATGCGTTTGGTATAACCAAGACTCACAATTTGGAATGCACAACAGTTTTATTATCGCAGTAGTGCTGCTCGCCAGAAAAGAGGTGGAGTGGCACGACCTCAGTTAGAAGTCGTTGGAGATGACCAAGAAGAAGGGGCTGAGGACCGTGGAGAACAACGCAGTTTGTTGGAACCAGAGAGTTCTGACGTGGAGGATGTAGAGACGGAAAAAACGACACATGGTCAAGGGATTGTTAAGGCAATCAAGCGGGCGTCCTTGGCGTCCGCTGGGGAGTTCTATGCACGAGTTCAATCGTGGCAGAAGATCCCCCGCGCCTACGCAGCGATGACAGACTCCGAACGCGATCTCGTGACACCAGTGGCGTTACGCAGCTGGATAAATGCTGAACTGAGTCGCCCTGGAGTGTTCCCTAATGGAGATGCATTGGATGAGGAATTGGGGCAATTCGTTGCAGGGTTGCTGGATCACCCAGACTTCTGCCAACCCGATCTATTGGCTCTTGAGCTGCATGAATTTCTTGGCACTAGTGCCACGGTGCGTATACCTATAATTTACAGAAGGCGTTGATATCTTGTTGACAGTCTCCTTCTGTCGGCATGTTCCTGTATTTGCTTACTACAGGGTTTTGTTCTAGCACTTTGGAAGTTTATGATGGTGGAGATTGGGCTACAGAGCGTATTCGTAAGTATTTGTTTAACCAGATATTGCTTAGCTGCTATTGAGGATGCAAACAAAACTCGGCATCTTGTAGTTCACTGACTGTGCATTTTGACTGTATAGAAAGATGAAAATGACCGGGTGAACAATAAGTTTCAAGAGCCTACACGTGTATATGAGGCCACTGCTCAGGAAGCTCCACAGCATCCGTACGATACAGCCACCACTATATCTGAGCGTGACTACAAGCGGCGCCGTGCTTCGTACAGGGGTAAAATTGGCTCGAAAACGGGAATTGCTGCCTTACGCGAAATGATACAGAAACACATGATTGGACTCAGTCTCGAAAGCGGTCGCAACCTGGTGCGCAGTGGTGAAAATGACGGTGAGACAACAGGCGATAAGCACGCACTAACAACTCAGCTGCGTCCCGAAGGTATGGAATGGTACCGCTTCACTGATGCACTGGACGTGCGAAATCGAAGCCGATCACGAAGTACTGAGTCGATGCGATCAAGAGAAAGATCTTGTTCACTGTCAAGAGGACGCTTAGTTCAACGCAATATGCACCGTGACAGACAGAGACACAGAAGGTGTGTTGACAGAAGTGAGCGAGGGCACCATCAAAAACGAGGCAGGAGCAGAAGTCAGGATCGTCGGCGTTCTCATCAACGGGATTTAAATTCGTATCCGATAAACAAAAGGAAACGAAGTGCTAGCCCGAGTCACAACCGACAGAGGGCTCAACATAGTGAAGATCCCAGCCGTTGATCTTTGTGTTGTACTCGCGGGACATGACGGTGTCTGCTACATCGCTGGCGTCAAAGCTTTTGAAAAATGAATAGTTCGGGTTGCTATGTCAATGTCGATGCTGGATCCAAGAATCGTTATCCAGGATCGTTAGTCTTCAGTCTGCAAGCTTTGAAAGGCAAAATCCGAAGCACGTAGAGGTATTATGAATTCCTCTTTTACTCGTGGTTGACATCAGCAACCTGGAATGACATGACCGGCCAATCAGCATTGCGTCATCTGCTCTCGATGCAGAAATTGGTCAAGGGGATATTCTATCAGCACTATGAATAGTCAGTAAATTGGATTGTTCACAGTGTAAACGCATTAGCAGCGTAACGTGGCATGGGAGGCGTCTTCTCCAGAAATTTGGTGGTTCCGCAACAGCAGCTATCCGTGGTAGCAGCTAATGCAGCAGCTCAAGACGCTAAGGCCAGGAAGAACAAGCGCCATAAATTCAACACTCTAGTAGTACCCGACCCACAGAGCCCAAATTTCGCCTCTCATAGTACACCTGGGACGAGTATCGTCGCGTGGACATCAACGATAAATGAACTGCCGTCTCGAGCGAGCTTACGTGTGCAGTTTCTCAAAGCTGTAAAACGTGGAGATGTAGAGGAAATGGCTTCACTGCTATTGCAATATCAACAACCAAGATCACAAAGCCCAGAGCCTCATGAAGATGAAAACGAAGATGCAGGCAACGACGAGTTAGTCAATATCCGAGGCATGTGGGAGAGCACTCCGCTCATCTCAGCAACGCAGTATGGGCACAGCGAGGCTGCTCTATGGTTGCTGAGTCATGGTGCACACCCGTACTCGAGAAACGAAAAGGAGGTGACAGCACTGTTGCTTGCAAGTCTCGAAGGCCTGGTCCCTGTCGTAGAGCGTTTGCTGGAAGCTGCGAAAGTTTTGCCGGAGGCTATATCGATCGACGATCAGGTCGGAGTAGTGTATAATGCCACAGCAGACGTAAATGTGCGACTGAGTCCACTTCTCGCAGCGTGCATGAATGGCCACAAGGAGATCGCACGAAGATTATTGAATCATGGCGTGAATGTGAACCAGCAGTTATTCACATCTGGAAGTCTCGCCTCCTCAGGATCCACAGCTTTGCTACTCGCGGCACGATACGGCCATGCATCTGTGGTAGCATTGCTTTTGAAACGAGGAGCAGACTACACTTTGCTGGATGGTGCTACAGATGCCTCTGCACTTGTGTTAGCTTGTGAGTATGGCCACGAAACATGTGCTCTCGCGATTTTGAACACGATAATCTTAGGTCGCGAACGCTCTTCGATCGACTCTGAAGCCGAGATTTGGCAAGCTCCCAATCGACAGGGGTTTACGTGCCTCCACTTCGCAGCAGCTAACGGATTACTGGCAACATGTGAGACCATACTTGTGGCCTTGAAGCATCTGCAGCAGAGCCTTGAAGACGAGGTCATGGCAATAGCGTTTGTGAATGCCCGGGCAGGAGCTCGACGTGAAAATGCGCTTCTTCTCGCGGTTCGGAAACGGCAATATGATACGGCTCGGCTCCTGTTGGAAGCAGGTGCCGATGCTGAGTTGGCAGATCGAGGAGGTAACACCGCTATGCAGATCTTAACTCGAACTAAGCAAGAAGCGCTGCTTCGCTTGTGCCAAGTAGCTGCTAGCACTAAATCACATCGACAACTCTCGACTGATACTTTAATGACCGCCGCTGATGCAAAAAAGAGGAGGAGCTTCGTGGGACCGAGTCGCACGTTCATACTAGGGCGGTCGTGGATACTACTTGCGTTCCAGACGACGAAAAGTGAGGTGTGCATGAAGAGTGATACAAATACAGTCACTGTCCAAGTGATCGGTGAAACATGTATACGTCCTAGTGCCCGCCTTGTTGGCTAGGCTGAGACGTTGGATGGAGATGTGGCGTAAGGCTGTATTATGTGGTGGTATGGGGAGTGAAATGGTGTGAAATGGCTGAATCAAGTATCAATGTTTTGCTCTTCCAAGGACCATTGCACTCAAAAGGGTCGAATGTTGGCAGTACCGCGCAGCGAGTTCTTGAGTGCCTTGGGGTCCGCCCAGGTCGATGCCATATAATCCTCGGCATCATCTTCAGCTGCTTGTTGCAGCTCCTGCTGCTTTGAAATAAAACGCCATCATGGCCTTGCGTTCATCCTCACTCACTCCTGGCTCGCGACTAGGTGCGCCTCCTCCTTTCTTCTGCAGTTTCACAATGAGCGTCGACTTCTCGTTTTTGCCTGCTAGGTCGTGTACATATTGGTCACGGAAGAACTGTTTGCCTGCCCACCAAAGCTCCGCCGAGTCTTCAGGAGGACCTCAAGCACAGCTGAGGAGTCGGCCAGCGCTTCCTCGGCGCTGTGTGCATCCAGCATGAGCTTCACAGGGTCAACGTCCGGTAGCCCCATTGGGAACGCCATCGCCACAGCTCCACGGATGTTCTGCAGCTTCTCCAGCAGCTCGCTCTCTTCGACACACGCGTTTCGCCACTTGCACTTTGCTGTCCAACAGCGTCTTGGCATCAGCAGAAACTCGACTGAGGACGTCTCGAAGCTGCGGACTCACGCCTTCTCCTGTGCGGTGTCCCGTAGGATCTGCCTCATAGAATTCTCCTCTCGGTTTGGCAGCTCCTTCCTGATACGCGTCCAGA